>JBBBDQ010001015.1:692500-1177500 GCA_037127315.1 Ascarosepion bandense | reverse complement strand
TTAAAGGTCAAGATAGATTAAAGGCTTTAGATTAAAGATAAATATAGGGTAACGGTCTAGATTAATGGTAATACTACTAATAATATTAACCGTTTCCTTATAAGGAAACTTTCGGTATTTATTGACCGCGTAGCCAGTACTACTGTCGTTTGAATTTATAAATTGTTTATTTTAAAACAATTTTTCAGGAAAATAGGTTTCTGAAGTCCAGTAGCCGTCATTGCTCTTTCTGGTATTGATAGAAGTTTCCTTCTTATCTTTTTGTTTGATTTATTGTGGAACGTCAACATCTTTATTGTGTCATTATTTTCTCTTCCAATTACATGTGATAAACGTTTTAGTTGTTACTGTGGTTGAAAGTATTCAATTGATAGAATTTCTGTTTTTTGGTAAAAATTTTTTTTTGTTTGTGATTCTGTAGCAAAAAAAAAATGTATAAAAACAAAATTGGGATTCTGTAGCTGCTGGGCAGTATCATCAAAGATGAAAGAAAAACTTGAAGCAATTGAAATGTGGTTCTACAGAAGGATGCTGAGGATGTCATGAACCGAGCATGTGAGCAATGATGAAGTTTTGGAAAGGATGGAAACGAAAAGGAAATTAATATTGTAAGAAACAATTAAAGTTCTTGGGACATGCAATGAGGAAGGAGGGCTTGAAGAACCTGATACTAACAGGGCAGAAAGAGGAGAAAAGAGGAAAGCAGCGATAACATATTTGAAAGGCCTGAGTAGGTGGATGACCGAATGGGGGTTGCGTGGTGTTACAAGAGAAAGTGTGCTAATAGCCACCAGGAATGTGGAAGGCCATGATCGCCTACATCCTGAAAAGAAAAGGCACATAGAAGAAGATTCTGTAGCACCAATCCACAAGTTTCAAAGAATGTTGGTCTTCGCCAAGTCTCACAGGCTTTACTCACTCAAAGCTATTTTTAATTATTGATCTGAGAAAATCGTTCTATACGGCAGACATTTTAGATATTTCTTAACAGGTTTAGCGCTATGCATGACATCCACATGAAAGCCTTGATCTGACGAGGCTATTTAAAAACTGATGTAATGAATATGCATACACCTTGGTTCTCCGTCACAGTAATATGATTGACTGGTGCCAGCCATAATACAGACTAAGACGGGGACGCCTAGGACTACGCCTATTGCATAAGCCTACGCGTAAGCATACTGCATACGACTACGACGAGTACCAGTCCATTACGACTGCTTGCTAGATTGTCCTGCCCGGTTACATTTGCCAAAATCACTTAGCTACTTCGAATAATATATATACATATCCCTTTCCGGGACATATCAAAAACATAACACGAAGTTTTAGGTTAATGTTTTTTAAAAGTTTTCACCGCCACTAAGGCGCAGGGGGCTATATAAGAGTAAAAGTTTAGTCAGGAGGAGAGTGGAGAGAAAGACGAACCAGTTACATGGGGTGTCAGAGAAAGGGGAAGAGAAGGATGGGAACACAGGTAAGAAGACAGTTGCGAAGGTATAGAGAAAGGAAAAAATATACGGGGTAATATAGAAAGGACTGGAGTCAAGTAGATAAGAGATGGGAATTGACTTTGCATTTAAATTCTTGGAGGTTGTAGTCGCCAGGAAAGTAAGTATACGGAAGGGAGTTCCACAGGCGGGAAGTGCGAGAAAAGAAGCTGATGGAGTAGAATTATTGCCTGCATTTGGTTGATATAACTGTAAATGGGTGGGACCTTATTGCCAGTCTGGTTGCACGAGTGAATTCTTGTGGTGGGGGCACCAGTGACTTAAGTTCGTCGGAGAAGAAGCCATGAAAATATTTGTAGAATAGACAGAGGGAAGCCACAACCCGCTGGTGAGAAAGTGGCTGGAGTCGGGACCTATCAAATTACAGATTCTTCTTTGGAGCCTGTCGAGAACACTGAGATGAATAGCAGGGGCGCCTGACCATATATGACAGCAGTATTCTATGCACGGACGGATGGTTGATTTGTATATATGCAAGATGGATTCAGGCGGAAAAACTTCTTGGCCCGACACAGTGACCCAAACTTCTTAGCAGTGGATTTGAGTATTGACTCAATGTAATGATTCCACTTAAGGTCGGAAGTTAGGGTAAGGCCGAGGTGGTGCTGTATATTGCTTTCAGGGAGACTCGCTTGGTTCATACTTCTGGGGGCAGGAGAATTTGTGGTGTTGGACAAAACTACCCCTAATGCAGTCAACTCTGTGTTCAATTTCCTTATCTTCTATAGTTAATTGGTTATAACTGATTGTTACGAGGATGCATTTATATATATAATAAAATAATAATAATGTCTAAAAGTTGTAGTAAGGGATTCTATTGAGTCCTACGTGTTATTCCAAAAACGTTTTAATTCAAGAAGTTGTCGTGAAAATAAGGAAATCAGAAATAGAACGTTTGGAAGGTCCTAGAATGATCGAGAATGTTCCAGTAGAATCGAGAGAATTAGAAAGGTTCTAGAAATATGCAAATTAGGTGCTAACCCCTAGAAAAATAGGTTTTGGGCAGTGAGTAGTTAGTTGATAACAGGATGTACTGATCTTATCTGCTTCGGCTTTGATTAAAGGATTTATATCCAGCCGAAAGAATCTCATAGAAAGTCGTCGACAAACTAAAATCTGAAAGAGTTGTTGACAGGACGCGCTGAAATTATCAACTCCGGCTTTGATTCAAGGATTTATATCCAGTCGAAAGAATCTCTAAATAGTCGACGACCAGCTAAAACTTGAAAGAGTTGTTAAGGGGATTTGCTGAAATTATCAACTCCGGTTAAGATTCAAGGATTTATATTCAGCCGAAAGAATCTATAAGAAGTTACCGACCAACTAAAACTTGAAAGAGAATCTCATGGAACTCTATTGGTAAATACATATTTTTGATTCTTTCATTGACCAAACTAATAATTATTCTATATATACTCATTTAAGCATTTCAAAAAAGTATAGGACTTAACTTCTTCGCCAACTTAACTGGGTAAAGATATTTGATACCTGACCTTCCCCTTCTCTCCTAGTAACACTTCGCCTGCCAGTAGTAAACTCTGTTTTTCTTTTTGAATGCAAGAACTGTATGTTTGTAAATATTTTATTTGGTGTGTTTTGGTAAATTAAATATTTGTCTGTTTTATCTATGAGTTTTGGTCAATCATTTCTTCTTTTGTTGCAGTTAACAAAATTGGGGGTTCGTCCGTCTTTGTCGTAACACTGATCCCTACACCGAAGTATTTAATATTTACTAAATCCATATCCTGAATTTTTATGACGAATTCTGGATGCCATTATTTCTTTCATTCAGATCATCATTTTATGGAAAGGTTAATTTTGAGTCAGATTTCTTGTGAGAGGATGTTAATTTTTGAGTCAGATTTCTTGTGAGAGGATGTTAATTTTCTGCTCAAGATTATTCTTATCCCAACTATTAATACCTGTGTCATCGGTACCCCCGTTATCATTGGCTTCCGAGGTGGGGCAGGGTCGCCTCTCTTCTATTGGTAGATTTGTCTGGGATGTCATATGGAATGCTTAAATAAACAATGCCCATCTCTTAACATCTATACTTATATTCAAACAGAGCATAATTTAGGAAAAGATCAAATAGATTGGTGTTCACTTTTTCTTTTAACAACTGCTGTAGTTTGAAATATTTATGAAGTGAGAACCTCGCCAGGCAATGTAAAATTTTGTGGACCGACAAAGTTCCTGGGTTGTGAGTGACTTTCATGAAACGAAAAGAGCCGAATTAATACATTGTTCATTTATACCTTCACAAAATCTAGCAAAAAGCGCGAAAGGAACTAAAAATTCAAAAAAGAATAGAGAATATAGAGGTATCTCTAACATTAGGCTGTGATGCATGGACTTGTTATATCCTTATTAGAGTGGGTACAATAAAAAATTTGTGCGTTGTGTTGCAGTGGATATCGGCTCGGAACGAGAAATCGGAAGCCGAGTTCGAATTCCAGTTGAATTCATTGCATTCACTTACGCGCAAATACCCTTGGGAAAGGTATTAATCTGTCTCTTCCTTCCAGTTATGGGTTAAATAACAAGACAGATTGGGTTCTATAGCCTTGGCTGGCAACCAGTCTACCGCAGAAAGCAAAGGCAAACTACTGCGGGATAATCTTCTGCCCAGTCAATCATGTCTCTTTCGAGACATGATCGTCCAAGCGTGTTTCACGTATGGCACTTAACTGACTGACAAAAAAAAAAAAAAAAAAAAAAAAAAGTGTCATCGGGGAAAAAGAAAACGAGAAACAAAAAGGAGCAGATTGGGAGAGAGAAAAAGTCGTTTAACTCCCGAGTTATAAAAATGATGGTAGACCAACAGTATAACAACACAGCTTAAGAATGGTAACGAGCGTTTGAATTTACAGCAATGGATTGAGTACATTTTCTTGTTCAATGCCAACTTTTCAGGTTATTTTGGTATATTTCTCGTTCAAGTTGCTTGTAAATACCCCCAAAACACATCAATAACATATATATATATATATATATATATATATATATATATATATATATATATAAACAAAACAGGTAAATATAGCAAAGGTAAGAAAGAAAAGAAGTTGGAAATGAGGAAAAAAAAAAGACCTGACAGTCTGATGGAAAACCTCAATTCTATCTCGGGTTTCTTCAAGCGTAAGTACATTCTAGTAGGTAATCTTAGAAGGCGCCGTTAATATCGATTGCTGTGCATGTCGGGAAAGATTCTTCGCTCAAATGAACTCGAGAAAGCTGAGAAGTTAAAAAGACCAGACTTATTTATGAACTGTTTTCATATGCTTGTCTAATCATCTATGTATGAAACGGTCTCCAGTTCTCATACCCATCATATATATATATATATATATATATATATATATATATGAATAGATAGGCGGGGTGCTGAAAAGTACTAGACTTGTCTCACTTCCTGATCATTTGGTCAGTGCGGCGAGCCGAGAGCTTCACAAACCCGCTTCATATATATATATATATATATATATATATATATATATATATATATATATATATATATACTTTAATCCAAAAGGAAAAGTAGGAAGGTAAATCCCAAAGACCCGATCCTAATTAATATTAATATTTTAATATTAAAAATGATCCGGGTGTAATGTAATAATATTTAAATTACAGAGCCAATTATAAAATAAAATAAATGTCGAAGATTTTTGAGTATAAAGGTTGCCGATGAAATGTAAAATCTCTCTTAGGGATTTCATGTAGAAATGATCATACAACGATTTTGAACTTCGAAATTTATTTTATATATATATATATATATATATAAGAAAGAAAGATTTATTCTTTCTTTGTTGCTCTACTATTGTACTGAGCGCTTTAGTGTTAGGGTTCTTGTCTCGGTTTTTTTCTTTCTTTCCTACGAGTATTTGACGTATGTTCAAGTGCTTAGTTTGTTTCTTTTTTTACTCCCCCCCCCCCAGTTTGTTCCCGATGGGTTTTTCGAAACGAACTGAAATATATTATAACAATTATTAATGTTATTATTATTATCATCATTATTGTTATATATCAGTAAGTAAGTAGTATCCTTGGTAATTGGTAGGGATAATTCCACGGTAACTGATCTTCTAATTAAGAAGATCAGCCAATTACGCAACCTTGGGTTCAACCTTTCGGTATCGTCAGGCGTTATAGTCAAGACTCGCGAAAAAATATTGTACATATTTTCATCTGAGTTTGAACGAGCCCAAAACGTATTTTCCATGATGTATAGATTCGAACATTATTTTGGACTTTATATTTAGCAACCTTTCTCGTTTTGGAAATGACACACTAGCCTACTTTTCTAAAAGCTCTCCAGATTAATCTATATTTTTCTTTAAATATGTATTGACCACTTTTTGATACGACTGTTTACGGGTCTAATTTGGCTCTGACCAATAACCGGTTAATAACACTGTCCAACCGTATCTAACTTTAAAAAAATTACTAGGCTAAGAGTAATTAGGGTGAGCTAATTCCGAATCTGAAACCGATTTTCTCTATCGGGTCTCAATTTTTTGGAAATCGCATACTAAAATTTTATATTTTTTTCGTAAATTAAGGTTTTTAGACCAAATACTATAGTTTCACTTAATTTAAGTGATTTTAAATGAAAATTTTAATGATTGTTTGCCATATCTAAACTTATTTGTAAATGGAACTTTCTGTATGTGTGGGTGTGTCTGTTACCTATAGACTCCGAAACGACTGAACCGATTTTCTTGAAAATTTACACAGTTGTACTATAAGCATCTGCAAGTCTTCTTAGCTAGGTTTTGTGTCGAGGCACCCCTGATAAATATCGAAAATCGATAATCGAAAAGATCGGGTTATAGAAGGAGTGGTCCGATTTTAATCAAATTAGATACACTCATAGACAAACACATAAGAAACGATATTCAGAAGTTTCAAGGTTGCAGTTCTTACAATAGTGCAGGAAATCGACAATATATATATATATATATATATATATATATATATATATATATATATATATATATATATAAGGCAAGATGTTTGTGTATGTGTCTGTTTATCTGCCTGTATGTCTGTATTTTTTCAGCCCTTTTATTTTAGTTTTTGCTTCGGGTTTGGCTCTAAGTAGGTAAAATTGTAGTTCTTAGTCTTAGCCATGATACCAAAGAGTCTGAGCTCCAGGACCATGGCTTAGTTTTAAAGCTTTCATTACACCCGAACAACGCCGGGCTGTGCTGGTAGTTTTACAAATATATACAACTAAATTTAGATTTACAAAGAAAATATACTATTTTAACTATTTTTTTACGATTTCACATGATAAAATGTTTGAAAAAGTCGTAAAATTAACTTAAAATCCAAGAAAATAGCATACACGAAACAAATCTAAATTGTGAGCCTTGTTTAACGGTACTTAGGATTCTTCTTCTGCTTGCTACCAGGCTCATCACGTTGTAGACTCCAAATAAAATCTAGGCTTACGGCCGTATCATTTTGAATATAACAGTTCTCGCTAGATCACCGAAGTTAAGCAACTGGTCAGTACTTAGATGGGTGACCGCTTTGGAATACCAGGTGCTGTAAGCATTTAGTGACGGATGTGCATTGTGCTGCAGTGGATATCGGCTCGGAAAGATAAATCGGTGAGCTGAGTTCGAATTCCAGTTGAATACCCTGCATTCACTTAAGCACTGGTACCCTTGGGAAAAGTATTAATCCGTCCCTTCCTTCCAGTTATGGGTTAAATAACAGGGTAGGACTTGGGGACCCTGTCCTTAAAAACAAATCCCAATGAATCTTGACACTCGAAAAGAAAAAGTATTACGAGACACAAAACTTATATATAAAAAACAAACAACAATAAATTGTTGAAAGAAAAAGGTATTACCAGCAATAAATAAGTAAAATTTAGTTGGCAATAAATGACCCGCCGAGGTTGATATGCCATAAAAACAAAACAACCAAATCAAATCAAATCTGCCAGCATAGCTGGGCTCCACTTTCCATTGCAACTATGTCTTGGTGAAATCGTTCACCGTGTTCATCGTTTAGATCTGATAGATTTTCCGGGAAAAAAATGAAAGATGGGAGTGGAGAAAATGGAGATTTAGCGGCATGTTACATCCCAATCGCTGATACGATTTAATCAAATCAGCCACTAAAGCTTCATAATCAATAGACTTATGCTTTCCAGAAAAAAAAAAAAAATTATGGCATACTCTCTTGAAGCTAACCCATACTGCTAGTTCCAGTTCAGTCATAGTATCATTAAAAGCGTCGTCAAGCATAAGTTTTCTAATCTGTGGACCAACGAATACACCTTCCTTTACTTTTGCATCACTTAATTTGGGAAACTTTCCTCTCAGATACTTAAAACAGGTTTATCGTTGTCTAGGGCCTTTACAAATTCCTTGATTAAGCCTAATTTAATATGGAAGTATTAAGTATTATATCTACCTGAAAAAATACACACACACACACATATATATATATATATTAAAATATATTAAGTAATTTTGAAACTGACGTGTAAGTATAAAATCTACATAATAATGTAAAAAGTCCAATCAGGATTTACGAAAAAATGAGACCCGGTAGGCAAAAATGCGTGTCATTTTCGTAATCTACGCAAAACATTACCCTAGAAACGGCCCTTCTCTGCTCAGTAATTTTTTGGTTGTTAGACAGTGTAATTTATTTATATATATATATATATATATATAAACTACCGGCCATAATTATTAGGCCACCCCAATGTTTGAAAAAATGATCTATTTCATATTATTTTTTTAGTATTTATTGCCAAGTGAATACTTGCAAATGAAAATAGAATGGTTATTTTGTTAATATTGCATAATAACGTGTACATCAAATGAATTTATGAATTTTCAATAATTACCTATATTGCAGTTTCATCAATGAAATAATGAAGACAATTTAGGATGATTCGGACGAGTTTATCTTTGATTCTTTCCCTTGTAAAATTTTGCAAAGTAATAATAACAAAAGAACCATTCTATTTTCATTTAGAATTATTCACTCGGCAATAAATACTAAAAATAGTATGAAATATAATTTGTTTTAAAAAACTGGGGTGGCCTAATAATGATGGCCGGTAGTGTATGTATATATATATATATATATATATATAAAAGGTAACCAAAAAAGTTCTGTCCGTTTTTAAAGGAAAAAAAAATAAAAAAGAAAACGCTTCACAGTATGTGTAACTTATATTTAGTCTTGGAAGTAATCGCCATCGGCATCCAGCACCTTCTGCCAACGTGTCTCCAGCTGTTCAATGCCCTTGCGGTAGAACTCGGGGGGTTTTGACACAAAGAATTCCGTGATGGCTTTGCGCAAGTCTTCTTCATTGGTGAAGGATTTTCCACGAAGATGATTATCAAGGGAGTGAAAGAGGTGGTAATCGGATGGCGCAAGGTCAGGTGAATAAGGTGGATGGCGCAAAGTCTTCCACCCAAGTTGCTGCATGGTATCCCTGATCACTCGTGCGACATGCGGCCTGGCCTTGTCATGAAGGAAAAGAACACCTTTGAGATTCATCAGTGCTGGCTTCTTCTGGCGCAATGCCTGTTGCACACATTTCAATTGCTGCGAGTACAGGTCTCCAGTGACCGTTTGGCCCGTTGGTAGCGATTCATAATGAACCACTTGACGACCTGTCCACCAGACACAAGGCATAATCTTGCGTGGGTGCATAGGCGGTCTTGCGGTGTGAGGGACAGTATACTGAGGAGACAACTAATGTCTAGAACGCTTGGGAGTTTCGTACAGAACCCGCTTTTCATCACTGGTAAGCACTCGATTGAATAAAGATGCGGTACGATGGCGAGAAAGCAGCGATACGCAGGCTGCCACTCGTTGTCCCTTGTGGACCTCCAACAGCGTTTGCGGAACCCACTTGCTCAGTTTATACGTCTTACACAGGCGGTGCAGGTGAAGTCTGTTTCATTAGAAACGTTGAACTGTCTTGCAAGTTCACTACACGTTAGAGTACTGTCCTCTTCAATGGCCGCCTTCAGGACTCCGTCATTTAAGACTTGTGGTTGTCCACTGCAAGGCTCATCATGGAAAGACAAATCTCCCGACTAGAATTTTCGAAACCAACGCCTTGCAGTACGTTCATCCACAGCACTATCCCCAAACGCTTGACACATGCGGCGACTTGATGCACCTGCTGATAAAACCACAGCTCCGAATGAGATCTCTAAACACTTCCATTCTTCTCACAGCTGTTCGGCTTATAACTGATGGCCGGGCACGGTACGCGTGTTTTTTTATATAATGTCTGATGTTCCTACTTCCGGCTGTCCGAATTTGAAAACAATTGCTACACGCATTTCGTGTATATTTCAAATTCATTCAATGACTAAAAAAAAAAAAAAAAAAAAGGACAGAACTTTTTTGGTTACCTTATATAACTATGAATTTATCTTTGAACACGTCTTGAAAAACCCACCGAGTATAAACGCGGAGGGGGAAAAATGAAAAAAAAAAAAAAAGAAACGAACCAAGCACTTGAACATTAGTCAAAGTACAAGACGAAAGAAAAAAACTCGAGACGAGGAACCTAACACGTAAAGCGCTCAATACAATAGCGGAGCAAATTATATATATATATTCCACATATAAATTCTATTCATTTCATTTGGAGAATAGCCATTATAATAAGATTTTAAAAATCTGTTTCCTCAGCTCTAGTAATAGATAATATCTGTTACTGGAGCTGAGAAAATAGGTGTAAAATTATATTGAAATGGCTATTCCAAATGAAATAAATTGAATTTATATGTGGAATAAATATTTTCTTTATAAATTTACATCGAGTTGTCTGTCAGATCAGTTTTAATATTTAATCTGATATTACTGGAATCCATTGGTACCAAATCTTTTCCTTGGGTATATTACATCCTATATATATATATATATATATATATATATATATATATATAATTCTAACCTCCTTCAATATTTATAATACGACCAAACCAAATTAAAAAAACGAAATAATAGTCTGGTGAAGATATATATATATATATATATGTGTGTGTGTGTGTGTGTATATATATATATATGATGGACTCTTCCGTCGATCTCGACGTATGAGGTTCCGACAACTCTGACTTCATCCATGCTTCAGCCTCTGATGACATCTAAGTCCAGCAAGGGACTTACAAATCAATCCACACAGAGTGCAAGTGTGCTGGTTATGGGATGCACTTGCAGGTACCAATACAGCCCGCTTGACTCTCTCTCGTTTCTGACTCATATGATTCAGACTGTCAGATTTGAAACGCTGAAGACCATCAAAACAACATGCCTTCCACTCCATTCGATCAGAGACTCTGCTCTCAAGAATGTTGTGAGGCAGATTGAGAGAAATCAAATTACTCCTGATCTTATCCTTGTACCTCAGTAAAGGCCGTCCAACATTTCTCCTACCGCTTTCCAATTGACTGTACATCATGATTTTTGGTATCCTTTCCTCGGTCATCCTCAATACGTGTCCAGTCCAACGTAGTTGGAACTGGATGAGGAATGGCTCTATTCCAGAAATATTACATTTTCTGAAGAGGTCAACGTTGGGCATCTTGTCTCGAATGCTAAGACCACAGATTGACCGCAAACAGTGTTTGTGAAATACATCCAGCTGACGGATGTGAAGTCTATAAGGAGTCCAAGACTCAGAGCCATACAGGAGGATGGAGAGGATAACAGCTCGATAAACCACAATTTTCGTATCCAATCGGATCCCACGTTCATCCCACAGGCGATGGCGCAACTTCCCAAAGGCATGTGTAGCCCTCGCAATCCTATTGACAATTTCGTCATCCAATGAACCATCATGATTCACCTTGCTGCCCAAGTAGGGAAAACACTTTGTATACTTAACGGCTTGACCATCCACCTTCAGTTGTCTTTCTGGAAAACGATATTCAGGTGGCTCTGTCCTCACTCCCGCGACTTGCTTTGGAGGTATATATGGTTGATGCACCACCTCTGTCTTTTTAATGCTGATTGTAAACCCAAAAGCCGTACATGCAGTTGCGAAACGATCGAGCAAAAACTGTGCCTCTTCGAAAGATGTTGCTACAAGAGCAGAATCATCTGCGAAGAGCAAATCTCGGATTATTTCAGTTCGAACAAGGGTCTTGGCTTTAAACCTCTGATGGTTGAATAAACCACCAGAAGAACGGAACTGAAATTTCACGCCAGCATCAATATTACCAAAGGCATATTTCAGCATCAGGGAAAAATAAAGAGCAAAAAGTACAGGAGCCATCACACACCCTTGTTTTGTCCCATTTGTGACGTCGAAGGCGTCTGACGTCATTCCGTCACACACAACCTTAGCCTTCATTCCTTCATGAAAAGAGATGATCACCTTAAGCATATTTTCAGGTATGCCAAGCTTGCGCAGAACTTTCCAGAGAGCGTCACGGTTCACTGAATCAAAGGCTTTTGTCAAATCGACAAACACCATGTACAGTTCCTGGTTCTTCTCTCGCACCTTTTCTGCAACTTGTCGGAGCGAAAATATCATGTCAATGGTGCCACGACCAGATCGGAAGCCACACTGTGACTCAGGGTAGATTTTATCAACAAGATGTGTGGTAATTCGGTTCAGAATTAATCTGGCCATAATTTTTCCAGCAATGGAAAGAAGTGATATTCCCCGATGATTGTCGCAGAGATTCTTTGCTCCTTTATTCTTGTACAAGTGCTTAATACATGCATCCTTATAATCTTGCGGAACACGCCCGGCTTTCCATATTTCCACAAAAAGAGCATGTAGCTTCTTTACTAAAGCATGTCCGCCACATTTGTACACTTCAGGAGGGATGGGATCATCAGGTGACGGGGATTTACCGGAGGCAATCTGTTTGATAGATTCAAGTACCTCTTGATAAGCTGGTTCAAATGACAATTCAGGAATTTCAGCACATTGTGGAAGGGACGAGATGACATCATTGTCGACTTCAGATGATGTGTTTAGAACTGTCTCAAAGTGTTCCTTCCATCTCTTTAGAATATCTGACTTATCAGTGAGCAGCGTTTCCCCGTCCGTTGTACATACAGGTGAGGCACCATTCGTTTCAGGCCCAAATATTTCTTTAAGACCATTATAGAATGCTTTGGTGTTTTTACTGTCAGAAGCTTCTTGGAGCTCAATTGCTTTCTTATACCACCACTGTTCCTTCATGGCTCTGAGAGCCCTTTGCACCTCACCTTTGCATTTCCTGTAAGACATCTGCTTGGCAGACGAATTCTTGTCCTCTATCCAGGCTTTGTGTGTAGTGTGCATCTTGTTAATGAGCTTTTTTGCATCCTCGTTGTTTTCATCAAACCAGTCCTGGTGCTTTCTACGCGGAATTCCAAGAACTTCTACTGCTGTTGAATGAGTTGCCTTCTGCAATGCTTTCCAAGAACATTCTATATCATCAGTGATATTCACTGAGTCCAAGGCAGCCTCAAGCTTAACAGAGATTTCATATTTCTTGTCTGCTAATTTCAGGGGAAGGACATCAATCCGTTTCGGAGCTGTTGACCTAAACACCCTACGCTTGTATAAACTCAATGAGAGTCTACTTCGCAAGAGAGCATGATCTGAAAGGTAGCAGGATGTGTGAAATGAGCGAGTGATGTTGAAGTCACTGATGTCTCTTCGTTTTGTGATGATATAGTCTATGAGATGCCAATCCTTAGACCGAGGATGCATCCAGGTGGTTTTGTGGTGGTTTGCTTGTTGGAACAAGGTATTTGTAATGTTAAGGCCAAACTCCCTACAGATAGTGAGAAGCCTCAAACCGTTTTCATTTACCTTGCCCACACCATGACCACCTAGTACACCAGTCCAAGATTGGCCATCATTTCCAACGCGAGCATTAAAGTCCCCAGCAAGAATAAGCTTATCCTTGTGGCGCACCTTGAGGATGACATCACGAAGGAGATCGTAAAATTCTTCTTTCTCCTGTTCTGAGCCAGCCAATGTTGGAGCATAACAACTGATGATCGTCAGCCGGGTATTTCCACCCAACTCCAAAGAAAGGGTTATGATTCGATCCGAAATACCCTTAGGCAACGAAGATAGAGACTTAGCCAGTTCTGATTTAATGGCAAATCCAACTCCAAATTGCCGAGATTCGTTTTCACCTTTTCCAGACCAAAAGAAGTCATATCCACCCTTTTCTTCTCGTAGCTGGGAAATTCCAGCAAGGCGAGTTTCAGATAAGGCAGCTATATCAATGTTGGGTATTTCTGTAACTCAAGGGAAACAAGAGCGGTTTTACGCTCAGGTGCAGAATTAGTGTGTGTGTGTGTGTGTATATATATATATATATATATATATATATATATATATATATATATATGCAGAAGTACTTTCTTCGATGTGCTATGTCCCTTCAGGACAAGAGGCGATAATGGCCTTCCATGTCTCTCTATCCCTAGTAGTTCTTAACATGCTTTCTCCTGTTACCCTCCCAAATACAGCTTTGCTACCCATTTGCTCAAGTATATTGCGCGTTGCCTTCCCCCTTGACAATTATTTAAAAAAATATGCTTCTGTTATGATTGGAGTTATCACGTTGGAACAAACTGAAGAAGTGATTCCTATGGCTGAACAGGTCAGTATGGATCAAGGAGAAGATTGTGTTATGGAGAGAGAGAGAGAGAGAGAGAGAGAGAGAGAGAGAGATCTATATTGTCAGAAATTGTGTCTAACAGCCCTGAGGAGAGCGATAAAGGAAAACAATATATCTAACAGAGTATGATAGCGAAAGTCGAAAGCACATGAAATAATCATCAGGGGTACTCAAGAGGCTTTTATCTTGGCATTGGAAAATTTTCCCTGGTATGAATACAAAAAGCCATGATTATGTATGATAAAATCTTGTGTATATTTGTCACGAAAAGATTTTGTTAAGAAGACAAACGCCAAAATAATTATCACAATCATCAATGGCAAAACAAACTGGCCAGAAGGTGGTTAGCGATATGGCACTACAAATACTCTGGTATTTCGCAACTGTTGATATGAGCAGCCTCTCTCTTGGGCTCCTAACTACCAGTCGGATGTAGTAAGTAAAAAACTGCCGACCCAATGTCCTCATACTGAAAAGTCACAGCCACTGATCCATTAGATCATCAAAAAGTGAAGATAGTTAAAATCATTAGAGCCATGGAAGACTAAAGAACTGGTAAACCATATCTTAATCAGGAAACAAGTGATAATCCTCTACTCTTGTTCAATATATATGAAAACAGCGCTGGCCAGGTAGATTCACTCCTATTAACTTGTTCACAGCACAGGACGCTGGTTGTTTTTAGTTGCTGAATAAGGTTCTAGACCCCTTCCAGGTCACTGGAGGTTGTCACACGACTTAGAAGTGGAGGAATATCAACATAACATCAGGTCATTCAATCAGATGATGAAAAGATGATGAAATTTGATGAAAAGATTATTTATATATGAAACAAAAAAATTGTATAAGGACCATTTTAATTATTGTCAGTAATTAAGATTTGATAAGTAACACTGCAGAACAGTTAGTCAAAGATAAACAAACAAAATAGTCATTACAACGAAGTAAAATTTGTGCAGTGTTACAGGATAAAGTGTTTTTTTTTAAATTCTTGCCTTTTTATTTATAAGTTGAGAGCATTTCATGAGAGGTTTGTGTTGATTAAGAACAGTAAGATGGCGGTGATGTCCCTGGTGTGTCAGTATGTTCAGGTATTTGTTGTGGGGCTAAGGAATCTATAGACATACTAAGGATTAACAATTAAGTTACATGTCCTGATATCTCCTATCAACTAAAAAATTGAATGGGAAATTAAATTACTCTTATCGCGTCAGATTTTACAAGACTTATTTTAAGGTAGGTACAAAAAAGACATTCTTTAACTTAGTAAAGTTTTGTAACTTGCTTGAAGCATTGTGTATATTAGGCTGTCACAATGCGTTTAGTAAAATGAAGGAAGGTAAAGAAGTTTTTGGGTATTACCTATTTATTATACATTAATATTTCGAGATCAAAATCTCATCTTCAGAATAGTAGAGGAGCATATGTCTGTCCGAGTGAGTTCGTGCCTTTCAAGTAATGGTCATTCATGGCTGGCTGCTGCTGCCATTAATTTTACTGTGTGCTTGTGTGTGTGTGTAAGAGCATGTATGTGTGTGTTTATGGTATATGTGTGATTTACAGTTGGGACCTTTTTCTGGTCTGATGATATCAGTCTGCTTTAATGTGTGGTTTATCTAAATGTGACCTGACCGTTAGTTTGACTTTTGCCCGGGTTGAAGAGGATCTATTTTATTACTGTTGTTTTATTTATCTGCATTCTTTAACTTGTTCATATTGATAAAAAAAACCCAAAAAACATAGAAAATTATTTATAATGAATTCTAATAAAATGATGAGTGATAAGCATTGTTTGATTGACAAAAATGATAACTTTTAACATCAGAATTTAAATGTTAAAAACCACATGTAAAAATATTAAACAGAAAAAAGTTATAAAGAATAAGATTTATTAGAAGCGTTAGTCACTCACTTATGTACTTATAAAGTTAGTCTCCTTTTTTGATCTTCTCATATTCTGATGTAACTTTTTTTCTACTCAACCAAAATTCAATTATTTTTTGTCCTATCTAACTCTGGAAAGTGTTTGAAATTTAGTTGAGAACTTAACTAGTGGTGAAGCTTGAAAGCTGCCTAGATTCACTCAATGTTAGACATAAGAATTACATGGTTGAACGATAATCCTTATTAATTATATCTTAGTCAAAATGTTTAACATGAATTAAATTTTTGGAAGGCAGATTACTTAATTCATAGTCAGGCATTGTAGAACAGTGTCCAGTATTCAGACAGAACAATATTGCCGTAACTACAGAGGGTTTTCTTTGTGATCATACAAGGTTAACCAAATAAATGATGAATTTAATCATTGTTAATTAAATCTTATATTAAAACTGACCAAGTAAATCTGGATGCTGCCTTTCGAAAGAATCTGCAATCTGTGATTGAATGGAGTAGGCACTCCACCCACGTCTATTTAACAGGTGAAGAGGCTTATCCCTTGTTCCCTGTTTAGGATGTGGTTTCCAGCTTTCTCTTTTCCAATCTTTTCTTTTTCCAATTGGAGTAGATAGACTAAACTATCGCCCGGTTCACACTCCATCCATGTCTATTGAACAGGTGAAGAGGCTCATCCCTTGTTTCCTGTTTAGGATGTGGTTTCCAGCTTTCTCTTTTCTTTTTCCAATTGGAGTAGATAGACTAAACTATCGCCCGGTTCACACTCCATCCATGTCTATTGAACAGGTGAAGAGGCTCATCCCTTGTTTCCTGTTTAGGATGTGGTTTCCAGCTTTCTCTTTTCCAATCTTTTCTTTTTCCAATTGGAGTAGATAGACTAAACTATCGCCCGGTTCACACTCCATCCATGTCTATTGAACAGGTGAAGAGGCTCATCCCTTGTTTCCTGTTTAGGATGTGGTCTCCGTCTTTCTCTTTTCCAATCTTTTCACTCCTACGTAGCCCCCTGTGCTTCAGTGGCGTTACCGCCTTGCTCGGGGTGATATGATTAAAAAAAAAAAAATGTCTCGTAAATTTTAATGCTTTCAAAACCAAGTTGCTCTCCTTTAACCACTTTAGCGAAACTTTCCTGCCTATCATCAGAATGGACATCACTATATTTTTAGAGCGCAACACACTGCACCTCCTTAGCCTCACTTTCTCAAATGAAATGACTATATTGAATCCATAGCTGCATCTACTGCTAGGAAGGTTGGCTCACTATGTTGGGCCAGGAAGTTTTTCTTGTCAGAATTCGTTTTGCACATTTATAAAGCTACCATTCATACATGCATTAAATACTGTTGTCATTTTTTTTATCATATCACCCAGACTAAGGCGATAACGCCACTGATGCGCAGGGGTCTACGTAAGAGTGAAAAGATTGGAAAAGAGAAAACCGGAAACCACATCCTAAACAGGGAACAGGAGATGAGCCTCTTTACCTGTTCAATAGACGTGGGTGGAGTGTGAACCGGACGATAGTTTAGTCTATATCTGGTTGGGTGATTTTGCTATTCATCTTAAGGTTCTTGATAAAATCCAAAGGAGGATCTGCAATTCTGACTTGGCAGCCCGCTTTCAGTCAGTTTCTCACCAATGTGATGTGGCTTTCCTTTCTTTTCTACAAAATCTACATGGATTTTCACAGCAATTGCTCTGATGAGCTTTTTTTCCTGGTTCCCTGATCACATGTATTTATGCGTGCTACGAGATTAGCATCTAGGTTTTTACTACCAATATAATTAAATGTAATCCTCTTCTACTTCAAATGTTTCTTTTCTCGCACTTCCTATTTGTGGAACTCCCTTCCGGTTGCTTGTTTGCTCAATAGCTACAACATCCAAAAGCTTAAATGAAAAGTCAATTGCAATCTTCTATCTACTTGAATCCTATCCATCTCTTATCTTTCTTCGACGTCCCCTGTACCTGGCTTTTTTCTCACTGTAACCCCTTGCGCACCAGTGGCAGTCCTGCATTGCTTGAGGTGAAATGATTATAAAAATAAAGTTGTATCACATGAATTAGTTTTACAACAATCAGATTGCTAAAGTTGTACTCGTGCAGTGTTTAGTATTCAACGATAGAACATTCAAGAAAGTGTAAAGCTTTTCTTTTCGGTTATACCAGATAAATCAAATAACGATCTGAATCTGATTATTTTAAACCTTGTTAAATTTATCCTATAATAATTAACCAAAGAAGGATCTGCAATATAATCGATCCTGACATGGCATCTCGATTTTAGTCACTTTCTCACCAACGTGATGTGGCTTTCCTCTGTCTTTTTTTTTTTTTTTTTTTTTTTTTTTTTACAAATATTTTCATGGGAACTACTCTGGCAAGTTTCCCCCTCCCCCTGGTGCTCTGACCACATGAGTTTAAGTGTGCTACTAGTTTTGCATCCAGGTCCCACCTTATCACCACTGAAATAGTTAAATGTAACCACTACTTCTACGCTAACATTTTATTTCGTTGCACTTCCTGTCTGTGGGAATCCTTTCCGTACAATTGGTTCACTGATAGCTACAATCTTCAACAATTTAAATACAACGCCAATTGCCATCTTCTATCTTTTTGAATCCAGTTAAACTTTCATCCTTTCTTCCATACCTCGTACCCAGTATTTTTTCTTACTGTAACAGCCTACGCACTAGTGGTGGTTCTGACTTGCTTGGGGTGAAATGATAAAAACATCAACAACACGTGAATTAGATTTACAAAAGGCATAATACTTAATTTATAGCTGAACGTTGTTGACTGACATTTAGTGTTCACAAATAGAAAAATATTGCAGCAACTACAGGGGTTTTCTTTTCGGTCATACCGAACCAACTAAATAAAGATCCGAATTTCCATGATTTTTAATCCTCATTAATTATATCTCATACAAAATATTTAACATAAATTAGATTTTTGTTTTTAGTGTATTATTTCACTTTTCAAATAAGATGTATATTGACCTTGAAATTTTGAAATTAAATTTATCTGATAATGTCTGCTGTTTAATCAAACTTGTTTGGTTATATATATATATATATATATATATATATATATATATTTGTGTGTGTGTGTGTGTGTGTAGGTTTTGAAGGCTATTACAATGCTGTTAGTAAAATAAAGGAAGGTAAAGGTGTTGGGTATTATCTATCTATTATTCATTAATATTTGAGATTAAAATCTCATTTTCAGAATGTAGAAATAAACATGTCTCCAATTAAAAGATAGATATAACATCAGGTCGTAAAACGGCATCCACTACCACTGACAGCGATACTAAAATGCCAAATCCTGCTATCACATACATTATATATATATATATATATATATATATAAAAACCATAAATTAAAGCAGACATATATCACCAGATCGTAAAACGGAGCCCACTATCACTTTAACAAAGATGCGAATAAGACAAATCTTACTATCGTTCAACACAGACATATATAGACCATAAACACACACAAGCACACTTACAGGTACACACACACTACAATTAACGACAACAGTAACAGCGGAAAGACGTGAAATCAAACTCTCCTACCATTCTGAAGATGAGATTTTGATCTTGAAATATTAATGAATATAATAAATAGGTAATACCAAACACCTTTATTATACTAAACGCATTATGATAGCCTTCAAAACCGACCCAAACACCTAATATACACAATGCTTCAAGCAAATTACAAAACTCTCCCATATATATATATATATATATACATACACATACATACATACATACATACATACATACACTTTTATACATGTTTCATTAAAGACAACTGAGAAGGTACTGTGATTAAGCTTTTGGCTATTCTATCTACCACTATCAAGGACGCTCTTCTATGGTATATGGAGCAGAAGATCTACCGGAGTACCCTACAACGCCAGACAGAGTGCCTTGCCTAGGCTTGTGACGTCACTATTTGAACTGGTAAAATATACCAAAGGCTGATGATAGCATTCTGGTGTGATGCAGAGCACATTGTTTATAAATGGGGTCTGGCACAAAGCTCTGTGCAGATTGTTTAAAGATTGTGGTTTGTGTTTACATGGCATTTTTGGGTCAGTTGGCCCTAAAATATCATTGGCTGGTGAACATTACATTGCATTGTTTTGTGATCATTTGTACCCCTTTTAAAGAATTTACATCTCCCAATAATGGTGGGTTATTCTGGCAGGATAATGCACTGTGACATTGGCTGCCCAGAATTAGTTTAAAGAGAATTCTAATGATTTCTGACATGCAGTGCATCAACGATATCTAACATAACCAAAAATCAAGAATGTTTAGGATTTTTTCTTCATTATGCATCCTAGTAACTCACTTTCTGATATTGGATCCTTTTTTTAGTGTCATCAGTCTTCAGGTGTGTCAATGAGAGAGAGAAGAAAAAAAGAAAAAGAAAAACACTTTTGATAAAAGAACCACCAATGTTATTGGTCCTTACCTGGCATCATAGCTTCAGTCACTATCCCAATCCCATAATGTAGCTTCCTTGAGCCTTTTCTATAAATATGATTATGGTAATTAGTTCTGATGAGCTTTCCTCTGTTACCTAAACTTTATGAATCATTGTGTTCACTTGCACGCAAATACCCTTGGGAAAGGTATTAATCCGTCTAATCCTTTCAGTTATGGGTTAAATAACAGGATAGACTGGGTTCTATAGCCTTGGTCGGCAACCAGCCTACCGCAGAAAGCAATGGCAACCTACTGCAGGATAATCTTCTGCCCAGTCAGTCATGTCTCTTTCGAGACATGATCGTCCAAGCGTGTATCACGTATGGCACTTAACTGACTAGTTTGGCAGTTAGGTCTCATCATTTTTATGGTTGAAATTACAAGATATAACTAAGTTTTATGCTGACAGTTGCACTTCTTACTTGCGAGACTCATCTGGCTTCTTGCATTCTAGCCGACTTTGATCTTCAATAATTTCAAACAGAATATCAATCATTATCTTGACTTCTTAATTCCCATTTTATTGTTTAATCTCTCTTTAATAATGTTTTCTTTTCCTCATTCTTTCACTAAGAAACCCCCTTATTTTTTAGTGACTTTATTGATTTGCTTGAGGTGAAATGATTAAAAAAAATATTGG
This sequence comes from Ascarosepion bandense, assembly GCA_037127315.1. Lineage (NCBI taxonomy): Eukaryota > Metazoa > Mollusca > Cephalopoda > Sepiida > Sepiidae > Ascarosepion > Ascarosepion bandense. Next base: position 1,156,298 of record JBBBDQ010001015.1, on the reverse strand, counting down.
AAATATATTAATCCCATAATTTGAAAAGAACCAGTTTTTAAAAATAGCACTAAAAGTCAATCAGAATTTTTGCTTATAAAATCATTGTCAAAAAGAATAATACTGGTTTTTGATGAGTAGTATTCAGCCTACCCTCCACCGAGGTGAGTTGTGATACAAGGTCGGTTTTTAACACGGGGAACCTGAGCATGTGCACCTGTGCCAAGGACAAAAATTGCCCAGCCCTTGAAACCATCAGTTAAGCAGACATCGTTATGACTAGTGATCCTCACTCTTTAGTGCAATTGGTGGATGGTGGGGGCAGCTATTTTCTGAGATTAGGCACCCTCTCCGTAACATTTATTTTTCTCAGCTGCGTGTCTGTCTGCGGGCAGAGCCACAACTGACAAATGATAAGCCCGACCAGGTATGTGCCAGATAAGTACTTGTGATAAGACTACAAATCTTTATTTTCTATATCAATAAGGAAATTTTTTTTTTTATAATACTAGCTGTATCTAGATGTGAGCATTTGTTAAGAGGTATGATAATATTGAGTGATTTAATAGCTAAACTAGCCATGAGTTTATCTTTTTTTAGCTTTGGATAAAATGATTAAAAAAAAAAAATAATACATGTTAACAAACAAAAAAACAAAAAAAACAAAAAAAACATCATTCACAATAAACCAACATTGTTTTATTTCAATAGAGCAAAGCTGAAAAAAAAAAATTAAGGAACTGAAACATTGCAGACCAATGGTCTGTTCATTCCTTCGTCTTTAAACCATTCCTCTGGACCATGGTTTCCCATTGGTCTAGCTTCTAAAAGCAGAGGTGTGTGTGTGTGTGTGTGTGTGTGTGTGAGAGATGTTGTTTGTAGGGAAGGAATAGGCAGGCAGGTTGTTGTATTGGTTGCTGAGGTGATGACTGGCGTTAAAGGAGTCAATGGTAAGAGGTGCAATTGAACCCCCACCATGTTACACCAAGTGCTCCACAAAAAAAAAAAAAAAAAAAAAAAAAAAAAGAAAATAAAAATCCAAAGAAGAAAACAGTTGAACATCCACCTACAAACAAAAAAATATCATTAAAAAGTGAGATACAACATTTTAAGAAATTTTAACAGCATTTATCACATTTATTATACAACTGACAACTTTGCTTGGGTGAAATGAACATAAAAAAAAAAAAAATCTTTAATTATTCTGCAATTGTTAAGCAAACAACATAAAACAAACGCATCAAAATTAAAGCAAAATTGTAAAGTTTTATTCTTGAGATTTGAAAGGGAATGAAGCTCCGCAGTCTGGTAGATGAGTTGAGGTTGACAATAATCAAAAGAGGGACTGTAAATAGAGAAAATGGACACTCGGATTTCTTATATACTGTTTAGTATTTGCCATTTGAATTTTCTGATAAATCCCAATTTTTAATTTAATGATTAAATAAGCTCCTTGCAAGTTCTACGACAATAAAATATCCACAGAAATTCCTCTAATTAGATTAAGCTGATAAAACAGATACTATGCTTTGATACTGAGGTGAGTTGGGACAAAAAAAGTGGTTTAGAGGTATGTAGGTAGTAATTTTAAAGCCATTATAAATGATAAGTCAGTTAAGTGCCATACATGATACACGCTTTGGGCGATCATGTCTCAAAAGAGACATGACTGACTGGGCAGAAGATTATCCCATAGTAGGTTTCCATTACTTTCTGCAGATTGGTTGCCAGCCAAGGCTATAGAACCCAATCTGTCCTGTTATTTAACCCATAACTAGAAGGAAGAGATGAATTAATACCTTTTCCAAGGATATTTGTGCGTAAGTGAATGCAAGGAATTCAAATGGAATTCAAACTCAAAAAAGTATGATAAGTACTTAACTAAAATAAAGGGAAGAAAATAAGAAAAACATTTTTCTATCGTTTCCATTGCAGGTTATTTAAACATTTTTGGAAATAATAATGGTTTAGTGATACAAATATTACTAATTAACCCATAGAAGGAGAGGAAGAGGTGAATTCTTATCTTTCCCAAGGGTATTTGCACACATGAATATAACGAACCTGATTAACAATTCGAAGCCATTATACATTACACCACCTGCACATCCAAGCTTACAGCACCTGTTATTTTCAAGCAGTCACTCATCTAAGTACTGACCAAGTCCAACATTGCTTAACTTCAATGTCTGTATGGGAACTGGTGTTTCAACATTAAATGTACCAGGGGCTTTACAGCCACATAATGTTATATTTTAATTTGGAACAGATAAATCCAAAATGCAAGAAAGTCTTGTTTGCTGTGAATCATGCTAAAAAAAAAAAAAAGTTTTATTTCTACTTATTAAACTAAAAATGCATTTTAGTCACACTAACAACAATGAGTAAAGTATTGGCGTTTCCGCCTTGCTCGGGGTGAAATGATTAAAAAAAAAATTTAAAAAAATTAAGAAACAGGACAATTTCGCTAGAAACAAAGAGGAGACGACTGGATTGCTATGTGATGTTGGTTCTTCAATATGGCAGTGAATGTTGGACAATATCTTTGAAGATGAAGGAAAAACTTGAAGCAGCTGAAATGTGGTTCTGCAGAAGGATGCTGCAGATATCATGGATCGAGCATGTTAACAATGACGAGGTTTTGGAAAGGATGGAGATGAAAAGGAAATTAATACTGAGCATCAGGAAGAGACAACTAAAGTTCCTTGGACATGCAATGAGGAAGGAGCGCTTAGAGAACCTGACACTAACAGGCCAGATAGAGGGGAAAAAGAGACAGGGGAAAGCAGCGGATAACATATTGGAAGAACCTAATCAGGTGGATGAAGGAACGAGGGTGCTAAGAACCACCAGGGACAGGGAGATGTGGAAAGCCATGATTGCCCACGTCCTGAAAGGACAGGGCACATAAAAGAAGAAGAACAATGAAAATGGCATCAGCTGGGAAGGTTAAAATAAAAAGCAACAATAAAAAAAAAAAAAAAGGATTAAAAATGATTTTTTTTATTTTTGAGATGAAGTATTGTTGATATGCTTTTATTTTTATTATTATTATCTTGATAGCTAAAGATGTTATTATAAACATGATGTTTCCACTAAGTACCCTCTGGCTATCTTCAGGTGTCCATTGTTTTCATTGATACAGGATATTTGTTGAAGTTTGATTTTTTTTTTAATAATGTTTACTAGATACAGGACCCAAGAGTCACTCAAGGTAGTAGATAACCGAATGAGATTGGTATAGAGGAAGAGAAAGAGGTGAATATTATGAATATATGTAGGATAGATATTGGCTAACTCTAGACTTGAAATGGTTAAGATTATAGGGATGGGAAAGCATCCCCTTGGTAGTGTTTGACAGAGTGACAGTTCTGGTGAAGGAAATACAAGAGAGATGAGAATGATTTGGTGCTGTGCCAGATCTTAGCTGTGGGGACTAAGTAATGTAGCTCGTTTGAACATTTGCTATAGTAACAGTGATAGAGTTGTGAGAGGCTAAAAACATTTCGGCTGTGGGGAAAAGGGTTTCTGGATAGAAAATAATCACCCAAAAGGCTAAACAGTGAAGAGAGAGCAGCATCAATCCAGACATGGCAGCAACACTTCATTCATTGTGTGATCTGACTCTTGAAAAAATAGTTATTGCGTTATTTTTTCCCCCTATGATCTCAGTTCATGTTCATCCATTGTTTAATCCCTGGATCGGTAAGCAAACAATATACACTGGCTGAGCAGGAACGAACAATAACTGGTATGACAAAATAACACAATCAACATATGTCTCATATCAGCCGGGGTCTTAGCCAAAACTTTGTGTTTAAATATCTAGAATATTGAAGAGAGGAACAACAGTTGAAATAAAATGAAGTAGATTAGAAGCAGTAATAATAACAGAAAATGTTCCACTTGAAAAATGAAAAAGAAAAATATCTATTATCCCCAGACTTATTATATAGCATCGATATGAAACCTCCTTTGCCACTTATTGAAATTACCAACCCCCATAACTAACTAGATTGTCAGTCACGATGCTCCGAGCTGAATAATTAGGTCTCCTTCATTGCTCATTATGAAGGATTTTCTTGCATGATGCTCTGTTAGATTCTGCCATTGACCACATCAGAACACCTTGCTGCTGATATCTTCACTAACATTTTTAAAGATGGCTTCCAGATGCAATGCCTTGCCAAAGGCAACCTGTGATTTAGTCCCAGTGCTACATATGATCTTGAATTTAGAGCTATCTTTCTCTTAGACTTACTGCCAAACACAGCTAAAGAACCCAGTCTGCCCTGCTATATGATCCATAGCTTCGGGTGAGCGAGTGAGTAAGTTTTGTTTAATGGCATATCAACACCTCTGTGGGTTTATTTAATGCCAAAAATGTAGCGTTTTAAGGTATTTTTTTTTCATGTTCAGTTATAGTGAGAAGGTTGATTTAATCAATTTTTATTATTATTTTTTTATTTTAGGAAACTGAAGATGTCTTACAGTTTTGTATTCAAAGACGTATTGCTGGTAATAATCTTTTTCTTTAAAAAACGTATTGTTGGTAATATTTTTCCTTCAAAAAAGTATGTTTTTCTATAAAAGTCTATTCTTAGGTATATATTTCTGTAAAAATCTATTTTTATACTTTTGACCCAAGTTTGGGGATAAACTATTTACCCATAGTTGGGACCTTAACAGGTGCTACCACCCTGGGTCAGGGTGGACCTGGGAACAACAGCAATTAAGAGGTGGTTCCGTGCTCCTGAAAACCTCTAATCTTTTAATCAGAGGTCTTGCTGCTGGATGTAGTTTATGACCCATAGCTTTGGGGGGGGGGGGCAAAGAAGATATAGATTTATAGGTTTCCCCAAGGATATTTGCAAAATAAATGAATGAAACAAACTAAAATGAAATTCAAACTTGGCTTTCAATATCTCATTCTGAACCAGCATCCATTACATCTTCTGTCCATACATGCTTGGTCAATTTTGGCACAAAACCATCACAGCTATATTTGACCAAGGCTAGGAAAATGTGAATGGTATTTTCAGTAAAACATATTTTCCTTTCAATATCCTGCAATGTTCCTGCTGTGTAGGTCTTGAAATTCATCAATTCTTTAACACTAATCATTGTTCCTATGCATGCAGCAGGTGTCTTTTTTCTTGATCAGCAGTTTTCAAACAAGTTATACCCTAACTTGGGTATCACAATGAGTAATTAGTGATGCTGCAAAGTTTTAAAATCAATGTAGCAAGATAAAAGTAGAAAAGGAGGGCAGGTGGAATCCAAGAATTGCTAAAAAGCATAGAGACACGAAGTAATGGATTGTGGCTTGCATTGAGAAATTGGAGAGCTGAGTTCTAATTCCAGTTGAGTTTGTCACATTCATTTTTGTACTAATACCCTTGGGAAATTTAATAATCCATCTCTCTTCTTGACAGCTATGGATAAGTAGCAGAACAGAGTGGATTTTATAGTCTGGGGTGGTAACTGTTCTAGGAGTAGAAAAAAACTTGCTTCAAAGTAAGGGTGAAATAATAGGGCAGGTTAGGTTCTGTAGCCATGGTTACTTGTAGGTGTGGTGGCATTCAACCTGGATGGGTTGAGCTGGAAGTTTCATGGGACATTTGACTCCACATACCGATCTCCAGTTATTTTTTTTTTTTAACCACTCTGCCGGCAAATATGTGAAGTCATGACTGAACAGTGTTTAATTAAAATTCCCTAAGATAGTCCGATGTCATGTTTCATTCTAGCAATTTCTATGATGACACTAGTGCCAAGCTTCTGATTTTTCTCTCAGTCAACATTGGTGGTGTGGAGGAGGGAGACATGTTGCATGGGCAGTTGCTGATCTCTTATAATAAAAAAAAAAAGTTAACCTCCCCAGCCACAGATCCATACTATCTTGCGACAGAGATACCAATATAAAAAGAAAAAAAAAAAAAACTTTATTATTTTATTTTAGACCCTTGAGAGTACTGGATTGCTACATGCTGTCCGTTTTTCAATATAGCAGTGAATGCTGGACAATACCATCAAAGATGAAGGAAAAACTTGAAGCAACTGAAATGTGGCTCTACAGAAGGATGCTGTGAATATCATGGATCGAGCATGTGAGCAATGATGAGGCCTTGGAAATGATGGAAAGAAAAAGGAAATTAATACTGAGCATCAGGAAGAGACAGCTGAAGTTCCTGGGACACACAATAAGGAAGGAGGGCTTGGAGAATCTGATACTAACAGGCCAGATAGAGGGAAAAAGAGACAGGGGAAAGCAACGGATAACATATTTGAAGGACTTAATCAGGTGGATGTCGGAATGAGGATTGCATGGTGTAACAGGAGAAGGCGTGCTCAGAGCCACCAGGGATAGGAAAAAGTGGAAGGCCATGATCGCCTACATCCTGAAGGGACAAGGCACATAGAAGAAGAAACATTTCGAACCAAGAGCTGGTGATGAGTCAATAACTTGTTTATATGCTAAAAAATATTGCATACACATACTACTTTATACAAGCAACAAACTGGCTCATGGATTACTACTGCCCGCAAATATCTCTGATGTCTATATCTAGATCTGCCTACAAGAAGAAAAATTTCTACCAGTTGAATTACACATGTATGGAAGATAAAAACCAGCAATGGTAAAGCACCCAAGTTTATCTAACTCTACAAATCAGGACAAGGACTTGTTTCAGAGAAGGTTATAAAAGAGTGGAGAAAAAAATTAAATGAAAGAGTGAAGTGTTAGCAGTTTTCATGTTAGAGGAATAAAATAAAATAAACAACAAAATCGAACAAAGGCTGTGACTCTCTGCTATAAATACATTGATGTCAAACAATAAACAGAAAACATTTTCCTGAAAGCTTTAAACTTTAATATATTAAACATCAGGCTGTTATTTTTATATGATGCTTCAGTTAAAAGAAAACACAAAGCTCAAGATCTGATAAGATTTTATATACTTAAAAAAAAGATTTTCAAATCTTTAATATTTTTGGTTTCAAAATACTTTAAGACATCCAAGAAAATTGTTAATCTATTCCAATGTGATTGCTTGTCAATGTCATTGATCAAATTTCAGTTTTCCCACTAATCTACTAACAGTTCTCTAAAACAATGGATAAATTCTCCCTGAAAGCAATACACTGCACTTCCTCGACTCACTCTCCCAACCAACCTCAAGTGGAACTACTACATTGAATCAATAACTAAATTTACTGCTAGGAAGGTTGGGTCACTGTGTTGAGACAGGAAGTTTTTCTTGTCTGAATCTATCTTGCACATATACAAATCTAGCAGTTGTCTGTGTATTGAATACTGCTGTCATATCTGGTCGGGTACCCCTGCTATTTATCTGAAGTTTCTTGACAAAAATCCAAAGGAGAATGTAATTGATCTCTACCTGGAGGCTTAACTCCAGTGACTTTCTCATCAATGAAATGTAGCTTCTTTCTCTTACTTCTACAAATATTTTCATGGTTTTTGCTCTGATGAACTTAGCTCCCTGGTGCCACCCCTACACAAATTTACTTGAGCTACTAAACTGACAACTAGGTCCCATCCATCTACAGCCAAAACTGTCAAATTCTACTCTATCAGCTTCTTTTCTCGCACTTCACATTTCCAATATTTGCTTTCCTGATAGCTACAATTTACAAGATGCTATGAAAAAAAAATATTAATAAAGAATATTAATAAAGTTCACAAAAAAAAAGGTTAAAATCTATAGTAAGGGATTCTACTGAGTCGTACTTGTTGTTACAAAAACGTTTTAATTCATGAAATAGTTATAAAAATAGGGAATGATCTAGGTAATTCGAAATGATTCAAGAAATATGCAAATTAGGTGTTAGCCCCTATAAAAATAGGTTTTGGGAAGAGAGTAGTTAGTTGTTAAAAGGATTTGTTGACATTATCAACTCCAGCCTGATTCAGGATTTGTATATCCAGCCAAAAGAATCTCTACTGAAAGTTGCCTATTGACTAAAACCTGTAACTAAATGGGTCAATAGAATTTTTTGACTCTTTCATTGACTAAACAAAACAATTATTCTTTATGTACACATTTCCAAAAAGTATAGCACTTAGACTACTTTGCTAGCTTAAATGAGTAAATATGCTTTACTTCTCACCTTCCTCTTCTCATAACACTTGCCAGTAGTAAACTACGTTTCTGTTTTGAATGCAATAAAAATTGTAAATTTGTAAATATTTTATTTGGTGTATTTTGTAAATTAAATATTTGCCTGTGATTTAGCTCTGTGTTTTGATCAATCATTTTCTTTTGTTACACCTTATATCATGTAACAAAATTGGGGGCTCGTCCGACTCCGTAATATCGTAACAAAAATTGGGGGCTCGTTCATTTTGGTAATATAAAAATAAAATAAATAACAAAAATTAAGGGTTTGTCTAACTCAAGAATATCTTAAAAAACATCCCCCCCACAAAAAAACTCAATAACTCTTAGTGAATCATTCGAAGTTTTACAAAAATCAATTATTACAAATTGTAGAATATTTCAAGTTAAATACAAACTTGTCAATGAAAAAAGCAGAAATAAAAAGTATCATAGCTAAAGAACTAATAGATAAAAATCTCTTAAACACATGTAAAATAGACAACCAAAGTAGCTTACGTCGTCACTTAGAAATAAATAAATTAAAGATGCAAGAAAGAAAAATCCAGGTTGAAATAGAGTTAGAAAAATTAAAATTACAACATGAAAATAGAAGTCAAATTCCGAGAATTGGTTTTGGTCAGCTGCTGATATATACTCGGCCCTTAGTATTGAAGAGGCCACAAATTATGAAAAAATAAAAAATACCATATCAAATGCATATGAATTAGTACCAGAGGCATATAGGTAGAAATTCTGGAATTATAAAAAATTCTCACAGCAGACATATGTTGAGTTCACTAGGGAAAAAGAAGATCTCTTTGATAGATGGGTTAGGGTGAAAAAAAAAAAAAAAAAAAAGAATGATTATAATTAAGTTACGCCAACTCATTCTTACTGAAAAATTTAAACAATGCATTTCACAGGAGATTCGAATACATCTCAATGATAAGAATGTAGGAATGATTAATGAGGCCGCAGTAATAACAGATACCTATAGTTTAACTCAAAATAGTTTTGAAAAAATTAATATAAACGAAAACCGTTCAGGCTTTCACATAAATACAGACATTGCCAGAATCTCACTCTCATAATGCATTTCAAAAAAATGATATACACAAAAAATAAGAGATACACCAAAAAGTTCTGTTCCCACAGAATCAAAAATTTCCTGTGTCTACTGTAAGAAGGATAATCACATCATATCCGACTGCCAAATTCTAAAAAGAAAACAGGAAGAAAGAAACTCCATTCAACCTCATGCTTTTGCTATAAAACAGAAAAAAAGTAACTCCTTTCCTCATTCTTCCTTCTCTAAACTAGGTATTAGAGAAAATAAAATCTTGTAGAAAATTATAAACCATTTTTATCCCAGGGCTCTGTTTACATCGATGACTCCGAATAAGCTAAGCCTGTCCAAATCTTGCGAGACACTACTGCATCTCAAACCTTATTATTACAAGGCATACTACAGCTATCAGAATCGACCTTCACTGGCGATTTCGTTTTATTGCAAGGCGTTGAATTGGGTGTTATTAAGGTTCCCCTTCATAAAATTTATATAAAATCGGAATTGATGAATGGTCCAGTTGTAGCCAGTGTACGATCAACAATGGTGATCCTGAAAGTATACAGACAAGAAATACTAAACACAGCTCATGATACTCCAATGTCAGGACATTTAGGAATAAATAAGACCTGTGAAAAAATATTAAATCACTTTTACTGGCTGAAACTCAGGATGTCATCAATTTCTGTAACTCCTGCCACATTGTTAGAAAACCTAATCAAAAGGATTCCATCCACTCCTCTGAAACCTATTCCAGCATTTGAAGAACCTTTCAGTAGAGTACTAGTTGATTGTGTTAGCCCTCTTCCAAAAACAAAAAAAGGAAACCAATATTTATTAACAATTATGTGTATGTCAATTTGCTTTCCAGAGGCTATCCCTCTAAGAAATATTAAGGTTAGGAATATTATTAAGGTTTTAACTAAGTTTTTCTGTTTAGTCGGGATTCCTTTGGCTATTCAGTTAGACCAAAGTTCGAATTTTATGTCTTGTTTATTTCAACAAGTAATGAGTGAAATGGCTATTAAGCAATACAAATCCAGGGGGCTCTTGAGCGTTTTCATCAGACAGTCTATGATCAGAAAATATTGTTATCAATATAAAAAGGATTGGGACGAAGGGGTTTATTTTGTTTTGTTTGCCGCTAGAGAAGCTGTTCAAGACACTCTTGGGTTTAGTCCTTTTCAATTGGTTTTCAGACATACGGTTAGGGGTCCTCTAAGATTTCTAAAAGAAAAATGGTTGACTGAACAAAATGAGATGCATCTTTTAAACCATGTATGAAATTTTAAAGAGAAATTATACAATGTTTTTAAAATAGCACAAGAAAATCTCAAAAACTCCCAAATTAAAATGAAGTCTAGATACGATAAAAATAGTAAAGATCGTAAATTTGAAAGGAGTGACAAAAATTTAGTATATTTAGCAATTCCTAATCATCCTCTACAAGCAACATATTTTGGTCCTTATGAGATAGAAAAGAAAATTAATGATGTAAATTATATCATACACATCCTAGATCAAAGGAAAAAGAGAATTTACCACATTAATATGTTAAAAAGTTATATTGACAGAAATTATGCAACTAATATTAAACCATTTTCAATCTTAATAAATATTAATAATACAAATCAATTTGAAGATGATTTAGACAATGAAGATACAGTTATTAGGGAGAAGGACATGGGTCAGAGTAACCATTTAAAAAAACTAAGAAATCCTATTTAATTTAAATGTAAAATTCAAACATTTATCAGACGAGAAAAGAAAAATTCATAGTTTGGTCAATGATTTCAAAAATCTTTTTCCTGATGTTCCCAGAAAAACAACGATTGCAGTACACAACGTTTTAGTTGGAGATGAAAAGCTCGTCAAACAACATTTTTACCGGGTAAACCCAGTCAAGCTTCAGCAGTTGAGAGCAGAGATTAAATACATGCTGGATAATAACATCATTGAACCAAGCAACAGTCAGAGTTCTCCCTGTATTCTTATACCAAAACCTGATGGAACTTACCAATTTGTAACAGACTTTCGAAAAGTAAATGCAGTAACCAAAAGTGACTCTTTTCCAATTCCTAGAATTGATGACTATATTGACAACATCGGTAAGGCGAAATATGTCAGTAAATTTGATTTAATGAAAGGTTATTGACACGTACCCCTAATTGACAATGACAAAAAAATTTCAGCATTTGTGACTCCAGATGGTTTATACCAATATAAGGTTTTGCCGTTCGGGATGAAAAACGTGCCAGCAACATTTCAAAGGATGATGCATTTCCTTCTAGACAAAATTCAGAGATGTGAGGTCTACATAGATGATGTAATTGTGTATAGAACGACTTGGGACGAACATGTACGCACCATCAAGCAATTTTTTCTTTAGCTGGAAGAAGCAAACCTTTGTGTAAAGCTAAACAAGAGCAAATTCTGTCCTGTAACACTCATTTTTTTGGGTCATGGACAGGTTAAGCCTATCACAGCAAAAGTGGATGCTATCTTAAAGTATCCTATTCCAACTAACAAAAAACTGATGAGATTTCTTGGTATGGCTGGATTCTACAGAAAATTTTGTAAAGATTTCTCATCAATAGCAAGTCCCCTCACTGACCTCCTTAAAATGGATGTAAAATACAAGTGGAGTGAAACCTGTAATGAGGCTTTCAAACAGAAACAAGTCAACTCTCATTAATGGCCCAACTCTTGCAACTCCAGTTTCTTCAAAACAATTTAAATTGCAAATCAATGACAGAATGGGTGGCATCTTAATCTGAGAAGATAACGACGGTATTGATAGAGCCATTGGATATTTCTCAAAAAAGTTACCAGAAGAACTATTTTACTATTGAAAAAGAATGCTTGGCAGTGTTATCAGTGCTACAACATTTTGACTTTTACCTCAATGTTACTGATATCCTGTTCTGATTTTTACCGATCATAATCCACTAACTTTTCAAAAAATGACTAACAAAAATCAAAGACTTACAAGATGGAGTCTTCTCCTGCAAGAACATGACATTATTATATTAAAGGAAGGCACAATGTTATTGCAGATGTTTTATCTAGTGCATAACTTTAAAAAAAAAATTATATGATTTATTGCTTTACAACAACAAAAAACGACTGATATTGTCTTTAAAAGTTTTTCATTGTGATATTAAAACATTTACTTTGAAGTGGGGAAGTGTTACAAGGATGCATTGACATTTAAAAATTATTAATAAAGTCCACAAAAAAATATTAAAATCTATAGAAAGGGATTCTACTGAGTCCTACTTGTTATTACAAAAAAGTTTTAATTCATGAAGTAGTTGTACAAATAGGAAAATTAGAAATAGAACGTTTCGAAGATTCTAGATCATTCCAGAAAATTTGGGAATGATCTAGATAATTCGAAAGAGAGTAGTTAGTTGTTAAAAGGATTTGCTGACATTATCAACTCTGGCCTGATTCAAGATTTGTATATCCAGCCGAAAAAATCTCTACTAAAAGTTGCCTACCGACTAAAACCTGAAAGAGAACCTCATGGAACTAAATGGGTCAATAGAATTTTTTGACTTTCATTGACCAAAAAAAAATATTCTTTATATACACATTTGAGGATTTCCAAAAAGTATGGCATTTGGACTACATCATTAGCTTAAACGGGTAAATATACTTTACTCCTTACCTTCCCCTTCTCTCCTCGTAACACTCGCCAGTAGTAAACTCTAGGTTTCTGTTTTGAATGCAATAAAAATTGTATATTTGTAAATATTTTACTTGGTGTTTTTTGTAAATTAAATATTTGTCTGTGATTTAGCTGTGTTTTGGTCAATCATTTTCTTCTTTTGTCACAACTTATAACATGTAACAAAGAGTTTAAATGCAACGGTAATTGCCATCTTTTATGCCCTCGGCTCCCATTTTTTCCATGACTTTCTGTATCTTGTTGTTCTCACTTCTTGCTCTACTCTCATGTAACTTTCTTCACACCAGTATTCTCATCCTACTTTTATCGTTTGCAGTGAAAAGATTAAAAAAAGAAAAGAAGAAAAAATAATTTTGTCTTCATTTTAGGCTTAAAAATAGATAATTATCTTTGTTATATAAAATCAATGCAGTGTAGGTGAGAAAAAAGTATGAAGAAGAATTTTTTTTTTGTTTGAAATTAGTTCATTAATCTTGCTCTAATTGTACACAAGGGATAATCCCAAACCACAAGAGATTAATATGGCTGTTTTTAGCTGCGAATTATAGAATCATTCAGTTTATCAAAAATGAATAAATTTAAATGTTCTCAATTGGTCTCATATTTGGTGACTGGCCAAATTAGTATAGGATTTTAAAGTAATGACTATGTGGGAAGCCATACTATCTCAATTGTCTACAACTGTCAATCACGGTGGGTGGAGCATGTGACAAAAGATATCAGTTCAGTACTACAGGTTATTGTATTGCGAGTTGTTCTCATTGCTAAGATGGCACAGAACTGATTTTGCATTTTGGCCTGGCCAATCACTAGATTCTGCTCTGCTTATGTATTGAGCACTTTTTTTGTTATAGATTACTCGACTTGGATTTTTTCTTTGGGCTACGTACTTTGACTGATGTCCATGTACTTAGCTCTATTTTTTTTTTTTTTTTTTTTACAACCATTTTTTCTTTCCATGCGTACACTTGGAGGGTTTTTGAAATGAGTATAGTGATAAGTTTTTATATATATATATATATATATATACTCCCTGCCCCCACTTTTTTCTGACTGTGTTTCTATTAGAATATATACTTGGGTGCCTGGGTTTATCTACATCTTAATGTATGCATGTATATGGTTGTATATATGGTTTTTAGTACCAGTAGACATACTGATTTTGTTTTACTTGCTAATGTGTATGTTTGCATATATTGGTATGTATGTGCATATACATATTTATAGGTGTACCTTTATATATGTATATTCTCATATTTAAATGTAAGTATTTGTACATATATATATATATATATATATAAATAAATAATAACTAAATAGACTCTGTAAGTATGTAGGCCGTAAATTTATACTAAAATAAACCTCCAAAAAAACCATTAACAAACAGAACCTAAATCCGTTACAATCCGGTGCACTAAGACGTCGGATAAATGGGGAGAACCCATTTTGGCTCACTCTAGATTTTTGTGTGTATATATATATATATATATATATATATATATTTCTTGTCTATGCACGTTTATGTGCCCGTATGCTTCTGTATGAATATTCCTGCATTTATTTGCGTATATTTATTCCAGAATTTGTGTATTCGTTGTCATGTATGTGGTTATATATTTTAACTTGTATATGGTGATCTGTAGAATTTTTTGTTGCCTGTGTTTTTGTTCTTAGCTTGTGTATTTGCGTGAATATATCTGTAATTATATTTATTTGTGCATACACTGAAATATGACAGCATTTGCATTGACCTCGTCTGTTAAAGGCTGTTGCTATTTTACAAATTTGCTCTTACATGTATCCAATATTGTAGCCTTTACAGACGCTTTCCAAACCTGGCTGTAAAATTTAACATATATTGACGCATCGATAAAAAACAATCTTAAACTTTGTGTATCTATATATGTGTGTGTGTGTGTATATTCATCTGTGCATGTGTACCTGTGTGTGTGTGTTATGGGGAAACACACCTATTCCTCAGATAATGGACTCTCCCTCCTATATTAATAAGAGTTAACAGAAAGTTAACAGAAGTTCATAAGAGTTCTATTGAAGTTCAGTAGAATTACTAGGCAGTTGATATTAGTTAGTTAGGTAGTTAGCTGAATACTAAGGAGTCAGCTTTCAGTGGAAGATTACCAAGTTCCTAACATTAGCAACCGACATAGCATGATTATAACCTTCAGTGCGAAAATTACTCCACAACATATATACACAACGTGTGTGTATATGCTTGTCTATTTGTCTATATGTGGAGGTCTATAGATTTGAATATGTGTACGTCCAGGTCTTTTGTTTGCTTAATATCTAAAAAAAACTATAATAATCCAAATCTAATGCTTTGTTAAATTTAGAATTTAATATTTGTAATAAAAATAAAGTAAAGTGAATCTAATAGTCAATTAATAATCTCTATTTTAATCAAATATTAATATTAATGCCCCCATAAATTGTTTTTAGAGTCTGTTCTCATATTCTTCAAATTATAAATTACTTTATTTTGATTAGTCCACTCTGTCTATGTAACAATGCCTCCCTTGGTAAGGGAGTTTGGCTAGTGTTGAACCTTTTTAAATTCTCCAACTTGAAATGAACCTTATTACTTGATAAGACAGAGAGTGTTGAAACAAAATGGCTACTTTTGTAGTGATATTATAACATATTTATGTTATAAATAATAAATGTGTGTGTGTGTGTGGATACTGAAATTAACACCCAGAGGCAAGAGTCTATTTCATGCTAAATGCAATTTTCAGGCCATGTCAACATTTCATATACACACGTCAGTGATGCTATTGTATTATTCTGATGGTTATTTTGGTGGGTTCCGTAATTTGTGTATTATTTACTTTACTTATTTGTTTGAATTTATTTTACTTGATTTTGTTTATTTTCTTTTATTTTTGATTGTTTTCAGTTTTTGATTTTTTTTAAGTAGCATAGTAAAAATCTGTTTTCATGTCTGCATTTTGAGATGAGTTCTGATTGTTTATTTAGTAGTTTGTGAATGTCTGGGAAGGTAATTATAGATATTTTTTTTCCATGCAGTGTTTACAGTTTTTGGATTTATTGTTGTAGGCTAATGTTCTTTTCCTTATTTTCCATGATATTTTTAGTGTATTTTTCTTTTTTTTTGTTTTTAATCTCCCAGATATGTTTAGAAAGCATTGTGCTGGTTGTGTATTTACTATTTGTGAAAAATGTTTTATGTGCATAGTTTCTTTGTTTCCAGAGCCCTTCAGTTACTCCTATGTATATTTCTTTCTTTGTTATTTATGTATGTGATTGTTGTTCGTAACTCACTATCTTTTGCTGTTTTATAGTCTTTTTAGACTTTCTTGATAAATATGGTTTCACTGAAAGAATTGTACAAAAGCTTATGGTTAATTGATTGTGGCATCTGCTAGATTATTGATGGTGGGTGGTTGGAAGGTGTGTGTATGTGTATACACACAGTAATTTATCATTAGGTTTTTTGTTCAGTTTATATGTACCTTTTCTTAGGTAGAGGGTGACATCTAGAAAATCTATTTTACTTAGATTAGTTTTTATGTTTATATTGAACCTTATATTTCTGAAAATCTTTGATTGCTTTTTTAGTTTTGTTTATTATCATCTTATTATTTTACTTAGTTCGTGTAGAAAACACAGTCAGTCAGTTAAGTATCATATGTGATACATGCTTTGGGCGATCATGTTTTGAAAGAAATGACTGACTGGGTAGAAGATTATCCTGCAGTAGGTTGCCATTGCTTTCTGCAGTAAACTGGTTGCCAGCCAAGGCTATAGAACCCACTCTGTCCTATTATTTGACTTATAGGCATAGAGGGAAGAGATGTATTATATTATTAAGTAGTAATTAGTATGCGATCAGTTTATTGCTTCATAACAATATAACACTGATCCCCCACTTTATGCCTAGTAGTAGCCTTAATCATGTTTTCAACTATTATATTCAGTCAGTCAGTTAAGTGCCATATGTGATACCCGCTTTGGGCGATCATGTCTCGAAAGAGACATGACTGACTGGGTAGAAGATTATCCCACAGTAGGTTGCCATTACTTTCTGCGGTAAACTGGTTGCCGGAAGAAGTGATTTCTGTGGGCAATAGCAGCTGAGCAAGCACATGAAAAAAAGGGGACAAATGGGGGTTAAGTTTAAGTTGTATTGAAGCTCATAACACTTTGGGTCAAGTCACTAAAACTGAGAATGATATACCCCATTGACCGAAATAAAGGGCTCAAATGAAAATTCCAGCAGACCTGAAGGAGACTACCACCACCTTTAAATTTGTTTTTTCATTTTTTTACTTTTTTCAGTGCAGTCTTATTGATTATTACAAAGTTTCTGATTATCAAAAAAGATTTGGAAAAATTTCAATATTTAAACAAACATACAACGTTATAGTAAATCGATCCTCCATTTTGGAACCACTCACGTTGAGGTCGCTTTGTTTTGTTTTTTTTGGATGATTCGTTGCTATTGTTTTTTATCTTTTTCAAGTTTTCTTCAGTCCTTACGATGACATCTTCCTTGAAAACTCCAAGAATGGCTTTACTCAAACATTTTGCAAAGGATTCAGTTGTTGAATATGTGCAAGTAAAAAAGTTATGAAAAACTGAGCACTCTCCAGCAAAATTATTTAAATGTTGAAATCTTTACAAACTTTTTTTGTCAATTGGAATGTTTAGGGTTTAATCTATAAGATTGCACTGAAAAAAGGAAAAAAAAAAATTGATAATCAAAAAATTTACAGGTCGTGGTAATATACCAGCAAGTGGTTCTAAAATGGAGGATTGATTTACTAAAACGTATGAAAAACTGATCCCCCTCCAAAATTGTTTAAATATTGAAATTTTTCCAAATTTTTTTTTGTCAATTGGAAAGTTTAGGGTGTAATTGATAAAATTGGACTGAAAAAAGTTAAAATGAAAAACAACAAATTTAAAGGTGGTTGTAGTCTCCTTCAGGTCTGCCGAAATTCCTAGCACCTGAAAAAAGTCAGTGTACAAAAGCTGAACAGTTGTAAACATGCAAATAAAGATGAGGACAATAGTCTGAACAATGGAAATAATGTAAGATTTGATTTAATGTGCTCAGCAAAGCCAGTTTTCAGATAAATGTCATTCACATCATTGACAGAACCAGTCTGCATCAAGACTGAAACCAAGAGGTTTACACTATTTACATTATTTAGACTATTGCCCTCATTTTTGTGGTTACTTTTACAACATTTTGGCCATTGTATGTTCCGGCCTTCCTCAAGGGCACATGGTCCAGTATATATAGACGATTGTTACTTCCAGTGACTTAATCCAAAAAGTTGTGAGTTCAATACCAGGCTTCAGCAATGGTGAACAAATAACTTAGAGATTTAGGTTAAATTCCTTACACCGGCGGCCAGAATGTACAATGACTGAAACGTCATAAAAAGAACAACGAAGATGAGGACAATAGTCCGAATAGTTTAAATACTACCTCATCTCAGCCATATAGACAAATGTTAATTTTCCAAACTCTCCCTACTTGGAAGATTGATGCAAGACAATCTTCCTAAATGCCATTTCTTTTCTCATAATGACTTGTCCTTATGCCAGACAGAAGTAAGATTAGGGGGTTCCTCACGTGTTAGTTTTGATAGGTGTTTTAATCTAGGTAAAAACCAGAAAATGCAAATATTACTTATCCACATCAGGTAAACTCATCCATCTGTGACATTATCTTCTGGCCAAATTTTATAAAATTACTACCTATCATTATTTACATTTGGGCTATTGTCCTCATCTTTGTTATTATTATTGCCTTCATTGGTGTATCACATTGGATTTGTACTACTTAAGTAATTTTTGTTTACATTTCTGGGATGAGGAGTTATTTACATTTGGGCTATTTTTTTTTTTTTTTTTAATCGTATCACCCCGAGCAAGGCGGTAACACCACTGATGTGCAGGGGTCTACGTAATATTGAAAAGATTGGAAAAGAGAAAACTGGAAACCACATCCTAAACAGGGAAAGAGGGATGAGCCTCTTAACCTGTTCAATAGGTGTGGGTGGAGTGTGAACTGGGCGACAGATAGATCTATCTACTCCAATGTCCTCATCTTTGTTATTATTACCTTCTTTGGTGTGTCACATTGGATTCGTCCTACTTAAGTAATTTATGTTTACATTTCTGGGATGAGGAGTTATTTACATTTGGGCTATTGTCCTCATCTTTGTTATTATTGGCTATTGCACTCTCCAGCTTTTATATGGGTAATCTACAGGGAATCTTAAACTGAATTGCTAAACTCAATCTATAAGGATAAATTGTTCTTGTTGAAACACGGGTCCCCATATATTCTCCTAAGTTAAGCAATGTCGAGTCTGGTCAAGACCTAGATGGGTGACTGCTTGGGAATACCAGGTGCTGCAAGCTTGGATGTGCATGTAGTATAATGGATAATGGCATGAAATTGTTAAACAGCTGAATTCCAATTCCTGCTAGGGAAAATTAAGAATCTATATATTTCCCATCAGCTATGGGTTAATTAGTATGACTTGTATCACTAAACCATTATTATTTAAAAAAAAAAAATCTTACAATCTAAAATTTTTTTTAGAAACCTGCAAAGATTTGATAAGCTGTGAAGATGAATCAACCAACCGAAAATGTTCTTGCTCTGCTGCCCATGTCTAGGAATATCTTGTTCTTATTTTACTCATAGAACAATGGCCTAGTGGATTGAAGCCTTGGTTTGTGAATTTCGTGACATAGCCAATATTGAGTTCAATCCCTGGGTTCAACAGTGTGTATTTGGATTCTGTAGAAACATAGAGAACTAGACAAGTTATCCCTAGATATTAGATTATATTAAGGGTTCTGTTCAAAATCCCCAGTAGGTATCCTGGATTGGCAAACAACTAATAAAGGCTGAAGAATACAACAGCCAAAATGTCATGACAGCAACAAAGACGAGGACAATAACAATTATCTTCATCAATGCCACACGAAGTTTAGCATAAATCAATCAGATACTGATCTAAAAAAAATAAAAACAAAACATTAAAATTCACCATATTTCAAATTCGACATTTTAAAAATATTTAATTAACTGTACCTTTAATAACCCTTTAGCTTAGGCAATATTTTCATTTGTTTTTTTTTTCAACACTCGGCTATGTTTTACAGGGTGTGTTCAATGCTTATTCTCCTGACCGACAGCAAACCCGGGTAGTGCACTGCAAATTTTGGCAACCACTTGCTGTGCACTCATAAGGATCATCAGCGATGTTATCACAGTAGAAGAGAAATTCATGTTCTAACTTGGGACAACTCTCCACAAGCTGGCGGATACCATGACCACGAATGTTGAGGCATCCGGAGAGATCGAGGTATTTCAAGTGAGGCAGACCACCAAATCGTGAAAGTGCTCTGCAAAAGAAAAAAAGAAAATAGAATTAAATAGCAAGAATGACCATTTGTTGAAAGGCAAGGACTCAAACACAAGCTCTTCTAACATTCTGAAGATGAGATTTTAATCTTAAAATATTGATGTATATTAAATAGGTAATACCCAACAACTTCTTTACCTTTATTTTGCTAAATACATTGTAACAGCCTTCAAAACCTAACCATAACATTAATATTTTAATAATTACTATTATAAGAAAAAGTTCTCAATTCAACAAGGTTCCCAAAATCTAAAAGTGGGTTGGTCAGATCGATGAAATTAAATATTTCATCTACTATATATATATATATATATATATATATATATATATATATATATATATGGTTAAATAAAATAAAGATAAGAGGAAAACTGTATTTTAAATCGCCTACGCGTTTTGTCCTGTGATGGACTTTTTCAAGGCAAAAAGACGAAATGAGCTTTATTCTAAATTACATATCTATAAACAAACAGTGTTGGTAACCACAAAGACGCTCACAAATCATTTCAAAAGATCAACAGAATATTTTTGTTTTTAGAATTTCTTCATGTGTAGTGTAAAGTCACGAGATATTAAAATGAAGGGAATTTGACCGTTTTCTTTGAGAACTGTTTATTTTGTGTGTAAGTGTTTTAGAATTTCTTCACATGTAGCGCAAAGTCAAGAGATGTTAAAATGAAGGGAATTCAGCCATTTTCTTTGAAATTTTTTATTATGAATGTTCGTCTGTTTTAGTATAATTTTATAAAATTAGTATAAAATTCTAAATAATAATAAATACTAAAAATAGCATGAAATATATAGTTTCTTAAAAAAAAAAAAATGGGGTGGCCTAATAATTATAGCTGGTATTGTACATTTAATGAATAGAGAAATGGTAGACTCATAAAGATTAAGATTAAGATTAAGATTAAGATAGATAGATAGATAGATAGATAGATAGATAGATAGATAGATTCCGGTGAGAAAAACTATCCTCAAAAACAAAGTGAACAAACTTTCATAGTAGCAGAGTTAGTAACTGAATCCATATAATTGTTGTACTAAAAAAAAAGAGCCAAGAAGATTAAAAAAGAGCATTTCATTATTGGGGAGTTAAAATTAACAAGCCATTTCTTCTATTTACATTATTCAGACTATTGTCCTCATCTTTGCTGCCATTTGTATGTTCCGGCTGTTGTATGCTCTGGCCTTCTTCAGATGCTAGGAATTTTGAACTAAACTCTTTATTACGATCACTGGGGTATATCATTCTCATTCCTTGTGCAAAGCCACTTTTGGTAGTCATAAGTTATCTCCCACTACCCCAACTCTAAGTTACCTTTTCATCACTGCTGTAGCCTGGTACTGAACTCAAAACTCTTTGGGTCAAGTCACTGGAACTAACCGTCTATATCCACTGGGCCTTAAGGACACATAGCTGAAATGTCGTACAAATAGCAACAAAGATGAGGACAACTGTCCAAATAGTGTAAATACTATCTCATTTAAGAAATATAGACAAATACTGAAGCTATTTCTTGCTTGAATAAATTGATTAAAAAAGTTAATTTGTTGGTAAATGTTACTGGCCAAGTAAAGATGGGAAGTTGTGACAACGTGGTTAATTCAGTTATACATATTAAACAATATACAACTAAATAAATCCCTAACCTAACTGCTCTAATGAGCTTTTTTTTCCCCTTTATTTCTGACAACGTTCTACTAGATTGGCATTTTATCATTAAAATGGTTAAATGTAACTATCTCTTCTACTTTAACAGTTTCTTTTCTACATTTCCTCCTGGTGGGACTCCCTTCCAATTACTTGCTTCCCTGACAGCTACAATCTCTAAAAGTTTAAATGCAATCTCAATTGCCATCTTCTGTCTTCTTGAATCCCATTCATTTTTGATTCTTTTTTGACACCCCCTGTACCCAGTCTTTTCTCTCACTGTAAACCCCCATGCACTAGTGATGATTTCACTTTTCACTTTGCTTGAGGTGAAAAAAAAAAAAAAAAAAAAAAATCCTCAATTGTTTCACTCTCTGTTTTGTCTAAGTGAACTGGAAAGATGGATGAGATGAGATTGCTTCGAGCTTATCATAAGAAAGAATCCAAAGGCAACAAATCATATTTACTCTAAAAAAAATATCTATACAAAATTTTTTTACAGAAAAACCGGCCAGAACATTTTATGCAGAAAAATGCTTTATCACCACCATTGCTCATAGTCATGTGATCAATTCCGGAATGATCAGCAAGGCTTGTAATGAACCTACATATACTAACATTGAGTAAACAGTAATGAATTTAAGGCAGGCACAAGTTTAATTTATTGCGTTCACTTATGCACAAATACCCTTGGAAAAGGTATTAATCTCTTCCTTCCAGTTATGGGCTAAATAATAGGACAGATTGGGTTCTATAACCTTGGCTGATAACCAGTTTACCGCAGAAAGCAATGGCAACCTACTGAGGGATAATAATCTGCTCAGTCAGTCATGTCTCTTTCATGACATGATCGCCCAAAGCGTGTATCACGTATAACACTTAACATACAATACTCTCCCTTTGCTAGAAAAACATTTATTAATATTTCAGTAGAATTTTGAACCCAATGTAGATGACATTAATAAAATTGTTGTTTGACATTTAATGTTAAATACACTGTTTTTGTTATTTTGAAGAAACACCAAAAACCTGTTTGTGTGTGTGTAATCCTTATTTGGTCTAAATGGCACAGGAGGATGTTTTGACTGGCGCCGAGAAACTTTGTTTGATAAATCAAAACACTACGCGGAGGAATTTCATTTCAATCTGCATTTGAATCCATCTACACTACTAGAAACCCAAGTAAGGGTTATTGATCAAGATTTTAGTAGAATGAAATATTGCAAATGCTATGAATGAATAGGAAGATGCTAGAGGCCAACGATAGAGCTGAAAGAGTCAAGCTTGTCACTGAAGTGTCAGGAGATTTTACAAATACTTTCATACCTTGAAGGATGAAGTTTGAAGGCATTTGAGAATCCAAACATGTTGCTACAAAGTCTTTTTTGTACTGGGTTTTCTAAATCGTAACTGTAAATCAAATAGAGGCCCATACTTTGTGAATGATGGAAGCAAGGATTGTTTTGGAGCAACTGACAAGATATTTTTAATGTTGCTTTCCCGACAGTTACAATCTCCAAGAAATTAAATGTAAAGTCAATAGTCATCTATCTCACTAACCTGCATCCTTTCTCTAATGCTCCTTTCTCTGCACACTACACTCATCAGTATTCTCATCCTTCTCTTACCCACTTCCTGACACCCCCTATAACCTGTCACTCTTTCTTATAACTTTCTTCCTATGCAACCCTCTGCAAAAAAAATGGCAGTAAAATGCCTTGCTTGGAGCAATATGATTATAAAAAAAACAAAAATTTCATTTTCCCATCATTGTCCTATATTTTTTTTTCACGATGACTGAGAACTAAGGTAATTTGTTTAAAATCAATGTCCTCAAATTTTTTTTTTTTTAATCATGTCACGCCAAGCAAGACATTCCACTGCCACTATAGCGCAGGGGGTTACACAGGGCGATAGATGAGTTAGGATGTACATAGGAGGAGAATAGGAGAGAATGGGATGGTTAGTGTGTTAAGAGGTGTCTATTGACCTTACATTTAAACTCCTGGGGGGTTATAGCCGTCGGGGAAGCAAGCATGTGGAAGGGAATTCCACAGGCAGGAGGTGCGAGAAAAGAAGCTGTTAGAGCAGAAATTGCAGTTACATTTCGTCGGTTTCACTGTAAAAGGGTGGGACCTAGTTGCCAATCTAGTATCTTGTGCAAACTCACACCTAGAGGGCACCAGTGATTTAAGTTCATCAGAGCGGAAGCCATGAAAGTATTTATAGAAAAGGTACAGGGAAGCCACGTCACGCCGGTGAGAGAGTGACTGCAGGCGGTCAGCTATGTTGGTATCAATCACGTTACAGATTCTTCGCTGTATTTTGTCAAGAAGCCCGAGGAGAATAGTAGGGGCACCCGACCAGATGTGGCAACAGTCTTCAAAACACGGGTGGATGGTAGATTTGTATAAGTGTAGGATAGATTCAGGCGGAAAGAATTTCTGGGCCCTGCACAGAGAGCCGACTTTCATAGCAGCGGATTTAGCAATGGATTCGACGCTGAAAGTGTCAGGCCAAGCAGGTGTAGTGTTTTACTCTCTGGGAGCCATGCCTGTTCCATGCTAATGGGAGGGAGGTGCGGTCGTCTGTGGTGGTTAATTGACAGCAGCTTCGTTTTGGAAGAATTGAATTTTACGAGCCATTTCTTACCCCAATCCACTACGGATTGGAGGTCCTTTTCAAGCTCAGCCGCGAGGTTCACCTTATCATCAACACCAGATTTTTGATCGAGGCAAGCGTATACTGTGGTATCAAATTGCTAACAAGATATGTAAGAAATTTATTTATTTAGCTCTTCTTAATCTAACAGTAAATCCTTGATTCAAGACAATTTGTAGATTTGTTTTTTTTTCTGGAGTAATTGATGAAATGTATAGATGCTATGACATCATTTTGTTATTTGTAGTATATTGCAACAGTCACCAAACTTTTCAGGAAAAGAGTCACAATTTATAAATTTTCAGAGGAAAAATTAAATTAAAAAATATCATTTTATTTTCTTTATTTTTTACATTAATGTCCACTCTGTACAAGTCCTAAAAGCCACTTGAAGTTGTGGATTACAGAGCTAAAGATACTGTTTACAGCAGTGATACCCAAACGGGGGGGGGTAATTACACTACCTACCAAATAATAAAAAAAACTTATATGGATTTTCTCCTGAGAGAGAGAGAGAGAGAGAGAGAGAGAGAGAGAGAGAGAGAGAAAACACACAGACTGGAGGTGGAATGTGGCATAGGTTGTGTGCTTGCCAAAACTAACCCTGATATTGATACACTTGTGCACAAGAAGTAGCATCACCCTTCTCACTAATTTAATTCTGAAGTAGAAGAGCAAACAAAAGTCCTTTTATTTGTTACTAACCACTCTCTATGGCTATGTTTAGTTGTTACTAACTGCTCTCTATCCGCTTTATTCTGTAACTATAAGTTTATCAGTATATTTGTACATTCAAAAAATAAATTAGTAAATTGTCTCAGTGTGTTTTAACTGCTCTTTCTCTCATGCACATGAAGGGGGAAATCTGGATAGTTGAACTGGGTGTAGGGGGAAATGACAGAAAAAAAGTTTGGGAACCACTGGTTTATAGGGATATGTGGGAAAGATAACTTTACACTTGAACAGGTTAAGGATGGTAGTGATCTGGGAAGGTTCTATAGAACAGTGGTTTGTGGAAGAAGCTGGTGGAGTGGAACTTACATTCCATCAATAGAGTATGAAGGGAATAGTTAACAAAATCTTTTTTTTTTCTTCACCAGCATGTTATTCAGATCCAGTGAAAAATATAGCAGAGAAACAAAATCTTGTGGAAAACCTGATATGGTCTACAGGTAATAATTTGAAAATCTCTATCAGTCAGTCAGTTAAATGCTATACGTCATATACGCTTGGGTGATCATGTCTTGAAAGAGACATGACTGATTGGGCAGAAGATTATCCCTCAGCAGGTTGGCATTACTGTGGTAGACTGGTTGCCAGCCAAGGCTATAGAACCCAATCTGTCCTTTTATTTAGCCCATAACTGGAAGGCAGAGAGATTAATACTTTTTTCAAGGGTATTTGTGTATAAGTGATTGCAAAATATTCAACTGGAATTTGAACTCAGCTTCCCGATTTCTCGTTCTGAGCTGATATCTGCTGCACCACAATGTGCAACCCTATCTGGAAAACCTGTAGACCATATTAGGAAAACCTGATATGGTCTACAGGAAATAATTTGAAAATACAGAAATTAAGAAAAAAAAAAGGAGGAAGCAAAATTATTTTTCGAAAAAATTTTAAAAGAAAATCCTATTCCAGGATTTTTTTTTTGTATTTTTTATGTCTCATTAACCTTTTGTGGGGGTATTTAAAAGTGACTGGGCTTAATATTTTTTAACTTCAGTGACTGAATGAGAACGGATGAGGTTTCATCAATTTACAGTTGAGTTGGGGGGGGATATGACTATGTTCTATGCTAACAATTTTTTTTTCTCTTACACTTCTTGCTTTTGGTGAAGCCCTCTACTGGCTCCATGCTTTCCAGTCAACATTAATCTTCAAAAATTTAAATGCAATGTCAACCCCTATCTGTTTTCCTGATTACTCTTCTATTTTTCTTGTTCTTTAGTAATGTTTCTGATATTAATTAATTTCTAATTCTTCCACACCCAGTAACCTATTGTGTCTTAGTGGCTTTACAGCCTTGCATTGAATGAATTTGATTTAAAAACAAAAATTGTGTGTGTGTGTGTGCACATATATAATGCAGATAAAACAGAAAGACTAACGAAGCCCAACCCTCTCCAGGCTGGTTTTGAATACAGACTTTTTCATTTTCCTAGACCAGTTTTCACCCAACACTGTTATAATTTATCCATAGCTGTAGAGAGAATAGTTGGATTCATTTCTTTTCCAAGGGTATTACTACCTAAATGTATGTAATGAACTTGACTGGACTTTGAACTCAGCGCTCTGATCCCTCAATCTGATTCTATATCATATACATTTTTTTTTTTATGATAGACCACAAGTTTTATAAATACTTATTTAATATCTATAGAGGCTAGTGAACATACTATTGATTTGGAGCCTTTAAGACATTTTTAAAAGCTTCTTGGCTATGGACTCCACCACACAAATCTCTCGTTTAATAATTTACAATAATTCTTTGCATTTATCTTAAAACCCTCAACTTTGAAAGAAAGAATTAGCAAAATAAATTAACTTTTATTTCAAAGAAAAGTGTAAACTTTCTACTTTAAGTCCATAAAAAAGAAGGGTTCAATACAAATGTTAGCATTTTCCACTCGTACTAAATACCTAAGAGCCACAGAATTATGAGTTTGAATCCTAGTAAATTAAGGTTTGAAGAAATTCGATAGTAAAGTCATTAACATTATATGGTGCCCAAACTACATAAATTCAAGTGTGCTACTAGACTGGCAACTAGGTCTTGCCATTTTACTCAGAAGAGAGTTCCTCAGGGAGGAGGGTGACTATTAAGTCACCCTCCTCCCTGAGGAACTCTTTTGATTTCTTTTTTTCCTGATAACTACAATCTTCAAAAACTTAAATTCAATGTCTATTGCCATATCCTGTCTTTGTCAAATGGTTTCTTTTTTTTGCCTTTCCTCAATTCTCTCCATTTTCAATCTTCTCAATCTCATTTAATTCCAGTCCCTGTAACCTAGCATTCTAGAGGCATTGTCACCATGTTTGGGGTGAAATGATTAAAAAATAAAAAAAGAAAAGAAATAAATAAATTTATGATACATAATATCCCTATTTTGTTACTAATACCTGCAGTAATTCCTAACAAGAACCAATCCTGCTGTTCCTGATTTCAAGTCCAGTCTACTTATTGATTCTAGAATTACAAATAATCTGGATTTGCAATAAAGAGACATTGATATTAAGATGAAAACAAAAAACAAAAATAGATAAAAATGCCAACACTTACATTAAGTTGGTAAATTTATTGGCCACTTTAACTCATGTTGGTTTATTTCATATCAAATAGAAGTCTTATAAGAACTAAGTCCAGTTTGTATGAGAATCAAAGTGTTGGCATAGGTCTGGTTTATACCAAAGTCTGAGAGGATCCACCCAGAATGTGGGCACTTTTTGGTGGTGTCTTCTTTTCTGAGGAGGCAGTTGACATATTCTAAGTCTTATTGACAGGGCATACTTCCTCTAAGAGATTCAAATAATATTGCATTTAATACTACTACTACATGAGGAAGGCGATCATGGCTTTCCACAACTTCCTAATTTTTGTAGCTCTTAGCAATGTTTGTCTTTTTATTACACCCCAAATACTTTTCTTCCTTCCATTTAAACAAATTGTTCAAAGCTGGAATTTCTTTCTAACCAATAAAATGAAGTACTTCTCAGTCACATCTGATTTATATGGTGCTTTTTTGTCAGAATGCTAAAATCACTTGACGGTATCCCTTTTGCATATTAACACCATTCTTACTATGTAAACATTTTACCTTATTGTTGTTGCTTTGCCATGTTTTGACTTGCATATAAATTGTTTATTATCATCTTACCCTGTTTTTTTTTCTCCTTTTCTTTTTATTTATTGAAAGTTTTATCAATTCTGTTTGTTGGAATTTTTACCAGTTACTCTACAATCATTATCTTATTCATATTAAAAAATCAATTGATTTTGACTAAGCTGTGTGGGTGGTTGTATTTTTTTAACTGTTTTAGTTTCTTATCTAGTGATAATTTCCAGCTGTCTTAGCTATTGAATGTGTCTCAAAGCAATAACAATGTCACTTTGGTGGAACAGTTTAAGGCTTGCTATTTATGGTGCCATTTGCTTCATTGTCTAGAAATGGTCACTAAATGCTCCAGTGAATATCAACAATCTTTTGTTGTTATGTTCAAGTAGTCTGGGTGGTGATATTTGAATGATTTTCACTTCAGAGCCTGGGCTGCAGTTGGGGTTACAGGTTAGTGAGGATGTTTACTAAAACAGGATTTGGTAATTGGATTGTGTGGATGCATGGTATATATATATATATATATATATATATATATATATATATAATTGTCAATCCCACAACTAGGTGTGGTCATAGGGTCACTGTGTAGCTGTGTGCCTGACCAATTTCTGCCTCATATTTGGGTTGAAAACTGGGAATGTGTTCATTCATGTGCAGTGTTTCTTGGGCTAGTTGACCTGGAAGAACCCATCCCTCTTCAGGACAAACCACCGCTGAAGGCTTACCTTGGTCATCACAAGGCCATTGTTTTCATTAGAGGAACCCACCTTCCTGATTATTGAATAAGAAGCCCTCTGCCCATAAAGGCTGTGCTATCATTACACTTGCAGCATGCATAGATCAGTCCACCCCATTGTGCTAAGAACCATTAACCCTACAAGAAGATTCATCCACTTTTTGATAGGTCCTAGTGAGTGTCTAGCCATCTTCTTTAAAAAAAAAAGTCTGGTGGGGAAAACAATTTAGGTGCTGATGACTTCACCATTCAGCATGTAGTACTGGGTTACATGGTACCAGTAACACTTGTAGAGTAACGGATCAGAAATAATTTTCCCTTACAAACTTCAATTTAGAATATGTCAAGTGGACACAAGAATATTTAAAATGTAGGCAGCTGTAATAATAACTCTTTAGTTCAGAGGTGAAGGCAGTCAACTGAAGAGTGTGGGGAGAATCTAAACCCTTGGTTAGATGTCAGTCTGATTTTTTAAATTAAAATTCACCTAAGGGTCAAATATTTTTTGATGAACAGAGATAATAACAACATTAATTAATGTTCCCTTATCTTAGCTCTGCTATCAATTTTGTAGAAATTACATACTCTATTAGGCTTACAGCCTATCACATTGAATACACCGGTTCTCGCTCGATCACCGAAGTTAAGCAACGTTGAGCCTGGTCAGTACTTAGATGGGTGATCGCTTGGGAATACCAGATGCTGTAAGTGTATAGTGATGGATTCCAGTTGAATACCCTGCATTCACTTAAGCACTGGTACCCTTGGGAAAGGTATTAATCTGTCCCTTCCCTCCAGTTAAGGGTTAAATAACAAGGGTAGGACTTGGGGACCCTGCCCTTAAAAACAAATCCCAATGAATCTTGATACTCAAAAAGAAAAATGTATTGCTAGACACAAAAACTTATATAAACAACAATAAATTGTTGAAAGAAAAAGGTATTACCAGCAATAAATAAATAAAGTTTAGTTGGCAATAAATGACCCACCGAGGTTGATTTGCCATAAAACCGACCTTGATTGTAAGACTGGATACATTTTCAGAAATTACAAAAATCATTTTATGAGATAAAATTAGTTGAATATTTCCTTCCTTAAAAATGTTATTGCTTGATGTAAACTTAATTGAATTATCTGTCCTTCACAGTTACTGGAAATAATTGACTTTGAAAAAGTTTTAATTATTTCAGTTATATTGATATTACTGTAATACATGTAAAACATATATCATTACAGATTATATTATTGGAATTGGGTAAAAAATAAATATGAATAAATAATAATGGATATTGGCTCAGAAATCAAAGAGCCAAGTCTGAATTCCATTTGAATTTGTTAGATTTGATTTACTTATGTGCAAATACTCTTGGGAATGTCTATTGCTATCTCTTGTCTTCTTGAAAGCCATCCCTTTTTTGCCTTTCCTAAATCCTCCTCATTTTCAATCTTCTCAATCTTTCCATGTTTCCCTATCCCTGGTGGATCCGAGCACGCCTTCTCCTGTTACACCATGCAATTCTCATTCCGTCATCCACCTGATTAAGTCCTTCAAATATGTTATCCGCTGCTTTCCTCTGTCTCTTTTTCCCTCTATCTGGCCTGTTAGTATCAGATTCTCCAAGCCCTCCTTCCTCATTGCATGTCCCAGGAACTTCATCTGTCTCTTCCTGATGCTCAGTATTAATTTCCTTTTTGTTTCCATCATTTCCAAGGCCTCATTGCTCACATGCTCGATCCCAGATATTTGCAGCATCCTTCTGTAGAACCACATTTCAGTTGCTTTAAATTTTTCTTTCATCTTTGATGATATTGTTCAGTATTCACTGCTGTATTGAAGAACTGACATCACATAGCAGTCCAGTATTCTCTTCTTTGTTTCTATCGTATCGAAATTGTCCTGTTTCTTAATACTTTACTCAACTTCTGGAATGCTTCCTTCACCATGCCAATTTGCCTTCAGATCTCGGTGTCACACTTTCCGTCTTCTGTTATAACGCTTCTCAGGTATTTAAATATTTGTACCTGCTTGATTCTAGTAACCCCAACCTGTAGTTGGCATTTTCACCCTGCTTGGGGTGAAAAGAGTAAAAAAAAAAAAAAAAAAAAAAAATGATTGTTTACCTCCTGTAGTAGAACTATTAAATGCAATATTATCTGAATCTCTTAGAGAAAGTATGCCCTGTCAATAGGTCTTTGAATATGTCAATACACATATGTAAAATTAATTTATCTCTTCTCCCTCCAGCTATGGGTTAAATAGGAGGACTGATTGGGTTATATAGCTTTGGCTTAGTCACTAGTCTACTGCAGAAATAAACGGAAACCTACTGTGGGAAAATATTTTGCCTAGTCAGTCAGGGATTGAAAGAGACATGATCACCCAAGTGTGCATAACATATGGCACTTCACTGACTTTATGTGATGGGGATATATATTTTTATATATCAAGAACAATATTGGTAAAACACACACACGTACACGTACGTGTGTGTGTATATATATATATATATATATATATATATATATATATGGGCAGCAACCTTTCTTTTCAATATGTTTTGTTAAAAATGACTGACAAGGAAAAGTTTTCTAGTATTTTTATATATTTCCTTTTTACTGTAGATAAGGAATGCAAAAATGTTTCATAATTTTTTACTTTTTAAGTGCTTTCAGCCTCTTCCCTAGCTATTTTCAAGGATATTATTTTTCTGACATATTTATCAAATTAAATGCACACACACACACACACACACACACACACACACAATTAAATTGTATATTTGGCAGCAATCTCTTTTATACAGGTTTCATTAAAAATGACAGACAAGGTGTGATAGTTAAGTTTTTTAATGTCATTTTCCATGTGATCTTATGATTTAAATGTTTACTTATATATAATATATGATATTGAGTACTATATGCAGAAAGACTACCTTCCTTATAAATGTTATCTTCTGGAAATACTCTAGCCAATATGTCAAAGTGTGCAGCATTGTTGTTTTGCAGATTATGAGGTTTTGGAACATGTCCAACAATATCAAAATAATGGAATGTCATTTATATTGGTTACAACAACTGACCTGACTGTATCCAATGATTTTGAATATGTAAGGAATTGGGGACTTTGTTTTTGATTTAATGGTAACTAATCAGAGGGGACTTTATTGCGCATCTGTGAACAAATACTCTCTTATTGGGTTACTCAGTTAACAGTGAGATTCTACTCCCAATGACTCTTCATGTCTCATGCAGGAATTTCTTTTTTTAATCATTTCACCCCGAGCAAGGCATTCCACTGCCACTATTGTGCAAGGGGTTATATAGGGGAAGGTGATAAGAAAGAGTGGTCAAATATAGGAAATGTCAGAAGGAGGGTGATAGACGGGTAAGGATACTGAGGCTGAGAATTATGGATAAAATGTTGCATTACAGATGACAGTCCTGATCTGGCTTCAAAATTGCTGCTGAAACACTGTACATAAAATGAGGGAGATTTTAAACTCAGGGCAAGATTAAAGTGAATGTGATGAAGCAACTGGCAGTGGTTCTGATAGAAGTGACAGGAATATTAGCCTAAGTGTATGAGCAGCAACAACTAAGATGAACAGCACTTCTAATTAGGAGAGAAAAATAATATAATCAAAATGTTGACTTCCCACACCATCTTAAAAAAAAAAGTTAAAGAATGCAGTTTTCAGTTGCAATAGTTGGAGCTCGAGTGGCAGAGTGTTTGAGTTCCCGGTCCAGAGATGTAATGACTGAAGACAGTTTCCAGTTGAAGAAGTAAAAAGAGAGAGAGAGATGATCGCCATGCCGTTGGGTGCCGACTGTAAAGAAGCCTGTCGCCAGTCAACCAACCAGAGTTAAGAGACAGACAAGAAGAGAATTTGCAGACAAAGTTTGAAATTGCTAAATGAAGTGAGTAACCCAGCACTCCAGCAATTTCTGTAACATTCTGAAAAACAAGCAACAAGTTGACTAGACTTATAGCAAACTTAGAACTCTGTTCAGAGCAGCAAGCTGTGGACAGCCAGATTTCTTGTTCTTGCTTAGGAAAATAAATCAAATTGCTTAAGAAACTTCTGTTCCGCTACCAGTTTGATAGAAGCAGGGATTGGGAATTATCCAAGAGACTATTGTGTATATTCTGTATATAAAGACGTTATTTTACAACACTTTTCAGTTTATTTTCTTGATGCTATATTTTTTTTCTTTTCATTACTCAATTGCGTGCATGCTTCCCGGTTTGGTTTAGTTCAGCAGAGAGACAGCTAGTAGAGAATTCACGTGACTACCTTGTGATTAAGCAAGACAACATGGGACAAGGGAGATCACCGTGACAAGAGTCAATCTACGACCAGCTACCAGCCGGGTAGTGGCAGATATCGACATTGATGTTCTTAAAGGCACATGGGCTAATGGATAAATGTGTTGGTTAGATCCAGTGACTTGACCCAAAGAGTTGTGAGCTCAATACCTGGCTACAGGTATTGGGTAACAAATAACCAAGTTAAAGGGAGATAACTAGGATATACAAAAGTGGCATGGATTATGGAAATGAGAAAAATATATCCCAGTGATCAAAATTGAATATAATAAACCTGACTAGAATTCAAACTCTTCTCTCTAATTAATAATCCTGAGGTGTTATCCATTATAACACCTGCACATCCAAGCATATAGCAACTGGTATTCCCAAGCTGTTACCCATCTAGGTACTGGGTGGTATTGACATTACGTAACTTCTGTGATTGTAAAGTATGTAGTATTTAAACATGATATGGCTATAAGGCATCTACACATGCAAGCTTACAGCACTTTGTATTCCCAAGCAGCTACCTATCTAGGTACTAATGAATGTTGATCTTGTTTCGATGTGATATAGTCCTAAGACTTCTTTTTAGTGGGCACAATGTTAACAGCATAAGATATGTAGATGACAGACAGAAAGAGAAATTGTAAGAACTTCTAGATGAAGTAATAAAGGGAAGTGGGGAAAAAAAAAAGAAAAAAAAGAAAGGCTAATCATCAACAATTGTAATTAAATAGAGTCTTTGACTGTCAGCAAAAGGAACAGTCCAAGTTTAGTTTAGTTTAATGGCATATTAATCTCTGTGGGTTATTTAATGCCAAAAAGGTGGAATTTTAAGGCATTTTTTTAATGTTCAATTACAGTGAAAAGGTTGATTTAGTCAGATTTTAATGAAATTTTTTTTTATTATTCTTCTTTATTTTAGAAAACTGAAAATGCCTTCTAGTTTTGTTTTCAAAATTGTTTTGCTGAGAAAGATTTTTTTTTTTTTTTGAAAATGTGTTATGGTAATAATTTTTTCTTCGAAAATGTATATATTTCTATAAAAGTCTACTTTTCTGAATATATTTCTATAAAAGTCTACTTTTCTGTATATATTTCTATAAAAGTTTTTTTTATACTTTCATAGTATTTTGACCCCAGTTTGGAGGTTAACTACTGGTCCATAGCTGGGACCCTAACAGGTGTTACTACTCCAGGTTAGGGTGGACCTGGGAACAACAGCAATTAAAAGATGGTTCCATGCTCCTCACAACCTCCCAATCAGAGGCCTTGCTGCTGGATGCAGTTTGGCGTCATGCCCAGGACCCAGACAGTCCAAGATATGACCTATGAACTAGAGATGCTGAAATCAAGCAAGTACAGAAATTTAAATATCTGGCATGTAATTTAACACAAGGTGACACCAAAATCCAAAGATGCATTGAAAAAAGAAAGATGCTTTCCAAAAGCTGAGCAGGGTATTAAAAAAAAAAAGAAAAAAAAAAAATAGTGGTGATCTGCTATGTAACATCAATTCTATTTGGCAGTGTATGCAGGACAATTTCTTCACAGATAAGGAAGAGACTAGAGGTTCTACAGAAGGATGCTGAGGATACTTTGGACAGAGCATGTGAGCAGTGAAAGTTTTAAGGAAAAAGAAACAAAAAGACATCTAGAATTTGTAGAAAATATAATGCAGAAAGAAGGCTTGGAGAATTTGATGCTCACATTGAGGCAGAGGCAAATGGAGTTACATACCTAATAAGGTGGTATAAATAGATGACTGAACAGTAGGGGGTAATAGAAAGACAAAATATGTTAAGATTTATAAAGAGAAAGCTGTGGAGAGTCATAGTTGACATATCCTGTAGAGACACAGTACAAGGAAGTAGAATGACATACAACAAAGAGCTTAGAATTTTCATATTTTGTACAAAGAACGGGGACTGAACAGTTGCTCTCTTTGTAAAAACTCGAAAAAATATCTTACAATAGATTTTTGACGATAGAAACTTAATGAAAAAGTGAACCCAAATTTTATCTGGGTTACACTCATTAAGTCATTTTTGAAAACCTTTTCAATAATTCAAATAGTTTCTGCCAATGAATGTCTAAATTTCAAATCAACCATGATATTTATATATTTGCTGTGAACATAATGGATACATAAAAAGCTTACTCTATGCTGCCTGAGTAACCCCACAAAAGAGTTTCTGTTTATGTATGTTTACTTAAAAAAACGGGGTCTTGCAAAACCATTCGACACTATGTGAGGGTATTTGAAGTGTTGGCCAGTCAATGATCCGACAAGTGTATGCATGTGTAGAAGCAAGAGAATATTTTGAACATTTGTTAGGAGTTTGTGTGTTGAGGTACAACGATGGCCTGTTGAACATGTTTTAATGGACATTTTAAGTTGTTTTGGTGTCAGCAATCCACTCCTAAAGTTTGTAAAAGTGTTTTTGATATACCCTGTATCTATGAAATATTGATATATATTTTTATATATCCTTTTTCATATATTTTTTTCACTCCCAGCAAGGCAAAAAAGTCACTAAGATGCAAGGGGTACTAGAGAGGACAAGAAAAAGGAATGGAATAGAAAGAGGACAAGAAAAATGGAATAGAGAGAGAGAGAGAGAGAGAAAGACAAGAAAAATGGAATAGAGAGAGAGAGAGAGAGAGAAAAAGGAAGACAAGAAAAATGGAATAGAGAGAGAGAGAGAAAGAGGACAAGAAAAATGGAATAGAGAGAGAGAGAGAGAGAAAGAGGAGAAAAATGGAAAAATAGAGAGAGAGAGAGAGAGAGAAAGAGGACAAGAAAAATGGAATAGAGAGAGAGAGAGAGAGAAAGAGGACAAGAAAAATGGAATAGAGAGAGAGAGAGAAAGAGGACAAGAAAAATGGAATAGAGAGAGAGAGAGAAAAAGAGGACAAGAAAAATGGAATAGAGAGAGAGAGAGAGAAAAAGAGGACAAGAAAAATGGAATAGAGAGAGAGAGGACAAGAAAAATGGAAAAGAGAGGTTAAGAAAATCACAGGAATTTAGAAAAACAAAGTTGACTAAGAAGCAAGAATACATATATGTATATATATATATATATGTATATAAAAAAAAAGGCATGAATTTAAAAATGTATTGTGGACAGACAAATCCAAATATGAAGTTTATGGTAGGAAGAAGTGTCTGGTGTAAGGCTGGAAAATTTAAGCAAATACATTTTAGTGATTGAAATATTATCTTTTACTTTAAAAATACAAAAATATCTGATTTTAAGGTGTTTTTAAAGCAATGATGAGTTTCCCCAAACTTTTTATCTGTAGTGTTTATGGTTGCTCGGGAAATAAATTAGTTAGGATAGGTTTTCCTTTAGTCATCATATTGTCTTTTTACAGATATAATTTTAGTTATATTTGAAGTTTTACACACACACCTGGGCTTATGGTCACATCATATTCTAACACCAGATCTCATACAATCAGACGTTAATGTTAAGCAACGTTGAACCTGCTCAGTACCAAGATGGGTAGATGGGTATGTTGGAATTTTTTTGGGCACATGTATAATGGGCGGACACCCATGGACTAACCTATTTTATAATTCACCAATAGAAGGCTTAACCAATCAGGAAGCTCAAAAATATTCAATGCGACGTGTATAAAAGGTGGCCATATATTTTTGAGTATTACCGATCAAATCCGATTCAGTAAAGCATTGGATTCGAGAGTGATAATTAATCTTTGATGTTGTTTTATTGAACAGATTACGTGCTGTGCTTTATCCATAAATTATGGCAGACATTATCAACAGGGTAACCATTTGGGAATACCAGATACTGAAAGTTTGAATGTGCGATGGATAACAAATTGGAATTGGAAAGCTGAGTCCATTATATTCACTTACATGTAAATATCCTTTGGAGAGGTCTGGATCAACCTGCTTTCCCCCAACTATGGGTTAATAAGACTTATCAGTAAATCATTAATTTCCCAAAATTCTTACAATTGACAAATACTTTCTGGCTTTAAATAACATGTGATAAACTATAAAAACACAATTATATCCACAACACAAATATAAAAGTTATGGATGTGAACGTCCACACCACTGGTCCTTTGTGTCAACGTCTAAAATCTTGCGATTGATGAATAGCTGACAACTTCATTCCAAACCAGGCTCTACCTGTGTTCTGTTTGATTGATCACAAAGCCAGTCTAGGTTGAAAGTCACCAAAAATCAACTGCATTGATGATCCAGACACAGCTGGGAGCCACAATAAAAATGGAAAAATTAACAACAAGGAGATTATGTACATATGTTCTGTTCTGTACAGTATTTGGTTAGCGTTTATCACTTTTACATGCAGACAACTATAATTCCAACCAAAGTCTTCTACAAGATGTAACACTAAGTTGGTCGGTCTGTTACCAGGCTGAAATTGAAGTTTCTACTAATGCAGGCTGTCACATGACAACACATCTCTCTTGTTAAATTGCTCCATACCGGTCCAACTCTACGGTACTTACCCCTGCTGTCTTCTCTCAACTGACTCATCTGCTTATATTGATTTTTGGGGTGATTGTGATGCACTTTTGAATACACTTAGCATTTTCAAATGACCAATAAGAGATCTTTCTTTTGGTCACCTCGTCTCACTCTTTCCTATGTGAGTGCTTCCCACTAGGGCTCAAGGGAGTGGAATATTCCTTTTAATTTCCCCAAAATCCACTGGGGCACTAGTCATCTGATCGTCCATCTCTTTCTCGCCTGTGTAAGTGACTCTCACTTATATATATATATATATATATATAGAGATAACAGAAATAAAGGTCATTATGAGAGAAATTAATATAGGTGAAAAAGTGTAAAAAGCTAAGAACATTTTATTTAAAGTGTAAATCTATTACTTGCCTTTCCTATAATACATTCAGTCAGTTAAGTGCCATAGGTGCTACACTCTTGGACAATCATGTCTCAAAAGAGACATGACTGACTGGGCAGCAAATTTTCCTGCAGTCAGGTGCTA
The DNA here is from genome assembly GCA_037127315.1 of Ascarosepion bandense. Classification (NCBI taxonomy): domain Eukaryota; kingdom Metazoa; phylum Mollusca; class Cephalopoda; order Sepiida; family Sepiidae; genus Ascarosepion; species Ascarosepion bandense. Next base: position 1,117,789 of record JBBBDQ010001015.1, on the reverse strand, counting down.
TTACTTTGTGGTAGACTGGTTGCCAACCAAGGCTTTAGAACCCAACGTGTCCTGTTATTTGACCCATAGCTGGATGATATTTGTGTGTAAATGAATGCAACAAGTTTAACTTGAATTTGAACTTGGCTCTTCGATTTCTCTTTCCGAATCGATATCCACTGCACTACAATGCACATTAAGTGTCCATAATAGATGTGTCGCTACAGCCCAATGGTTAAATTTTAATCATTGTTCTTTTCATTTTTCCGCTTTTCGTGTGTATGGTTGTTTTGCATCTGTGTTTTTATCATTTCAATCGCTATAAGAAATTATCTTGCTTTTGTCGAAAAGAAAATCATGTTTCTCCTTTAATTCTCAGCTTAGCAAAATTCTAGAAAGGGCCAGGAGACTTTATTTCTGGAAATTTTGTCTTCTTTTTAACAAGAGACAACTGTCACCATGGTCACAAAAGCCACCATACCCCCAAGCAAATCTACCTCACAGGCAGCTGTCACTTCTCCCAATGGTCATTAAATTTTTAAATAATGGAGAAACTTGTTTTTAGTGAAAATAAATTTTCAACCTTTGAGATAAAATATTTTACAGCATTCAAGAGTCATAAAAAAACATTATGTATCTCACTTGTGTGGTCTAAATATATCTCATGCCTAGCTCTAGAGAAGAAACAAAAATTTAATTATTACCTTTCTTCTCTTTCCTTTTGGTACCAAAAATAGTGATACATGGTTATAAAAAAACTGCTTTTACAGACAAGGTTTACCTTGTCCAGGAAAAGATTATGTTTAAAAAGCACTCACAGAGGTGGGGGGGAAACAATAGCGTAGTTATTCAAGATCTAAAATATTGCAAACACTAACCTTTTCTGCTACCAGTTTCTACCTATGAAGGTTTATTCAAGAAGTGAAAAGTTAAATTTTTTTTTTCTAACACTCCATTTTAACACTTTTGGTGTTGGTGGGAAATTCAATGAGGTAAAAGGAAAAAAGTGAGATTTGAGATGTAAGAGGGCAGATTGGGAGAGGACAAAATTATTATAATATATATATATATATATATATATATATATATATACATATATATATATATATATATCTCAAAAATAGAGGTTGTTCCAATGAGAGAAATTAGTAAAGGTGGAAAAAGTGTGAAAATCTGTTTTGTTTAAAGTGTAGATTTAATGTTGTTATTACTTGCCTTTTGTATAATACATTAAGTTTCCATAATGGTATTTGTGTTGCTACACGTGTTTCGAGTCCAAAGTTGACTATCTTCAGGCAAATAAATTTGTGACCTTACATATTGAGATTCATTTATCTTACTGGCAGCCAAAAAACACTGTGTATATGTAAATAAGTGGTCGGTGAGCGGGTCTGAAAGTTCATACACATGTGTGTTCATTTGTTGGCTATTTTAACACCAGCTTGTTAAACTTTTTTGAGAATAATTCACTTTTCAATGGCCTGAAATTTTTTTTTTTAAACTGACTTGCAAAATATGATTTCATCTTTTTTCTTTAAATTCTTTTTGGCAATTTTGATCCAATTTTGTGTGCGTGCAATTCTACTCTTTAGTGATAAGAAATATGATACGGGTCATCAAGTTCTGTTGATTTTGGAATCCAGACATACTATTTTTCGCAATAGCTAGCAAAAATTTTTTTTTAAATTTTAGACTGCGTTTGAATTTAGTGTGTTTGTGCCTTTGATTTTTCATATTATTTTGTTGAGAGAAGACTTGTATTTTTTTTTTAAATATTTCTAAACATCATGAACGTGTCGTAATCTGTATTTTGGTAGATAGGCATTACTCTGAATTTTACCTTCACTACATTGGTGTAAGTGTTGGGAAACGTACAATTTCCTGTTATTGGCTAGTTTAATGTTACTTCTGTGCAGAGCTATTAGAGATTGTAGCTGTCAGCGAAGCAAGTATATGGAAGGGAGTTTCATAGGCAGGGAGTCCAAGAAAAGAAGCTGATGGAGTAGAAGTGGCAGCTGCATTCGATAGATTTAGCTGTAAAAGGGTGGGACCTTGTTGCCAGTCTGGTTACTCGAGTAAATTCTTGTGAGGGGGCATCAGTGAGCTAGAAAAGCTTGTTGGAGCAGAAGCCACGAAAATATCTGTGAAAGACACAGAGCCACGAAAATATCTGTGAAAGACACAGAGGGAAGCCACGAAAATATCTGTGAAAGACACAGGAAGCACGAAAATATCTGTAAAGAGAAAGACACAGAGGAAGCCACGAAAATATCTGTGAAAGACACAGGAAATACGAAAATATCTGTAGAAAGACACAGAGGGAAATACGAAAATAATGAAAGACACAGAGGAAGCCACGAAAATATCTGTAGAAGACACAGAGGGAAGCCACGAAATATCTGTGAAAGACACAGAGGGAAGCCACGAAAATATCTGTAGAAAGACACAGGAAACCCACGAAAATATCTGTGAAAGACACAGAGAGGAAGCCACGAAATATCTGTAAGGAACACAGAGGGAAGCCACGAAAATATCTGTGAAAGACACAGAGGAAGCCACGAAAATATCTGTGAAAGACACAGAGGAAGCCACGAAAATATCTGAAAGACACAGAGGAAGCCACGAAAATATCTGTGAAAGACACAGAGGAAGCCACGAAAATATCTGTGAAAGACACAGAGGGAAGCCACGAAAATATCTGTGAAAGACACAGAGGAAGCCACGAAAATATCTGTGAAAGACACAGAGGGAAGCCCACGAAATATCTGTGAAAGACACCGCAGAGGGAAGCCACGAAAATATCTGTGAAAGACACAGGGAAGCCACGAAAATATCTGTGAAAGACACAGAGGGAAGCCACGAAAATATCTGTGAAAGACACAGAGGGAAGCCACGAAAATATCTGTGAAAGACACAGAGGGAAGCCACGAATATCTGTAGAAAAGACACAGAGGGAAGCCACGAAAAATATCTGTGAAAGACACAGAGGAAGCCACGAAAATATCTGTGAAAGACACAGAGGAAACACGAAATATCTGTGAAAGACACAGAGGGAAGCCACGAAAATATCTGTAAAAGAAAGACAGAGGGAAGCCACGAAAATATCTGTGAAAGACACAGAGGGAAGCCACGAAAATATCTGTGAAAGACACAGAGGAAGCCACGAAAACTATCTGTGAAAGACACAGAGGGAAGCCACGAAAATATCTGTGAAAGACACAGAGGGAAGCCACGAAAATATCTGTGAAAGACACAGAGGAAACCCACGAAAATATCTGTGAAAGACACAGAGGGAAGCCACGAAAATATCTGTGAAGAAGACACAGAGGGAAGCCACGAAAATATCTGTGAAAGACACAGAGGGAAGCCACGAAAATATCCTGAAAGACACAGAGGGAAGCCACGAAAATATCTGAAAGACACAGAGGGAAGCCACGAAAATATCTGTGAAAGACACAGAGGAAGCCACGAAAATATCTGTGAAAGACACAGAGGGAAGCCACGAAAATATCTGTGAAAGACACAGAGGGAAGCCACGAAAATATCTGTAGAAAGACACAGAGGGAAGCCCACGAAAATGTCTGTGAAAGACACAGAGGGAAGCCACGAAAATATCTGTGAAAGACACAGAGGGAAGCCACGAAAATATTTGTAAGACACAGAGGGAAGCCGCATCCTGCCGGTGAGAAAGTGGCTGGAGTTGAGCTGACAGGTCAGGACCGATCACATTACAGATTCTTGTTTGGAGCCTGTTGAGAACCCCGAGATGAATAGCACAAGAAACCCAGCCAGATATGACAACAGTATTTAATGCACGGTCGGATGGTTGATTTGTATGTGCAAGATGAACTTCCTGGCTTGACAGTGACCTAACCCTCCTAGCAGTTAATTTAGCTATTCAATGTTATGGTTCCACTTGAGGTCGAAATAGAGGATGAGGAGGTGCAGGCAGTGTTTTGCTTTAAGGGAGACTCACTTGGTCCATGCTAATGGGGAGGGGAGCAAGAAGGACTGCCTGTGGTGGTTGACAGCAGCTTTGTTTTAGAAGCATTAAAATTTATAAGCCATTTCTTACCCCAGTCTACCACAAAGTGGAGGTTCTTCTCGAGATCAGCAGTGAGGTTATGTTTGTCTGACTAGCCAGATTACTTACTGAGGCAGGAGTAAATGGTGGTGTCATCAGCATAGATGCCTACTTGGGATGTGATCCTGTCAGGGAAATCATTTATGAAAATCAGAAAGAGCATCAGGCCTAGGATAGAGCCCTGGGAGACACCAGCATTCATGTGGTAGGATGTGGAGGCAAGACGGCCTTCATTATAGTTTGATAGGAAAAATTGGATCAAACGAAGCAATCATCTAGTGATACCATAACCCCGTAGCTTGTGCATAAGGCCAGCATGCCAGACTATCAAAGGCTTTGGAGATATCAAGAGCAACGGCTCGAGCTTCACCGGACTTATCAAGGGCCTGGTATATGTACTCAGTGATGGTCGTTAGCATATCGACAAGAGACCTGGCAAAGCGAAAGCTGTACTGTCAGTCTGAGAAAAGTTTATGGGCAGTGAGATACTAAACTATTTTAGCATTAATGATAGCTTCAAACACTTTGCCGAAAATTAGTATGAGGCTGATAGGGCGATAATTGGATGTGTCAGATGGCTCCCCTGAGTTTTTATACAGGAAACACAGAAGAGGACTTCCAGCAGAAAAACAGGAAGCAGAGAGGCAGTAATTATAGAGTTTAGAGAAAACAGAGGGGAGTTCAAGGACACATTTCTTCAAACAATGACTGCGATTCCATCGCATCCACTCGCCTTATGGAAGTCAAATTTTGAAATTATCTTGGATACCAGAGGGTGAATTATGGATTTAGTTCAGCCTCAGTTCTAAAGGGGAAAGTTGAGTGTGGATACTCCAGACGAGTCAAATGTGGAGTTGGAGGAAAATCTGCGAGCAAAGATGTTTTGAAACTTCTAGGTAGTAGGGGTTAGGGTTGGAAAATGTGGTGTTGGCATATCTGGGTGATGATGGGTGGGTGAGTATGTTTCCATTGTGGGATTTGTAATAGTAGTGTCAGTTGTTTTGTATTGTGGGGAATATTTTTTAGTTGAGTGCGTTTGTGTTATGACATAGTGAGCTGTTGTGTGGGCTCATTAGTGGGTGGCCTGGTAAGTCTTGATGAGTGGATGTATTGGTGTGTGAAAATTAAAATTATTATGAAATAGTTGTTTGTTGTGTGGGTTTGTTAGTGAGTAGTTTGGCATGACCTGGTGAGCATTCCTGATGGGTGGATGTGTTTTTTTTGTGGTAGTATGCTCTGAGATGCTTACCTCTATTTTGTTGTTCATATTGCTTTCTGTTATGGTGCCTTCCTACAAGGAATGGACTCTTCCTCTTGTTATATATGATTACCTGTGTGACTTCCAAAGAGCATTTAAGAACAGCAGTTAGCGAAGACAGTTTATGACAGCTACTAGTCAGGCAATAAGCAGCATAATAATAGTTTCAGAATTACTTATTTCTATATTACTTATTATAAACACTTCCTTTGAAAATCTTGTTTCTTGTTATACTAATACACTGATTTGAACTTACCGTTTCTTACTTCCGGCACAAACCGGTCCCTACAACTTAGCGGCAAAGTTTCGCCACAACTCCACAACAAATTGGTGACAAAGATCCACAACAATTTGGTAATGAAGATTTGCGACAAATATCTGTGAGAAGTATTTGTTACAAATATTTGTGAGGACCACCGGGAGTAAAAAAAACCCTCGGAAAACACGAGTTTTCGTAAAATATGACGTGAAAAGGAAAAAGACAAAATGGAGGATTTCGAGAACGTTTTATTACAGCTGGTAAAGTTCCAGACTGAACAATAAGAAAAAATGGAAAAATTATTCCTTCAAGCGCAGAAGGAAAATCAAGTAAAACAGTTCAAATTTCAGAAGCAAGTGTTGGAACCAGTAAGTTGAACGAAAACCAGTGAAAATGAAAATTTGTCATTTTCACAAGACACAATTTGGAGCATCATAGAAAATTTTACGTACATTCCCGTGGAAGACATAACATTTGCGTCTTACTTTAAGAGGTATGAGGATATTTACGATACTGATTGTAAGAGCTGGAGCGAAGATAAAAAATTATGTCGTCTTCTAAGAAAACTTGGCACAAGTGAGAATACAAAATTTGTTAATTACATTTTGCCGTGGAGGACGAGTGAACTGACATTCACCGAAGCAGTGAAACTACTCACTGAACTTTTCAGTTCAAAGACATTTTTTTCATAAAAGATGGAAATGTCTTAATCTAAATAAGAATGAATTGGACGACTGTACCACTTTCGGGCCAAAACTTAACACTGATGATTTTAGGCTGGAAGAGCTAAGTGCAAACAACTTCAAATGTTTGCTATTCGTGCAAGGACTAGTTTCTGCGAAAGATGCAGAAATTAGATGAGGAATACTTAGCAAATTGAAAAATAAACCAAATATAACTCTTCAGAAAATTGCCGAAGAATGCCAAATGTATGTCAGTGTAAAGCAGGATTCTAAAAATATTGAGGAATCGGGTATTGCTCAGGTTAAAAATGTATGTTGCAAACAGAAACAAAGTCTCTGAAAACTAACGAATTAAAGAAGAAGCAAAAGAAATTACAGATGTGGGGCCATATATTGGTACAAAAATTGTTTTTTCAGAAACAAAAAATGCTATACATCTGAGTCCGACACAAAAGTTCACATTGCTTATCTAAAAATAAAACCAAATCAAAGAGTTGCATAAAAAATACAAAGTCAGATGAGTTAGATAACAGAATACCAAGAAATTAATGCAAGCAAAAAATATTCAACAAAGTGTTGAATACAAAGAAATTAGTGCACGCAAAAAATATTCAACAAAACTGTTGAACTTCAATTAGATTTGGGGTCTGACTTGACTATAATTAACTTGCAGATGTACAAGATGGCAAACCAACCATGATAGAATGTAGCAAGATCTGTCATTGAAGAAAAAATTAAATTTGAGCGAGAATTGTCAATGCAACTTTCAATGGTAAGACATGTAAATTAAAATTGTTTATCATGGAAAATTTGAACAACCTATTTGTAAAATTTACAAGCCATTTCTTACACCAGTCTACCACAAAGTGGAGGTCCTTCTCGAGATCAGCAGTGAGATTATGTTTGTCTGACTAGCCAGATTACTTACTGAGGTAGGAGTAAATGTTGGTGGTGTCAGCATAGATGACTACTTGGGATGTGATCCTGTCAGAGAAATCATTTATGAAAATCAGAAAGAGCATCAGGCCTAGGATAGAGCCCTGGGAGACACCAGCATTCATGTGGTAGGATGTGGAGGCAAGATTTGGATGACACAATTTCAGCTTTGGGACTTAATCATAAATTCGTACTGCCAAAAAATTGAAAGTTGGAATGCTGAAACTGATAAATTAAGAATTAAAGGAAGCCTATCCAGAAATTTTTTTTGGTGGTTTAGGCAGATGTACACAAATGAAGGCTAAAATTGAACTTAAAGACAACATTCAGCCAGTATTTAAAAAAAAGAGAAATGTATCTTTTGCCTTGTTGGGGCAAATTAACAAGGAACTTGATAGATTAGAAAAAACTGGTGTTTTATCAAAAGTAGAGTATAGTGAATAGGCTGCACCTGCAGTATAAGTAAAAAAAAAAATCCAAGGACATATGTGTTTGCACTGATTTTTCAACAGGACTGAATGCTGTTTCTGAAGGACTATCACTACCCTCTTCCTAGTCCCGAAGACATTTTTGCGAAGCTTAGTGGTGGGGGGATTTTTCTCCAAAATTGACCTTAGCAATGCTTATTTTACAAATTCTTTTTGAAGAGGTGAGTTTGAAATTATTGTGCATAAATATGCACTGTGGATTATATAAATTCAAACATTTACCGTTTGGAGTCAAGGTAGTGCCAGCAATATTTTAACAAGTCATGGCTACCATACTAGGTGAACTTGACTTCGCAGTCGCTTACTTACATGATATTCTAATGAAAAGCCAAAGAGTAGGTGAACATAAAAATCATGTCCACAAAGATTTGCTAAAATCCAAGAATATGGTTTCAAAATTAAAGAGACCATATGTGATTCTTTCATGGAAAAATCAAATACCTAGGATACATAATTGACAAGGATGGTAGAAGACTGAATCCTGAACAGGCTACCGTGATTAAAGACATGTTGGTGCCCAATATCATTGTTTCCTTACAGAGTTTCCTAAGTCTAGCAAATTATTACCAAGCATTCATATGCATGATTTGCATGCTCCCCTCAAAGAATTATTTAAAAAAAGGCAAGCCCTGGATTTGGAGAGCAGAATGCCAGCAGGCATTTGAAAAAATAAAGAAAACGTCAGACTTGTTTCTGACACATTATGACATGAATTTGGAAATCATTGTGGCTAGTGATATAAGTTCGTATTGCGTAGAAGTATGTATTCTTCACAAAATGACTGATGGAACAATAAAATCAATAGCACATGCTTCAAGTGCTTTGCTTCCTGCAGAAAAAAATTATTTGCCGATTGAAAAAGAAGCACTGGGGATTATATATGTAGTCACAAAAATCTACCGCCATATTTATGATCAAGAATTCACTTTACAGACAAACCATAACTCACTATTTTTGGTTCAAGGAAAGGTCTGCCTACTCACACAGCCAACAGACTTCAGAGATGGGGTACAATACTGTTGAATTATAATTTTAAAATGGAGTACGTGAGAATGAAAAAATTTGACCATGCAGATGGATTGTCAAGACTAATTCCCAAGTACAAGGAACCACTGGAAGATACAGAGCTCACCTGCCTTCAATCTGAAGTAGAATTAAAAACTACCCTTTGTAATATGGTAAGGGAACTTCCAGTGATGCTGGAACAAAGAAAACAAGAGGCTTGCCACGATGAATATATTAAGAAAATAAAAGTGAAAATTAATAAAAAGGACAAACAAACTACGGATATTTTTTCTAAATGCGATGAGGTGTTATTATACAGGGAATGTGTTGTGATTCTGTTAACACTTCAAAAACGTATTTTGAAAGATTTTCACGCTGACCAGCCAGGGAGTACTAACATGAAAAGTTTGATGCGTAGCTATGTCTATTGGAAAAGTATGGACAGAGATATAGAAAATGCTGTCAAATCATGTATAGGCTGTACCTTAGCAGCCAAGGCACCTCCTATTGAATTCAACCTCTGGCCAAAAACGGACATACCTTGGTCTAGAATTCATGTTGATTTTGTGGGACCTCTAGAAGGTTATTACTACCTCATTGTAGTCAGCAGTTTCTCAAAGTGGCCCAAAGTATACAGATTTAAAAACACAATTACAGAAATTGTTATAAAATTTCTTCAAGAGTTGTTTGCTCGATTTGGAGGAGTAGACACCTTAGTATCTGATAATGGAAGTCAGCTTACCTCTGCAGAATTTAGAGAATTCTGTGAAATTTATCAGATTAATCACATCACCACAGCTCTATATCATCCTAGATGGACTGGCTGAGAGATTTGTAGATACCTTGAGAGTTTTTTTTTTTAATCATATAACCCCGAGCAAGGCAGTAATGCCACTGATGTGCAGGGGGCTATGTAAGAGTGAAAAGATTGGAAAAGAGAAAACCGGAAACCACATCCTAAACAGAGAACAAGGGATGAGCCTCTTCACCTGTTCAATAGATGTGGGTGGAGTGTGAACCGGGCGATAGTTTAGTCTATTGAGTTTTGAAAAAAGCTAGGGCTACACCAACTAAAAAAGCTCTTCAACAATTCCTTCAAGTATTGATGTTTGCATGTTGTATATGATCTGTTTATAACAAACTACTGCTGAAATAAACCAAGCCAAAAAGAACGAACATCGTACCTGTAAGATGGTATAACCCAAGAGAAAAGGTATTCTTCAAGATGCTGAAAGACAAATCTTTTTGGGAGATGGGTATGATAGAAAAAGGGTGTTACAGTGCCCTCCTACGAGGAATGGACTCTTCCTCTTGTGATATATAGGATTACCTGTGTGACTTCCGAAGAGCAGTTAACTAAAGCAGTTAATGACAGCTACTATTCAGGCAATACACAGCGTAATAATACCTTCGGAATTACTTATTTCTATATTACTTATTAACACTTCCTTTGAATATCTTGTTATACTAATACACTGTTTCGAACATACCTTCTTGTTCCGTGTCTTACTTCTGGCACAAACCAGTCGCGGCAAAGTTTTGCCACAACTCCACAACAAATTGGCGACAAAGATCTACAACAGTTTCCCCTGGTATGTATTTTGTCCGGGGTTTCGTTTCTTACTAAGAACTTGTTTTGTGTTTCTTGTTTTCTTATTGTCCGACTCCTCTTGATTTAGTAGTGTTTTCATCCATGTTATTTTCTTTTCTAAAATCTTCTGGCATTTCTCTTCTTCCTCTTTGTATTTAGATTCCCATAATTCTGATAAGAATTTTGGGATTTCTTTAGGGTATGTGTCTTATTTTTATTAGTAATGTGCTGCCTATTTTCATGTATTTTTTGTATAGTTCATTGCTCTGAGGTTTTGTCTTTTTTATTTTAAATGTTTTGTTCTGTGTGTGCGAGTTGGTAATCTTATCAAATTGTTCAGTGTCTTGAGATATTCCACTAGTTTTTTTTCTGTTCTTTGTATTTTTTCTTTGTTTTCTTGGAGTGTGAGGTGCTTTAGCATGGTGTCCACTTTTTCATTTAATTTAAGGATTACTTTTAAGTGTTTGTGTAGATCCAGAAGTTGTTCCAGTGTTTTGTCTTCCGTTCATGGCATTCCCTTGTTGTAGTGGTATATTGAAAACAGAAATAGGGGTTGTTTCAACAAGAGAAATTGATATGGGTAAAGAAAGTGTGAGAAGCTGTGAATGATTTGTTTAAAATGTAGATTTACTGTTATTATTAATATTACTTGCCTTTTGTATAATACATTAAGTGTCCATAATGGTATTTGTGATGCTAAACGTGTTTTGAGTCACAAGTTGACTCTTCAGACGAATAAATTTTTGACCTTACATATTGAGATCCGTCTGTCTTTCTGACTGGTGAAAACTGTGTGTGTGTGTGTATATGAGTTTAAGTTTAAGTTTAAATTTTGTTTAACGGCATATCAACCTCTGTGGGTTATTTAATGCCAAAATGGTGGGGTTTTAAGGTAATATTTTATAGTAAGAAGGTTGATTTAGTCAGATTTTAATGAATTTTTTTGTTTTTATTCTTTTTTTTTATTTTAGAAAACTGAAAATGTCTTAGTTTTGTATTCAAAATGTTTTGCTGAGAATATTTTTTTCCCTTTAAAAATGTTTTATGGTAATCCTTTTTTTCTTAAATTTATTGTTGGTCATATTTTTTCTTCAAAAATATATATTTCTCTATAAAAGTCTATTTTTATGTATATTTCTCTATAAAAGTCTATTTTTATGTATATTTCTCTATAAAAGTCTATTTTTATGTATATTTCTCTATAAAAGTCTATTTTTATGTATATTTCTCTATAAAAGTCTATTTTTATGTATATTTCTCTATAAAAGTCTATTTTTATGTATATTTCTCTATAAAAGTCTATTTTTATGTATATTTCTCTATAAAAGTCTATTTTTATGTATATTTCTCTATAAAAGTCTATTTTTATGTATATTTCTCTATAAAAGTCTATTTTTATGTATATTTCTCTATAAAAGTCTATTTTTATGTATATTTCTCTATAAAAGTCTATTTTTATGTATATTTCTCTATAAAAGTCTATTTTTATGTATATTTCTCTATAAAAGTCTATTTTTATGTATATTTCTCTATAAAAGTCTATTTTTATGTATATTTCTCTATAAAAGTCTATTTTTATGTATATTTCTCTATAAAAGTCTATTTTTATGTATATTTCTCTATAAAAGTCTATTTTATATTTCTTTATAAAAGTCTATTTTTATGTATAAATCTTTTTATAAAAGTCTATTTTTATACTTCCATAGTATTTTGACCCCAGTTTGGAGTTAACTATTTGCCTATAGCTAGGACCCTAACAGGTGCTACCCCTCTGGGTCAAGGTGAACCTGGGAACAACAGCATTTAAGAGGTGGTTCTATGCTCCTCACAACCTCCCAATCAGGGGCCTTGCTGCCGGATGCAGTTTACCGTCATGCCGAGGACCATATTTTTTTTTTAATCATATCACTCCAAGCAAGGTGGTAACACCACTGATGTGCAGGGGGCTACGTAACAGTAAGATTGGAAAAGAGAAAACCGGAAACCAGATCCTAAACAGGGAACAAGGGATGAGCCTCTACACCTGTTCAATAGACGTGGTTGGAGTGTGAACTGGGCTCTATATATATATATATATATATATATATATATATATATATATATATAGGTGGATGTGAACCGGGCTATATATATATATATATATATATGAAAATGTAAATAAATATATAAATACATAAATTAAATAATCATATAAATATGTACGATGATCAGAACAAAAAACTAAGGAAATGTGTCTCAATCTAACATGTTTCTCTTTTAAAGCATCTTCAGAGATCGAGTAAAGGTGACAATTTTTTTCAGAGATCAAATTAAAAATTTTTACAAACTGTCTCTAAAAATTAAAAAAAAACTTTTTCACCTTTAATTTGATATCTGAAGATGCTTTAATGAAAAATGAAACACGTTAGATTGAGACACGTTTCCTACTTTGTTCTTTACCTTCTTATATCATCTTGTCTGATTGTAATCTGTATATTCAACTCATAACTAAGTATATAAATAAAAATATATATTTTGTACTGTCACCGATGTGTGTGTGTGTATATATATATATATATATATATGAAAGAAAAACTGAGAATGTATTGCTTTATGTACACATACACAAATTAAATAAAAAATATTGTAGACAATAATAATGACATCACAGCAGAAGCATTTTTTTCTTCCTTAGCCATTTTTCTTAGAGTTCGCTGCAGTAAGCCGTGTTCTGCTTACTGATTTTTTGCAGCACAATAAATCACAAAAGGTTATTCAAGCCGTTTTTTTTTTTTTTGCAACATCAAAATAATTTCTTGTTACTTCAAGGACTTCCTTTTTTATTTTTTTTTCCAGGCCTTCATATTTACTTACAGCAAATCTGGATCAAAGGTTTGTTTGCCTTTGAACTTTGTCAGAGAAAATACAAAATATTTTTAAAGATGATAAATTAAGTATTTTTTAACTTTTTTTATTATTTTTTTATTATTAAACAAGTTTTGTTTTTACCTCTATTTGCAATCATATTTTAACCTGTGCTGTATGTCATACACAGCAAAGATGTTTTTAACATTACATGACAGTGGATACTGTAATTCCTATCATGATACAGAGTGAATGTTTGAATCCTATCATGATATGGTAGAGGAATGCTTGAATCCTATCATGATACAGAGTGAATGTTTGAATCCTATCATGATACAGAGTGAATGTTTGAATCCTATCATGACAGAGTGAATGTTTGAATCCTATCATGATACAGAGGATTGTTGAATCATCATGATACAGAGGAAATGTTTGAATCCTATCATGATACAGAGGAATAAGTTTGAATCCTATCATGATACAGAGTGAATGTTTGAATCCTACTGTGATACAGAGTGAATGTTTTAAACCCTATCATGATACAGAGTGAATGTTTGTCCTATCATGATACAGAGTGAATGTTTGAATCCTATCATGATACAGAGGAATAAGTTTGAATCCTATCATGATAAAGAGTGAATGTTTGAATCCTATCATGATACAGAGTGAATGTTTGAATCCTATCATGATACAGAGTGAACAAAGTTTGGAATCCTATCATGATACAGAGTGAATGTTTGAATCCTATCATGATACAGAGTGAATGTTTGAATCCTATCATGATACAGAGTGAATGTTTGAACCTATCATGATACAGAGTGAATGTTTGGAATCCTATCATGGATACAGAGTGAATGTTTGAATCCTATCATGATACAGAGTGAATGTTTGAATCCTATCATGATACAGAGCAATTTGAATCCTATCATGATGATGAGTGAATGTTTGAACCTCTATCATGATAGAGCAATGTTTGGAATCCTACTTTTATACAGAGGAATAAGCTTGAATCCTATCATGATACAGAGTGAATGTTTGAATCTCATCATGATACAGAGTGAATGTTTGGAATCTCTATCAAGATACAGAGTGAATGTTTGAATCCTATCATGATACAGAGTGAATGTTTCGAATCCTATCATGATACAGAGTGAATGTTTGGAATCTCTATCATGATACAGAGTGAATGTTTGAATCCTATCATGATACAGAGTGAATGTTTGAATCCTATCATGATGAGAGGAATATTTTAAAATCCTATCATGATACAGAGTGAATGTTTAAACCGCTATCATGATACAGAGTGAATGTTTGAATCCTATCATGATACAGAGTGAATGTTTGAATCCTATCATGATACAGATAGAATGTTTGAATCCTATCATGATACAGAGTGAATGTTTGAATCCTATCATGATGCAGAGGACTGCTTGAATCCTATCATGACAGAGTGAATGTTTGAATCCTATCATGACAGAGAATGTTTGAATCCTATCATGATACAGAGTGAATGTTTGAATCCTATCATGATACAGAGTGAATGTTTGAAATCCCATCATGATACAGAGTGAATGTTTGAATCCTATCATGATACAGAGTGAATGTTTGAATCCTATCATGATACAGAGTGAATGTTTGAATCCTATCATGATACAGAGTGAATGTTTGAATCCTATCATGATACAGAGTGAATGTTTGAATCCTATCATGACAGAGTGAATGTTTGAATCCTATCATGATACAGAGTGAATGTTTGAATCCTATCATGATACAGAGTGAATGTTTGAATCCTATCATGATACAGAGTGAATGTTTGAATCCTATCATGACACAGAGTGAATGTTTGAATCCTATCATGATACAGAGTGAATGCTTTGAATCCTATCATGATACAGAGTGAATGTTTGAATCCTATCGTTAGACAGAGTAATGTTTGAATCCTATCATGATACAGAGTGGATATTTTAACTATCAGAATAAAAAGTGTCATATGGCCACAATGCGACGTTGAGTTATTTTGGGGTTTTGTATTTATGAGTAAAATAATAGGGAAGGCTGGGCTCTTGAGCCTTCTGCTGTAACAAGTCTAAGAGAAAAAAAAACTGTAAATTCAAAACTATGCAGGAGCTATTAGGAAACCACTCCACGATCTTCAATAAGAAGTTAATGTCAAGTAAGATAATAAATGATGTTAAGCTTGATATTCAAAGATATCCCGGCTTGATACAGTGAAACGGGCTTCTATGCAGATGATTATGTGTGTGTGTGTGTATATATATATATATATATATATATACTCATCCACTGACAGATCTGTTTCGCTCTATCAGAGCTCAGCAGAACGGTTAGACATCCAATTGCTTTTAACCCAGGATTGAAAGCCGACCAAATTGGCGTCAGTTGGCGATTCTACCTCTGAGCTATGGGCGCTTAGTAGGAGGAGGCAGACTTGTTTAGTGCAAAGAATTTAGTACAAAAAATATATAAAGTCAGATAAAAACAATATTGAGCATGATATTTGTGTGTGTGTGTGTGTGTGTGTTTAGTGCAAAGAATTTAAGACAAAACCCCAAGTCTCATGAGTAATGACATCATAACAGTGTCCTTTCAAAACTTCAAAGTCACCCTGAACTGGCTCAGTTCAAGTGACAAATTATTTTCACTAAACCCATCAAGGCTCTATCTCAACTCTGATATTGAGCACTTTATGATAAAAAAAACAAAAAAAACTGCTTGCCAAAATACCTTCCATCAAAAAAACTACTAAGAAAACAATTTTGGCACTAAACGCTTATCACAACTCAACATATACACACACACACACACACACACACATTTATATAACATTCTTCTCTGAAAATAGCTAAAAGCATAGCCTAAAGCACTGGGATAAACAAAACATTTTAACAATTTATATCCATATTATTAAAAAAAAAAAAAACATCACAAAATCACATGAAAGATTTCATAAAAAATTTGTCTGCCATTTTTAGTGAAACCTGTACTTACACACATGCATACGTACATAATGGCTGGACACTTGTATCCAAGGATACCTGTTTACTAAGGCAGCTAGGTAGTAATCCCCATTTTAGATGCCTGCTCAAGCACACTTGTGTTTGTTCAAAACGCACAGAGCCCACCTGTAGTTTACACTGCAACTATGCTGAGTGGACCTTAGTTACATTACCTTGAAGAAAGCAGGTTATAAAGTGGGAACAACAGTCTGAACAAAGCCAGGATGCTGAAACCCTCGGTCACAATGACTTGTGACTTCAGGCTAGCACAAACATTGGCATCTCCGTTAAGACAGCTGTCCAACAAATTTCCCCTCACCTTGGCTCAAACCACTTTCTAATTTTTTACTGGTCTAATTTAATTTAAATTGAACCAATAACGATTTTGTAAACACCCACACACATGTTCATATGCACGCACATATATATATATATGTGTTCATATGCACGCACATATATATATATATGTGTTCATATGCACGCACATATATATTCATATGCACCCACATATATATTCATATGCACCCACACACACACATATATATTCATATGCACCCACACACACACATATATTCATATGCACCCACACACACACATATATTCATATGCACCCACACACACATATATATTCATATGCACCCACACACACATATATATTCATATGCACCCACACACACATATATATATATATTCATATGCACCCACACATATATATATATATATATATATTCATTCATGTGCACATTCATTCATGCATGCATGCACACATTCATTCATTCATGCATGCATATGTGTGTGTGGAGACTATGGTTGAAGCCAATGGTGTTTTTTTATTAAATAAATTTACTTTTTAGTATGTTAAGCTATTTGTATAATTCTAGTCAATGTATTTGTGAAAATGAGACGTCTGTATTATTTTCATTTTTGTATGACAATTTATCCCTTGTACCCTGTACGAGAGAAATAAATGGTTATGCTAAATATAAGAGAAGTGAGAAATCGGGGAGCCAAGTTCGAATTCCAGTTGAATTCCTTGCATTCACTTATGTGCAAATACCCTTGGGAAAGGTATTAATCCATCACTTCACTCCAGTTATGGGTTAAATAACAAGACAGATTGGGTTCTATACCCTTGGCTGGCAACCAGTATACCACAGAATATAATGGCAACCTACTGTGGAATAATATTCTGCCTCGTCAGTCATGTATCTTTCCAGACATGATCGCCCAAGCATGTATCACATATGGCACTTAACTGACTGACAACCTAAACTATATAGACAGCAAAAGCAAAATGCAAGTACTCCCATAGCTAACCTTGACAGGAACCAATAGAAATATATATACACACACGCACGCACGCACGCACGCACACACTTTGTTGTTATCTGTTCACCATCAGTGTATTCATATGAATCCTTGATGTGCTGTCATCTTGAGCACATAAAATGATAAATGTTGCTGTTTACTGAAACTATCCCTAAACAGTTGGGCTTTGGGAGAGGGTCAAGAGACATTTTACATTTAATTACCAGGTTTTACACACCCCTCCCACAATATAATAACTGTTGCTAAGGATTGTGGGTTGTTTAGACTTGTTTCCTTGATTTTGTCCAAGTCACACACCCAACTACCCTCTCAGTATGACAAGCAGCTGGGGAGGGAAATTTATTTTTCTCTTTCCATTCCCATAGCCTCAGGGAAGGAAAAATAAACCTTTGATATGGGTTTGAAAAGGTTCAATGCTGTTCCCTATCTTTAAGGGCTTTCTTGGTGTTTGTGGGGGTGTGCACATGTGGGTTCTGGCTTTGATGAATTTGGTAATGAACTGGTTAGATTCAAATAGGGAAAGGCTTCAGAGATTGGACTGTAATTAAGCTTAGAATCAGAAGAAAATATCTGAAGAGAAGGTGAGGAAGAAAGAGATGACAAACATAGTAGAGGCAGGAGACAGTGAAAAAGATTAGAAAAGGGAAGAAAAAGGGGATCTATTTTTAAATACCTCCAACTCTCTACTGATTGCCCTTCATTATTCCCAATTGTAAAGTTTCAGGAGTAATGAGTTTAAAACTGTATATAAAAATCAGAATTAACTTGGCTGTCAATCAAGTCAATTAAGTGCCATATGTGATACACGCTTGGGCAATCATGTCTCGAAAGAGACATGACTAACTAGGCAGAAGATTATCCCGCAGTAGGTTGCCATTGCTTTCTGCGGTAGACTGATTGCCAACCAAGGCTATAGAACCCAATCTGTCCTATTATTTGACTCATAACTGGAAGGAAGAGACGGATTAATACCTTTCCCAAGGGTATTTGTGCGTAAGTGAATGCAATGAATTCGTCTGGAATTCGAACTCGGCCCCCCCGATTTCTCGTTCCGAACCGATATCCAATGCTCCACACTCTTTAAAATTAAGTGCTATATGTGATACGTGGGTGATCATGTCTCAAGATTGATCAGGCAGAAGATTTTCCCACAGTCGGTTGCCATTACTTTCTGCAGCAGACTGGTTACTAACCAATGCTGTAGAACCCAGTCTGTCCTGTTATTTAACTCATTGCTGAAGGGAAGAGACAGATTAAGACATGTCCCAAGGGTATTTGCATGTAAGTGAAAGCAACAAATTCAACCGGAATTTGAGTTTGGCTCTCTGAATCATTTTTCAGAGCAAATATCCACTGTATTACAACACATACTTTAAAATAAGTTCAACATTTTCAAAAATTACAGGTACTTTACTCATTTTCTACCACCTTTGGTACCAAAAATTATATTACTTATTGATGTATGATCAGCAAAGAAAAAAACCCAAAGACACAAACTACGAAACGGAGAAATCCACATCAAATAAATATAGAACTTTAAATATCTGGGAAGTGTTTCAACAGTGCAAACAAAAGATGCCTTCCAAAACCAAAGCTAAGTATTAAGAAACAAGAATATTTCCTTAAAAAGCAAAGAGTACTGAACAGTTATACAATATCAATGCTCTTGTATAGCAGTTAATGTTGAACAATCTCTTCACAGATAAAGAAAACGGAAGGCAAAAAACATGTGATTTAACAGAAGGATGCTGAGAATTCTATGGACTGAGCATACAAGCAATGAAGATTTCTTAAAGAAAACAAAGGAAAATGAAAGCTTAGAATCAAAAAGACAAAGCTGAAATTCCCTTGACATGTAATAAGGAAAGAATGCTTGGAGAATTTGATAACTTCTAACATTTCTGCCTGAACACTGAAATTTGTTTTACTAATTATTTTATTTTTTTGTCTCAATAAGAGCAGATAGATCCATCTATCATCTGGTTCACACACCTCCTGGGTCTTGTGAAGAGGCATAAGTGTTTATCATTTGTTCCCTGTTTAGGATCGGATTTCCAGTTTCTTCTAAAAATCTTTTCTTTCTCTCCCAGTAGCCACTTGTATCTTAGTGGCTTCATTGCCTTGCTTGGGGTGAAGAGATTTAAAAAAAAAAAAAAAAAAAAGAACAGAGGAAAACAGTGGGTTACTGACTTGACAAGCTTGTGAGAATGAAGGACATGAAAGAAAATGGAAATCACAGCAAAGGGACAAATATTGCTAAGGAGAGGCTGTGGAGAGCCATGATCAACCAAGTTCTGAAGGAACACATTATATAGAAGAAAGTGGTTCAAAATTATCCATTTTACTGAACCAGCAGAAGTTGTAATAGCAATTCAACAATACACCTCTGGCACACTAATTATGCATCGCCATATTTCTACAACAGCAACCATTAGAAGCATATAAGACATCATTATTAAATACAATGCCACCTGCGGCTGCCTGGTGAATTAGTGTTACAATCATGTGAAATTCCAATAAAATGGTACCAGCCCATCAGTTGTTGGAAAATTGATGGTATATTTGTATTATTTTATTACTAATTTTATTCGATCTTAGAGATTATTTTTCTGCCAATATTCCAGCTTAATTAGCTCTCTCCAAAGGAACATAATACATAAGGTTTAAAATGATTTTTTTAAAAATAAAAAAATTATTTCTTGAAGATTTATTTTAGTCTTGACTTCAAGCTAATACAGTAAATTTAATATTTCTAACAAACAAAAAACTTTGCTGTATTTCAAAACTGAGTTAAATTGACTGGAAGGATTATTTTTTTTAAAAAAATAACCAAGTTTTGTAATTTTTAGTCATCTGTCAACACAATTCTCTTTTAGATTTTTGAAAATGTAAAATATATATTTTTTTAAAACTGGGGAAGATTAGCTGATATTTGAAACAACTATTCAGTCAGTTAAGTGCCATATGTGATACACGCTTGGGTGATCATGTCTCGAAAGAGACATGACTGACTGGGCAGAAGATTATCCCGCGGTAGGTTGCCATTGCTTTCTGCAGTAGACTGGTTGCCAGCTAAGGCTACAGAACCCAATCTGTCCTGTTATTTAACCCATAACTGGAGGGAAGAGACGGATTAATATCTTTCCCAAGGGTATTTGCGCATAAGTGTATGCAAGGAATTCAGCTGGAATTCGAACTTGATTCCTCGTTCCGAGTTGGTATCCACTGCATCACAACGCACATCCAAAACAACTATTACTTTCTTTTAATTTAAAATATCACAGAAATGCATTTTTTAACCTGGAGGTAGCTGTTGACAGAGAGACATTACTCCAAACTCCTGTTATGCTTGTGGGGGGAATACATTTCTATAATGTTTGTCCATTTAGAAACAAGGAATGTTTTCATTGTGGAAAAATAGGACACAAAAAATCTCACTGCAAGACAAAAATTAAAAAGCGAGTTAAGAATTAAGTTACAGTGGCTAAGGAACTTACAAATCAGAATATGATAAAATTTGTACAGATGAAAACCCTGAACAAAAATGTCAAGTTACAACTAGACAGTGGTTCTAATTTAAACATAGTTAAGTGCCATACGTGATACACACTTGGGCAATCAGGTCTCGAAAGAGACATGACTGACTGGGCAGAAGATTATCCCGCAGTAGGCTGCCATTGCTTTCTGCGGTAGACTGGTTGCCGACCAAGGCTATAGAACCCAATCTGTTCTGTTATTTAACCCATAACTGGAAGGAAGAAACGGAGTAATACCTTTCCCAAGGGTATTTGCGCGTAAGTGAATGCAATGAATTCAGCTGGAATTTGAACTCGGCTCCCCGATTTCTCGTTCCGAGCCGATATCCACTGCACCACAATGCACATCCAATTTAAACATAAACGTTTAAACTTGGAGGAAAATAGGAAAAACCAACATTAATGGTTAAAAAAATCTCATACTGTTACAGGTGAAAAAATTAAATTGAGGCAAATTTTTGGGGAATGTATCTTAAAAAAAAAAAAAATAAAAAAATAAAAATAACTAAAATACAAAAATAAATAAGAAAAAAAAGAGAAGAAACCTATTAAAATTAAAAATATTCATAATGAAAAGCAAAAATAATCTTTTTGGTACAAACTGGATGGAAAAATTAAAATTATGCAATTGTCCGGGGATGTGCGTTGTGGTACAGTGGATATCGACTCGGAATGAGAAACCGGGGAGCCGAGTTCAAATTCCAGTTGAATCCATTGTATTCACTTACGCGCAAATACCCTTGGGAAAGGTATTAATCCGTCTCTTCCTTCCAGTTATGGGTTAAATAGCAGGACAGATTGGGTTCTATAGCCTTGGTTGGTAACCAGTCTACCGCAGAAAGCAATGGCAACCTACTGTGGGATAATCTTCTGCCCAGTCAATCATGTCTCGAAAGAGACATGATCGCCCAAGCGTGTATCACGTATGGCACTTAACTGACTGACAGTCAGTTCATTTTGCCAAAAAGTTAGTTCTACCAACAAAACAGAAGCTCTAGAAAGAAAAAAAAATTATTCCCAGAGGTATTTTCTGGTGGGTTCAGCAGGTCTAACAAGATGTACCCTTTGAAATAAACGTTGAACTTGACAGACTTGAAAAGAAGCAACTAGGCTTCACCAACAATATATTAATTTAAAAAATATCAACAGATACACATGTGCGTGGATTTTTCAACGGGCTTAAACAATACTATCAGATTATCATTATCCACTTCTGGGGCTGGAAAAGTGTTTTCCACAGCTTAGTAGAGAGCATGGAGTAGTTCTTTTCCAAAATTTGACCTTAGCGACGCATATCTTCAAATTCAAGTTGATGATGAATGCTCAAAAATTTTGACTATAAACGCACATAGAGGATTATATAAATTTAATTGGGTGCCATTTGGCATAAAGGTTGCTCCAGTGATTCTTTTAGCAAGTCATGGATACAATGCTAAGTGGTTTTGACTTTGCAGTTGCATAATTTGATGATATTTTGCTGAGAAGTGAAAACACACAAGAACACGAGAAAAATGTTTTTGAAGTGTTTAAGAGAATTCAGGACTATGGATTCAAGAAGCTGAAGTTTTCAAGCCGAGGGATGAAAAGTGTAACTACTTTATAGACAAGATTAAATACTTGAGATAGATTACTGACAAAAATGGCAGAAGACCAGATCCAGTGCGAGCTAGTGTTATTTAAGGACATGTCAGCTTCCTATAAAGTTTCCTGAGATTAGCAAGCAATTATGATGCTTTTGTGAAAAACATGCATTGTTTTAGCTCTGCTAAAAAAAACTTTTGAAGAAAAATGGGTCTGGACAACAGAGTGCCAGGAAGAATTTCAAAAAATAAAAAGTATTTTAACTTTAGATTTGTTTTTGGTCTATAACAATCCTAAAAAAGAATTTATTGTGGTAAGTGATGCGAGTGCAAAGCTTATATTATGAATCAATTCATTAAACCCACATGCATCCAGTACGCTGCTTCCAGCTGAAAAAATACTCAATAATTGAAAAGCAAAGTCTAGGGATTGTTTTTGCCCTTAAAAAATTCTATAGATTTATTCACAGGAGAAAATTTACATTGCTGATAGATCATAAACTCTTGTAATGATTTATGGGATTAAAAAAAAAAAAAAAAAAAAAAAAGGGATTACTAACTCATATGGCTAACAGATTGCAATGATGGGGAACCATTCTTCTAAATTATGACTTCAGAATAAAGTTCTTGCTGTTGAGTAAGCTAAGTCATGTGGACAAATTGTCCAGACTGATTCCAAGGAATAATGAACCCTTTTAAGACAGTCATTGCTGCTCAATAGTCGGAGGTAGAGATTAAAAATATTTTGTGCAATACTGTGTGGGAACTACCTTTAAAGCTCTTTTGAAAGTATCCATGAAATACTCTGCTTGGCTGTTGCTTCTAGGATGGTAAGGGGCAATTTTGATGTGATTTAACACAAAGTTGGGAGGATATGAAAAAGAAAGCACTGGATGACAAATTCATTATTGAAATGAAAAATAAATTAAAAGACAATAAAAAAGACTCTGAAGTTTATACAATATGTGATGACGTTCTCATGTACTGCAAAAGAGTAGTAGTACTCCTAACACTACAAAAAAGAATCCCGAAGAAATTCTATACAGGACACCCTGGTATATCTAGAGTGAAAAGTCTAATGAGAAACTATGTTTAGCATGAATAGAGACATCGGAAAAAAAAAAAAAAAAAAAAAAAAAATAAATCATGCAAAAGCTAAGGCCTCACCAATTAAGTTTAATTCATAGCCAGAAACTGACCGCTCATTGTCACGTCTTCATAATGATTTTGTTGGTTTAATGAATGGATTATACTATCTTGTTGTAGACATCTTTTCGAAATAGCCTGAGATTTTTTTAATATAACAGACCAACCATGCAAGTAGTAACGCAGTTTTTACATAGACTGTTTGCAAGGTTTGGAGTTCCAGATTCCATTGTTACTGATAATGGTATGCAATTTACATTGAAGAAGTTCAAGGAATTTTGCAAGATGTTTGTGTTAAATCACATCAAAATTGCCCCTTACCATCCTAGAAGCAACAGCCAAGCATAGTATTTCATGGATACTTTCAAAAGAGCTTAAAAAAAAAAAAAAAAAAAGAAAAAAAAGAGGATCTACAGATGCAGCAGTATAACAATTTCTGCATGTGTATAGACTGACATCGAATAAAAACACGCTTTTAACCATGACTTTGGCAGAGATCATATTTGCGCGTAAGGTATGATCAGTGTTTGATAAACTGGTTCTCAATAGGGGAAAAAATGAGCATACAGGTGGTGGGGAGAAATATTGGGAAGGACTTTTACAATATTAGTCAAAAGGATTTTTACCGCATGTATTGGGTGAATAAGACGTATTGGAAAGTTGGTTCTATTGTCTGAAGAATCTGAAAAGTGTAACCCTGATTTAAGAGAGTTGTTAGGACCAGATAAAAGTTATCTTATATCTGGGTTTATCTTATATCCAGGTTTGGTCTATTTTATATACATTACCACAGGCTCTAATTTGGGACCAGAGAAAGCCTCTTATATCCGGGTTATACTGTATATCTGGTTGACTAGAATAAGTGCATAAAAGGCACTACAACCAAATAAAAAGAAGCATGCAGTTCAAGAGAACAAATCTTCAGATGAGGTGGAACCTATGGATGTTCTCTATGATACATTTGACATGCCCATCCCACAAATGGCTCCTGAAATAGAGGTTCAGAAAAGGTGTAGTAAGAGGAAGACACAGGATACGGAAAGGATTGGCATCAACTCTGAAAAGAAAATATTGGCTCTGGAAAGAGCCAATCAAAGAAAAGGGTTCGTTGTATACCTACCTATATACAGTAATGGTATGTTCCCATCTTCTTAAATATGTGGACATACTGGAGTGAAGAGGAGAGTAGAGTGATTATACTGACTGGCAGTTCACTCATTGTATCTACTTCACACAGCATGCAAGTCTTGTTTTTGTTGATATACTATTATACCCAACCTCAGTTTGAGTGATTACTTATGTAGTAACCTTTTAGGGTTGAAACAAATTTGACTGGAATTTGAACTCGGCTCTCATTCTGAGTCAATATCTATTACACTGCAATGCACATATTGGGGGGGGGGGGGTAAAGGGGTTCACTGAATTGTAGTAAGCTTTCCTGTTTCTGATTACTAAATAAAGTAATTACTTAATATCAATAGCACCTAACCATTACAAAATAAAACAGAAATTTAAAGATTTAAAACTTTATAAATTATAATTAAAATAAAAAAATGAAAACAATTCATGTAAAAATTCCTTATTCCTCATTCCTCAGAAAAAATTTTTTTCTTAAGATAATTATGCCCATTATACATTTTACTCATAAAAGCATTGAAATGCTTTTCTAATTAGACAATTTAAATTCTCCAAGGTGTTCTGCATATAACTAATGTAAAGATTAAGTGGGTACAAAATTAATAAATTTTATAAAATTACGTAAGAAGGAGTAACAGATGAAAAAAAAAAAGTATTTACGAAGATTTTCTAAAAACGAAAAATATTTAAAATAATTTCAATAATTCGTGAAAAAATCTAACAATTAATTGATTTTTTGCAAAAATATCTAAATTAATGTCTTTTTTTAACCACAAAAAAGATGCCAAAATTTCTGATAAAATTCTTTGAACTATCACCAACACAAGAAAATTGAAATTTTAAACATAATTTTGAACATTCTAAAAAGGATCAAAACATACAATTATTATAAAATCATTTGGTCTTTCCTATTAAATAAAGATTTTAAGAAAACTGTTATAAAGCTTAGTACATTTTTTCATTATGTATGTTCACATTTTAGCTGATCTGTAGAGATCAGCAAGCTAAATACAGTTTTTGTTATTACTATTATTTCATTACAAGTTCACTAATTGCATTAAAAAAAAAAATTAAAAACTAGCAGTATAGCCTGGCATTGCTAGGGTGTAATGAAAGCTTTAAAACTAATCCATGGTCCTGGAGCTCAGACTCTTTGGACGTTGGTACGAAAGACTAAAAAGCAATAGTTGTTTCCAGTTAAAGCGAAACCGTAGACTGAAAGAAAAATGAATGGATGTAAGTCAAATTTTGATTTCCTGGTATTGATATCAAATAAGTTTTTTTCGTTGTAAACCGAATTTTGAAGGCTAAATACGTCCTCTGAGTAAATGGTATCATGGCTGAGACTAAGAACTACAATTATACCTACTTAGAGCCAAACCCGAAGAAAAAACGAGCTGAAAAACTGATTTTGAACAGACCCGCTAGGATATCGGGGTATCAATTTCCAATATCGGAGTCAAATAAGTCATCCTAGGATAGAACTGCAACCTTGAAACTTCTGAATATCGTTTCTTATGTCTTTGTCCATGAGTGTATCCAAATTTGATTAAAATCGGACCATTCCTTCTATAACCCGATTTATTTAATTATCGTTTTCGATATTTATCGGGGGGACCTCGACGCAAAACCTAGCTAAGAACACTTGCAGACGCTTATAGTACAACTGTGTCAATTTTCAAGAAAATCAGTTCAGCCGTTTCGGAGTCTATAGGTAACGGACACACACACAAAGTTCCATTTATAAATAAGTTTAGATATTCAAATATGTGAGGTATCATGCTAGGGAGATAAAAGACAATATAATTAAATAAGTATAGCTGTGCTCTAACTTATAATTGTTGCTTTTTGATCTCAGCACACTCTTTATGACTATCATTTTATTATGAGTTTTAATTCATATTATTGCTGCTATTTTTTTTTTTTTTAATGAAAACCATCTCATTTAATATTGTTATTATTTTTGTTATTAAAATACACAAATCAACCATTAGCCACATCCATATAAATAGATATATCAATAAATCTGGAGACCCGCACTCAACTTTTCACCTCATTTTGTGTTTTACCTCCCTTTTGAGTCAAGAGTCAAAACAGGAAAAGGCTTTGTAAACATTCACACCCCACCACAAAGAACCAAAACTAATAAAAAAAAAAAAAAGGTGAAATGAAAAACTGCAAATCCAATATATTTAGTTGTTTATTTTGAAATTCAATCAGCACGGTCTGGGACACCATCTACTTTTGCAGCAACAGGCTAACATATCAGCTTACCTCTTGAGCCAGCAAGGATTTTGACTCACTAGCCACCTCTCTGCCAATCCCTTCATTACAACATGCAGCTCAAAACCACTCTAGTGGGAAGCCCAGAATAACTCTCCAGAATAACTGTGACTCTGCAAATGGTACTTCCTAACTTCCAGCCATGGGGCACTTTATCCCAAAAGTTTTCATTTCTTTATTTTTGTTTGGTCAGTGTGTGGCCACTATGAAAATCTTACTTCATAGACTTTACTGTTGGTCATCTAAACACTCACACAATTATTTACTGTTCACTCTTATGTGGTTATCCTGTTCAATACTTAAGGCCTTTGTCATATATTCAACAATGTGGCCTGACTAGACAGCTATGGATGATGTGATAGAACCTCATTGATTAGTGACATATCAACTCCTGTTATTTAATGTTGAATACAAGTCTTATTGAACAAAAATTACGAGGAATTGATAGAACGAGATTTAAGTCTGATGTATACTGTAAGCATTTAACATGACGATTGCATCCATTTAATGCCTTTTGAAAATGCATAAATCCATTTCGTCTTCTTCCAGCTGAGACTAATTAGCAGAGTAGACAGGACTCTCTAGCCTTGAATGGCAATCAGTCTAGGAAAAGAACTACTCTGAAATTAACATCATGGAAAAGGCAATGAGAAAAGCAGTTCACAAGAGGAATTGATATCCTCTACCATCATCATTGAAAGAATTGGTGACTGTTCTAGCTGAATGAATGAATAAAAATTCCTCTGGAAACAATTCAAACTTTGTACGAGTTGATCCCACACAGAATTCAAGCTGTAATTACTGCAAGAGGCAGTCCTACCCCATACTGATATTAACTTCGCACTTGCTTTTTTAAAATGAACTATAAATATTCAGTGATGTTGAGATCTGGGGACTGTGGTGGCCAGATAAGATGTTCTACTTCACTAGAATATTTCTCCTGCCATTCAGCTACAACTTTAGCAGTATGAATGGGTGCATTATTATCATGAAAGATGGCATTTTCCTTTGGAAACAGTTCCTGAACCACAAGATGAAATTGATCACTGAAAATTCATAAATAGTTCTGACTGTTCATTTTAATAAACTTATTTAAACAATACCTGTAAAACAACAATTTTAATTAAGAAAAAAACCAAAAAAAAAAAAACCTACTAATATTAAATCAACAAACATAAAAATAGACAAGCTTTTGGCAGTTAAATCAAATTTTCCAAATTATGCTGTTAAGGTACTGGGTGTTTCCATTATTTTGTCCATACCCTGTATATAAAATGTGATAAGTATTTGCTATTAGTGTTTATGGTCAGAGAGAATTTGTGCAGACATTCTTGTTGGCCTGTTAAGAAACCATGGGTATGCTGCAACTAATCTTGTGGGAAGAGGCCAGGATCCAAAATAAGTACAACTTGTCTCTTATTCAACCACAAAGTCTAAATAAAGTGAGTTTATTTTTTTTACTATACTAATACAATATAAGGTACTGAATGCGGTGTGTGAGAAGAGGGAGAGAAAAATGACGATAAGGTGGATAGATAACAATTGACCCTTTTCTTGATGTTAAAATTGTAGTATTCAGAGAAGCATTCATATAGGAATCTGTCCCACAAAGTAGCAGTTCTTTGGGAAGAGGATGCTATCTGAATAGAGCTTCCTTTTATAATTGGAATAGAGTGAAAATGAAGGTGATTTGACTGTATATGTAGCAGGGCATATTTTTGCTGTAAAAGTCAGAACTAGTGAAACTAAAGACTAGAGCTCATATGGACCCTTGTGATAGAGTAGTAATAGGTTTGCAAAGTTATGAGGAAAGAGGTTGTAGTGTGGAAAACAAGTCATCTGTAGAACATTAATCTTAGAGTTTGCTATTATTAATCACAAGATCACCAGATATTGCAGAAAGTTCCTTTGTTTCACAGCCATCAAATCTGTTTTAAAATTTCTAGAGATATGATTATAACATTATCAATGAAAAAAAAATACCAGTATATGATAACCCATTTGGAATTTAATGATTTTGTCATCCTACAGTTTGCTGGTGTTAATTCTTTTCACCATATCTGCATGCATTTGTCAAAGACATGAAGATAAAATCAGACAGCAGAACAGTTGAAAAGTATGCAGGGCAACAACCACACTTCCTCTTCCCATCTTCTGCTACTGTGTCAGACATTAGGAATTTCTTAGCCTGTGGAGGGCTATTAGCTTTGGTTCCCTGGGGGAAGCAGATGATAGTCCAAATAGAAAAGGGATATCAAGAAATACTTCTAGTGTAGATTTGTTGGAAGGAGTTAGAGGAAAAAAGATCAATAAAAAACAACCAGAGAAGAGAATTAAAAAAAAAAATAATGCTGAGAGAAATGGAAAAGTAGAGTGGGGGAGGGGTTAAAAGAAAAGGACGGAATAAAATGAGTCAATAAAGAAAAAAAAATGAAATTGTGTGTGTGAGAGAGTCAGAGAGAGAGTAAGAGAGTCAGAGAGAGAGAGAGTAAGAGAGAGAGAGAGAGAGTCAGAGAGAGAGAGAGATGAACTGGGAAGAGAAGAAAGAAGGTAGAATCTGGAGAAGAAATACTGGAATGTAAGGCTGAGTGTCTGTAGGTGGGTGGAGAAATAGAAAAATAGTTTTTAAGGAAGATGAAAAGGAGGAATGAGGGAGAGAGAGAGAGAGAGAAAATTTGACAAAGAGAGAAATCAGGACAAAAGAGAGACAGAGAATCTTGAGAAGAAAGGCTGGAATAGAAAAGGGGAGAGAGAGGCTAGACCAAATAGAAAGTAAATTTGGCAAAAGAAAAAAAATGGCTGCAATGAGAGAGAGTCTAGGGGATGGGAGAAGAAAACCAAAGGTAGGAGTGAGAGAGTGATAGAAACGAAGAAAAGTATAAGAAAGAGAATGACTAAAGGAAATGAGAGAAAGACTAATGAAAAAAAAAAAAAAGATTTGAGAGTGAAAAAATGTTTAGCACACACAATATATATATATATATATATATATATATATATATAAACTGTCGCCCATTTCACACTCCACCCACGTCTATTGAACAGGTGAAGAGGCTCATCCCTTGTTCCTTGCTTAGGATGTGGTTTCCGGTTTTTTCTTTTTCAGTTGTGTCACTCTTACATAGGCCCCTGCACATCAGTGGCGTTACTGCCTTGCTCGGGGTGATATGATTAAAAAATCATATATATATATATATATATATATATATACATACACACACACACAGAATAGAAAAAATTTTAGATATTCTACAAGTTCATGGGTAATACATATTTTGCAGCCAAAAAATTGCTGCTTGTCAGACTCAAATGATACAACAGTTTATTTGAACTGTTGTATCATTTGGGTCTGACAAGAAGCAATTTTGGGGGCTGTGAAATATGTATTACCCATGAAATTGTAGAATATCTAAAATTTTTAAAAGTATATTACTCTGTTAAATTAAATAAATAAATTTAACATTGAGTTCTTTTGAGTTTGTCGCTATCAGAATTTACCTGATTTAAATACCAAATATTCTACGCTATATATATTTCATGAAATACAGCCAACAAGTTTGGTTTGGTTTGTTTTATGGCATATCAACCTCAATGGGTTTTTTTTTAAATGCTAACAAGATTTTTACAATAGATTTGTGTGAACAGAATATATATTCTATGTAAGTTTGTAAATAAGGTTTCATTGATGTATTTTTGTAAAATAGGTTTTGTTGAGAGGCAGATGTACTGTTGGTATATTTTTTTTCTTCAAAAATGTATTGTTGGAATTTTTACAATAAAAGTCCATTTTTATACTTTCATAGTGTTTTGACCCCAGTTTGGGGATTAGCTATTTGACCATAGCTGGTATCCTAACAGGTCCTACCAACCTGGGTCAGGGTAGACCCGAGAACAACAGCAATTAAGAAATGGTTCCATGCTCCTCACAACCTCCCAATCAGAGTCCTTGCTGCTGGATGCAGTTTATCGTCATACCCAGAACCACACTCAGCAAGGATGATTTAATCAATTTTTTATTGAGTTTTCCACCATTCTAACATTTTTCTGGTGTTTTAGGAGTTGAAGAATATAAACATTTTATATTCTTTAACTATTAGAATAAAAATGCTAGAATACTGGAAAAAATCAAAGGATTGATTAAATCATCCTTGTTGGTCATATTCAATGAAAGATGCTTAAAAGAAAGATTGCTGGGCATATATATATATATATATATATATATATATATACGCTGCCTATATATATACACACACACACACACATTTTAATTGGAGTAGATAGACTAAACTATCGCCCAGTTCACACTCCACCCACGTCTATTGAACAGGTGAAGAGGCTCATCCCTTGTTTCTTGTTTAGGATGTGGTTTCCGGCTTTCTCTTTTCCAATCTTTTCACTCTTTTCTTTTTTTTTTTTCAATTGGAGCAGATAGACTAAACTATTGCCCGGTTCACACTTCACCCACGTCTATTGAACAGGTAAAGAGGCTTATCCCTTGTTTAGGATGTGGTCTCCGGCTTTCTCTTTTCCAATCTTTCCACTCCTACGTAGCCCCCTGCGCTTTGGTGGCGTTACTGCCTTGCTTAGGGTGATATAATAAAAAAAAAATATATATATATATATATATATGTGTGTGTGTGATTCCCCCAAAATTAAAGAAGAACATACATACCTCCTTACCAGCACCCAATAAAGCAGCCAAAATGATTAAACAGATAAATCTAAGACGTATGGAACTCCCACCCTCTCCTTAATAAAAACTTAAAAAATCTTTTTGACCAATCCTGAAACTGCACATGAATTATTAAAAAAAGTAATGAAAACTACAGACTAAGTTCATTTTACTGTCATCCGTTCCTGTACGTCACAGCTTTTTGCTTTTTTTTTTTTTGCTTTTTTTAAATAATCATTTCACCTCAAGCATGGCAGGATCTCTACTGGTGCGCAGTTACAGTGAGAGAGAAAAAAAAAAGTCTAGGGAATGCCGAAGAAAGGATAAGAGAAGGATGAGAATCAAGGAGATAAAAGATGGCAATTGACATTGCATTTAAACTTTGGGAAATTGTAGCTATCAAGGAAGCAAGCAAATGGAAGGGAATTCCACAAACAAGGTGTGAGAAAAGAAACTGTTGGAGTAGAAGAGGAAGTTATAATTAACTATTTTGATGGTAAAAGGGTGGGACCTTGATGACAGCCAACATGATATGGCCGTAAGCACGCACATCCGTCACTAAATGCTTACAGCATCTGGTATTCCCAAGCTGTCACCCATCTAAGTACTGACCAGCCTCAATGTTGCTTAACTTCGGTGATTGAGCGAGAACTGGTGTATTTAAAGTATATATGTAATATATATAATACCAATGATGATAAATAAAATTAAAAAGTAAAACAAAAAACAATGCAGAAAAGAACACAAAAATTGCAATCAACCAATCCATCACCAAAAATGTACCAATTTACATTAGAAACACATACCCAACATTCACAACTATGTACATGTGTATGTGCTCATACATTTGCACATGTGCATACACAAACATTCAACCATCATTCTTAAAGCCAAGTGGTCAACACATCACAAAATAATATATCACCGAAAACTCAGCATTCCTTAAAAATCAGCAGGAAAACTAGAAAATAACATAAGAAAGAAGATAATCAGATAACATGAGATACATCAGGCAAAGAAAATCACACACAGCAAAAGTAACAAATAATACCAGTTCTACAACAGTATATAAACACTAATATTGAAAAATATCAGCAGAAAAACTGGACAAACACTGATGAATGAGCATATTATTATATGTTCATGAAACTTTGAAGTCAGCATGATGGATGTGGCACAGATCAATTAAGTGAAAAATGTTCTATATTAATTCTATTAATGCACTATCTCCATCTCTGATACCAAGCACTTTATTTCAAAGCCTGCTTACCTTAAATACCTTTCTACAAGTAAAACACTGAAAGTCAGCAATTTTGGCTTCAAAATGTCTCCACACAGACAGACACATGTATAAGGAAAAAACCAAAGAATAAGACTTTACAGAATATTAAAGACAGTCATAACAAAAAAGAGACTGAGAATGAACAAGAAAGGAAGAACAAAAAAAAAAGAAGGGAAGAATGCTCTTTAACTAAGACATTCCAATTTGTGAATGGATTCCAGATGAAAGAGGGAGGTGGTAAAAACTAGGTTGGGTGAGGTAAATAGCTTCATATATTGATCTGCACAGATCAGCAGGAAAGGGATGTTGGGGTCGGGTTTAGTTTGTGGCTAATAATAAAGACAGTAGCACCAATGTGAACAATTCATAGACTGGGTCAGGCAAGTGCTCAGTGAGAATTTACAACTACTGGGTTGGGGTATTGCTCAGTTAGTACCACTGATGCGAATTCTGAATTGGCAATATTAACATCAAACAAGTACAGTAGCTTAAATATCTGCAAAGTGTTTTGATGGAAGATGTGATGCTGAAATCTGAGTATTAGAGTAGCAAATGATGGCTTCCATAAAGTTAAGCAACAGTATTTAGAAACAAAAGAGTATTGAACTATTATGTAATATCGTTCCTTTCACTTGACAGTGAGTGATGGACAATCTCCTTACAAATGAAAAGAAAACAGGAGGCAAAAGAAGTAAATGTTATATACTGTCAGTGGATCTGGACAAACAATGACGAATATGGACATATATAAAATTAAAATCTTATATTTTTTATTCATCAGTGACGCTTATGTGGAACAGAAACACATTCAAAGAGTCACCCACACAAAGAGGCCATTGGGAGTCGGAAGCCAGTGAAAGTTCTTTGTCCTTTCAGCCAAAAATTCTAGACTTTTAGTCAGTCAGTTAAGTGCCATACGTGATACATGCTTTGGGCGATCATATCTCGAAAGAGACATGACTGACTGGGCAAAAGATTATCCTGCAGTAAGTTGCCATTACTTTCTGCAGTAGATTGGTTGCCAGCCAAGGCTATAGAACCCAATCTATCCTATTATTTCACCCATAACTGGAGGGAAGAGACAGATTAATATTTTTCCCCAAGGGTATTTGTGCGTAAGTGAATGCAAGCGATTCAGCTGGAATTTGAACTTGGCACCCTGATTTGTCGTTCAGAGTCAATATCTACTGCACCACAACGCACATCTTAGACCTTATATAGTCTTAAAACTTCCCTTTTTTTCTTTTCTGGGTTGTCACTTTGTTGCTATTATTCACGACCGGATGTATCTGTCAACCACCCCTGGTGGTCCATTCTTTTCAAGCCAGTTGTCACTTGTGTTCTCTTTCGTTGCTGCACTTGCTGACATCATCCACGGCTGGATAAATGTCAATCCCCCTTGTCCTTTCTTGACCTCACCCACGGCCAGATGTATCTGTCAATTACCTCTGCTGTTCAAGCTAATATAATACATATGGTTCTACAGAAGAATGCTGAGAATTCAACGGACAGAACATATAAGCATTAAGGAAAATGGAAAGAATAACTTACATTTAGAATCAGAAAGTAAAAGATAGATTTGTTGGACATATAATGATGCAAGAATACTTGGAGAATTTGACACTCACAGGGACATACTGAAAACAAAAAGAACAGGGGAATGCTGTGGGTTACCTAGCTGATAAGCATGTGAAAAGATGACAGAGCAAGTGTGGGAGGGATAACAAAGGAACATGTACTAATAAGAGCTACAAAGGATTGAAGAACGTGGAGAGCCATGACTGTCACTGAATCTGAAAAGGTACTTTAAGAATGGAGATTTCAAATCAAAGGTTTCTACTACTTGAGTCTAATCACTAAAAACAGCTTAACCAATTCTACAGCTGCTTGCAATTAAAGTTATCCACTACATTTTTCAAATTTTTTGCCAGTATCTTCTCACTTTTCCCTTATCCTTTATAATCTTTGTTACCTATCCATGTTTTTATTCTACTGAAGTTTGATTTAATAATGATCCCAATGTCTGAGTAAAGAGGCTCACAACTTGGATATGCCAAAGCTGCTATTTATGTGCCTTTTAAATTTTTTTAATCATTTCACCCCAAGCAAAGTAATAGAACCACTAAAACATGAGGGATAACTGTGTGTAAAAAAAAAAAAAAAAAAAACATTATGAAGGATAGAAGATTAATTAGGAAGACAGTAAATAATGATTGACATTGCACTTAAATTTTTGAAGATCAAAGTTGGTTGAAAAGCATGAAGGTGGAAGAGAGTTCCACAAGTAAGAAGTGTGAGAAAAGAAACTGATAGCATAGAACTTAGTTACATCTATCCAATTCAATGCTAAATGAAATCTTGTTGCCAATCTAGTATTTTTTTTTATAATCATTTCACCCTAAGCAAGGCAGTACTGCCACTGGTGTGCATGGGGTTACAAAAGGGAAGAGTGATGAGAAAGAGGAATAGGTTATGAGGCGTGTCAGAGAATGGGTAAGAGAAGGACGAGAACACTGTTGTGAAGAGAGTTGCATGAGAGTAGAGCGTTAAGGGAGAAGAACATGATACAAGTGTTGTCAGGGAAAGGATGAAAGTCAAGGAGATAAGAGATGGGAACTGACATTGCATTTAAATTTTTGGAGATTGTAGCTGTCAGGGAAACAAGTATATGGAAGAGAATTCCACAAGTGAGCCGATAAAGTAGAAATTGCGGTTATATTTGATTGGTTTCACTGTAAAAGGGAGGGACCTAGTCTACAGCACTTAAATTCATAAGGTCTAGGAATCATAGCGAAAAGTTCATCTGAACAATTACCATGAAAATATAGACAAAAGACACAGGGAGGCAAGTATACATTAGTGGGAATGTGAATGAAGCTGAAACATCAGATCAAGACCAATAATATTACTGGTTATTTTCTGGAGTTAATCAAGAATTTCTAAATGAATAAGAACACCAGACCATATGTGGTAGTAATCTAAACTTATTTATAAATGGAACTTTGTGTGTGTGTGTGTGCTTCCGCTACCTATAGACTCTGAAATGGCTGAACTGATTTTCTTGAAAATTTACACAGTTGTACTATAAGCGTCTGCAAGTGTTCTTAGCTAGGTTTTGTGTTGAGGTACCCTCAATAAATATCGAAAATCGATAATCGAAAAAAATCGGGTTATAGAAGGAGTGGTCCGATTTTAATCGGATTTGATACACTCATAGACAAAGACATAAGAAACGATATTCAGAAGTTTCAAGGTTGTAGTTCTTACAATAGTGCAGAAAATTTGATATTGATACCAGGAAATCAAAATTTGACTTATATCCATTCATTTTTCTTTCAGTCTAACGGTTTCGCTTTAACTGGAAACAACTATTGCTTTTTAGTCTTTCATGCCAACGTCCAAAGAGTCTGAGCTCCAGGACCATGGATTAGTTTTAAAGCTTTCATTACACCCGAGCAACGCTGGGCTATACTGCTTGTGAAACATGAACGAAACAAGAGTGGTTTGCTAGATTGTACATAGTATGGTGGATCTTATTTGGAAATATTCAGCATTTTTGGACTGAAGAGCCAGTGCTACTTTTAGTTGAAATTTATAGAAACTTTCTTTTAAAACTATTTTTTTTAAAAAATGTTTCTTAAGTCTGGTTACCTTTATTGCTCTTTCTAGTACTGATAGGTGTTTTCTTCCTAACCTTTTATTCAAAGTAGTGTGGAATGCTAACATATCGAATATATAATTTTTTTTTTAATTTTTAGTTAGATGTGCTGTCTATTTCAGTTGTTGCAACTGTAGAAAGTCCTTAAGTCATTTGGTTTTTGTTATTTAGTAGTTTTTGTATTCCTGTAGTGCCAGCCCTCAAGATTCAAAGAAAGTTCTCGTCAAGATCTAAAGAGTTCATTTGCCCTATCTTGAGTGGCTCTTAGACCAAATATTTGGTGAATAACACTATTCCAAAAAAACTGCCTGCAATATTGATTTTTAGCTTGTAAGAATTTTTGTTAGCTTTCTGCCAAGTTTGAAAATGTCATGGAATCACAGAAGAAGCTTGTGAGCATCATAACATTATGTAGTCATGCTCAATAGAAGAGGGAACCTTGGGATTCAGGACAGATATTTTTAGTTTTTTAATCCCAAGGGAATTTCAGGAAGCAGGGGTGGATTTGAGATGAAGGGACCCAGAAGTTTCAACTTGTTAGCTGACTTGTTCATCACCCAGCAAAGAAAGGCTGCAAATTCACTTCTAGAAGGGATCATGCACACATATGGTGGGGTGGGAAGAGAAAGCTTGGCAGTGTTGTTATTGGTGGCTGTAGTGGTGGGGTTTATTGTCAGTAATGCTGAGTCATTACTGCAGAGAGCGGAGACCAAACAAAAGCTCTTGAGTAGAGGAAAAGAGATTCTTGCCAAACAGCAGGAGAAGAAAAATTGGTTGCTTACTAGAAGATATTTTCTAAGGTAAACTTTGCCTAGTCTGGTACAAGGTCACAACAAAGTGATACCCAGCCCTTAAATTCCATTAGTAAAGGCTTGAAAATACCTTTCTAATAATTAAAATTATGTTAGGGTATTTACTGAGATGGATTTTGTTCAGATTGAAACAAAGCCATAAATTTGGTGCACCCAGTAAGCTTTGGCAGTACAGGAAGCCAGTTACAAGCATGAAACCAGCAGGACGATTTCAAATTCCTGCTGAGACAGTTTGTGTGTCTAGAGTAATGGATAGTGGCATGGAGAGTGGAAACAGTAAGGCAAATTCACATATTGTCTGTTGTAGTCACATTCACACAAAGACCCTTGGGAAAAATATGAATCCATTTCTTCTCTCTCTAGCTGTGTTAAATAACAGGATAGACTGGGCTCTCTAGCCTTGGGTGACAGCCAATCAAGAAGAAAAATTCTGAACTCCAAACCAGGAATTGATTTATTTGTAAGTATATATCAATTCCTTATAGGTTCTTTAGTGTTGAAATTTAAATTTCTTGGGAGCTTAGGGGGTCCTGGGCATGACAGTAAACTGTATCCAGCAGCAAGGCCACTGATTGGGAGGTTGTAAGGAGCATGGAACCATCTCTTAATTTCTGTC
Organism: Ascarosepion bandense; assembly: GCA_037127315.1. Taxonomy (NCBI): domain Eukaryota; kingdom Metazoa; phylum Mollusca; class Cephalopoda; order Sepiida; family Sepiidae; genus Ascarosepion; species Ascarosepion bandense. The sequence goes on along the minus strand of JBBBDQ010001015.1, from coordinate 1,079,594 downwards.
GTTCCCAGGTCTACCCTCACCTGGAGTGGTAGCATCTGTTAGAGTCTCAGCTATGGACAAATGGTTAACCCCCAAAACTGGGGTCAAAACACTATGAAAGTATAAAAATACACTTTTATAGAAATATATACATAAAAGACTTTTACCAACAATACATTTTTGAAGAAGGAAAAATTATTCTCAGCAAAACATTTTTGAATACAAAACTAGAAGACATTTTCAGTTTTCTAAAATAAAAAAGAATAAAAACAAAAAATTTTCATTAAAATCTGACTAAATCAACCTTCTCACTATAATTGAGCATTAACAATTCCAGTGTAAAGAATTGCTGTGTGTATTATTCCACTTGATGAAATAGTATCATGAAAGTTTAGTGAACAAAACACAGAAAGAATATATTGGCCAAGTGTTATATATAAAAATAAAGAGAAAGGTATTAGTTTAAAAAAAAATAAATAAATAATGACAATCCTTTTTCTCACAGAATTTAAAAAATACTAGTAAGGTCATAGTGCACTGTTTGAAGTGTTGGGATAAAAATGTAGAATGAAGATACAAGTCAAAACAATTCTTTGAATAATGACTTTGTAATATGAGGTTATAGAAAATCCACAGAAAAATAAATTGCTCAAATTATGATTTTTGAATCTCATTTTTCCCCAAAATATGTATTGCTATAATTTATCCATGTATAAGTAATCCCATCATTCTGCTCGTTCTTTTCTAGATGTTTAAATTTTTATCTATTTCCGAGATAAAGTATTGGAAGTAGAGTGGGGAGGCATGTTGCAAAGAGTGATGAAGTGGGTAAAGAGTAAATATGGAATAAGAGCTGGGAATGAGTAATAAAGAAGTGAGAGGTGAGGAAGAAGAATGATTGGGCTGAAGGCGAAGAAGAGTAATGATAGGGTGGGAGCTGGGAATGAGTAATGATGGAGTGAGGGGGGTAGGCAGGAATAATTAATGTTGGGGGTCAAGTAAGGATAATGATGAAGTAGGAGGCTGGACTGAGTAAAGATGAGTAATTTAATGGGGTGAGAGAAGTAAGGAATGATTGGGCTAGAAGTAAGGAAGAATGAAGATGAGATGTGAGAAGAATAAGTAATAAGGTGGAAAGTGAGAATGAATTAAGATGGGGTGGGAAAGTACAAAGGTGGGGTCGGGAGGTGGAAATGAGTAGAGATGGGGTCGGGAGGTTGAAATGAGTAAAGAGGGGATCGGGAGGTAGAAATGATTGAATATTGGAGCGGGAGGTGAAAATGGGTAGAGAGGGGAGCAGCGGGTGGAAACGAGTAAAGAGGGGAGCAGCGGGTGGAAACGAGTAAAGAGGGGAGCAGCGGGTGGAAACGAGTAAAGAGGGGAGCAGCGGGTGGAAACGAGTAAAGAGGGGAGGGGCAGCGGGTGGGCGGGAGGTAGAGCAATGAGGCGGGTGGGCGGGAGGTAGAGCAATGAGGCGGGTGGGCGGGAGGTAGAGCAATGAGGCGGGTGGGCGGGAGGTAGAGCAATGAGGCGGGTGGGCGGGAGGTAGAGCAATGAGGCGGGTGGGCGGGAGGTAGAGCAATGAGGCGGGTGGGCGGGAGGTAGAGCAATGAGGCGGGTGGGCGGGAGGTAGAGCAATGAGGCGGGTGGGCGGGAGGTAGAGCAATGAGGCGGGTGGGCGGGAGGTAGAGCAATGAGGCGGGTGGGCGGGAGGTAGAGCAATGAGGCGGGTGGGCGGGAGGTAGAGCAATGAGGCGGGTGGGCGGGAGGTAGAGCAATGAGGCGGGTGGGCGGGAGGTAGAGCAATGAGGCGGGTGGGCGGGAGGTAGAGCAATGAGGCGGGTGGGCGGGAGGTAGAGCAATGAGGCGGGTGGGCGGGAGGTAGAGCAATGAGGCGGGTGGGCGGGAGGTAGAGCAATGAGGCGGGTGGGCGGGAGGTAGAGCAATGAGGCGGGTGGGCGGGAGGTAGAGCAATGAGGCGGGTGGGCGGGAGGTAGAGCAATGAGGCGGGTGGGCGGGAGGTAGAGCAATGAGGCGGGTGGGCGGGAGGTAGAGCAATGAGGCGGGTGGGCGGGAGGTAGAGCAATGATCCGGGCGGGAGGTGTTGATCCATGATGGACTTAGAAAGAGAAAAGATGGTGGAGGCAGATAAGAAAGGGTGATAATGCAGTGCGAGGTGAAAATGAGCTAAGACAAGTGTGGGAGGTGGACAGAAGTTTAACGGCAGAAAGGGATTCAAATCAGGTGGGAAAAAGACAAAGATCTGGGGCAGGTGGGAAAGTGTAAAAGTGATGGAATGTTGTGAAGTGTATAGATGGGGTGAGAATTAGGGAAGAGAAAAGTTTGGGTTGGAGATTGGAAAGCAAAACAAACAAAATAAACAACAAAATACAGCCAATCAGCTTCTCATATTCTCAATATTTCAATAGTTAACGATCATGAAGCCATACTTAGGAAAGTGTGGAAATACAAATCTGGTAAGAACAGATCTGTTTATGGAAGCTGGTCGGTAATTGCTAACATCGGAACAGGTTTAGTGAGAATAGTGGCTGCTAATTAAGCCATCAGAAGCCCATTCATTCAAACATGAGAAATTAATAGAGTGCAAAAAGATAAAAATGAAATAATGGCTGAAGGGTTGAAGTGTCAAAATTGTGGCTATAAGAAAAATCGTTTAATTACATCTGGTGATTCTTATACTAAAAATACGTGGAAATTTTAGATTGCGAAAATTGGACGAGGAGAAATTTTAAAATATAAACTGCTGTCCATATTAAGTCAAAGAACAGGATGGCAATGTTGATCACCTCTAGGGGTTCTTAAACAGTGGGGAATTCCCCCACTCCCTGGGGTAATTTGGGGAGGCGGTTTTACTTTTTATTTACAGAAATTTAACCCTATCATAAGATGGTACAACTCATATATTCAGATTGGATTCACCCTGATCTTTTATTGAATTACAATACCCTGGCATTCTATTGAATATTTTGTTTCTTTCTCACTTTATTTAATAATTAGTAATGAATTAAAAATCACTGTAGATGTATTCAAGTTTAAAAATTCACCACCATTTTCTACTGCTATTAAATTTGCAAAACTTCTCTATAAAAATAATCCATGCAGATATACATGTACTAATATAGAAATGAATCAAGGTTTTCAATAGTATATGCATATTATTTGGAATGCACCTTTTAATTTGTATAATTTTGGAAAGGTTGGGTATGACATTTCTTCACATGGTAAAAAGGGGTGCATAAAGCAAAAAAGAAAAAGTTGAAAACCACTGACTCTTCACTGATGAAGAGACCTGAGATGACAGAAACGTGGTTCTACAGAAGAATACTAAGAATATCACTAACCGGACATATGAGCAAATGGAAGTTTTAAGGAAGATGAAAACAAAAAGAAACACAGAAAGAGAATCAAAATTTTTAGGGTACATGAGGAAAGAGGTTTTGGAGAATTTGACACTCACAGGACATATTGAAGGCAGAAGAAAGCGAGTAATCCACCTAACAAACTTTTGTAAGTGGATGATAGAACAGGAATTGGGAAGGATAATGAAAAGACCAACTTTACTAAGAAGTAAATACAAAGATAGGAAGTTGTGGAGAGCTATGATTGCCCACACTATGACGAGACACAGCAATTAGAAAATGTGTGTGTATGTGTGTGTACATCGAAAATCAATTTTATTATTTCTTAGTAAAATCTATATGTATTAAATAAGATATTTGCTAAAATATTTTAAAATAAAAACTCTCTTTAAGAATTGTTTAAAAATTAATATGCAGTCAATTTTCAAAATAGATGATGTCATCATGTCTGCCACTGCATAATTTTTGGAGAAGAAAAGATAGAAAAAAAAAACAAAGAAAAAAAAGAAAAGAAAAAAAAGAAACACTGCATGCTGATTCCTCCTACCCCTGGTGTGTAGATCAAAGAGGGGAAATGAAGTTTTTTTTTGTTTTTTTTTAGTGCGATGATTTTGTTGTGCAAAAATTGTCTTTTCCTTTACCACTTAGAGAGAGAGAGAGAGAGAGAGAGAGAGAGAGAGAGAAGCACTGATGCTGTATTATAACAAGAGAATTTTTGTACATAGGGATTTTTCTGCAAGTTGGCAAAATTTATGGAGATGTAAAGGCAGCAACATCTCATAGACAGAAAAGAAGACCCTGAAGAATCTATTTTCGAGAGAGACGTTCTTCTCATGTTTGTGAAGGCAGAAGAATTTAGCCAGAAAAGAAATACTTCTCTTGAAGACACAGAGAAGATGTCAACAAGTGATAAACTGTATATTTGAAGAAAATATATTCAAGTCATAAAAACTGTGATTAAGTTTGTCTTAATATAAATTCCCTTTTATTCAGAGAAATTGGCTCTGAGTAATGAGGCATGGTTTTATTTTTAGATGATACAATTTTTTTACAGCTTATCAACCCTTTGTAGTTTATTTAAAGCCAGAAAATATTTTTAAATTGAAAGAATTTATTTTTTGAGACAATAATAGCTTAGTGATGCAAGTCTTACTAATTATTCCATAGCTGAGGAAAAAGAGTGGGATTCACAACTTCCCCAAAAGTATTTGCACGCAAGTGAAATTAACTAATCTAATGGGATATGCGTTGTGGTGCAGGGGATAGCGACTCGGAACGAGGAATCAGGGCAGCTGAGTTTGAATTCCAGCTGAATTCCTTGCATTCACTTACAACCAAATACCCTTGGGAAAGGTATTAATCCGTCTCTTCCCTCCAGTTATGGGTTAAATAACAGGACAGATTGAGTTCTATAGCCTTGGCTGGCAACCAGTCTACTGCAGAAAGCAATGGCAACCTACTGCTGGATAATCTTCTGCTCAGTCAGTCATGTCTCTTTCGAGACATGATCGCCCAAGCGTGTATCACGTATGGCACTTAACTGACTGAATGGAAATTGGAACTTGACTGATTAACAATTCTGAACCATTATCCAGTACATCACCCATAAATACAGCACCTGGTATTCCCAAACAGCCACCCATCTACAAACTGACCAGGTGCAATTATGCTTAACTTAGATGATCATACAGGAACAGATCAAACATGATGTGACCATACGACAATAACGAGGTATATTACACACCAAGTATTACAAGGTATATAAAAATCTTAAACAATTACATTTTTTTTTATTACATATTTTTCAATCATTTCACTCCACGCAAGGCAATAAAGCTACTAAGATGCCAAGGGTTACCAAATGTGAAAGACTTTAGTGAAGAGTTGTTGGTCATTTATTGCCAAATAAATTTTTTTTTTTTTTATTTATTTATTGCTGGTAATACCTTTTTCTTTCAACAATTTTATTATTCTTTTTATATAAGTTTTTGTGTCTAGTAATACTTTTTTCTTTTTCAAGTATCAAGATTCATTGGGATCTGTTTTTAAGGGCAGGGTCCCCAAGTCCTACCCTGGTATTTAACCCATAACTGGAGGGAAGGGATGAATTAATACCTTTCTCAAGGGTACCAGTGCTTAAGTGAATGCAGGGTATTCAACTGAAATTCGAACTCAGCTCACCGATTTCTCTTTCCGAGCCGATATCCACTGCACCACAATGCACATCCGTCACTAAACGCTTACAGCACCTGGTATTCCCAAGCAGTCACCCATCTAAGTACTGACCAGGCTCAACGTTGCTTAACTTCGGTGATCGAGCGAGAACCAGTGTATTCAACGTGATATGGCCGTAAGCCTTAGTGAAGAGAAAAGACAATATATTCACTATTATTTGGAATGACCAGTTGCCACATATCTATTATAATCTTTTCTGAGTAAGGTTCTGTAAGTTTAGGATGTGAAAAACTTTTTGACACTTTTTAAAACTTGCTTTTCATTAGTGAAAGTTTTCCTCACCAAGATGTTTACCAGCAACTGAAAAGGTCAGTTGGCAGATCCTGTGAATATGGCAAGTGGCATTGGACAGATCAACTTCTTCATGTGCTGTGTCCTTTCAGAATGTAGGCGATCATGGACTTCCACTTGGCTTTGTCTCTTGCTGCTCTTAATATTTTTTTCTCCGCCAATCATTTAACTCAACTTTTACGAACATGTTGCAGTTGCTGAATGTATAAAGTATTTTATTGCATTTTTAGAATTCTAAAGGAATAAATATCCAGATGGTCCCAAACGCAATATTACCTTTGTTCCGTGCAGCTTGGCTTTTATCGTAGAATTTTATCCTTTTGTCTTGAACATTGTTGGTGCACTCCAAATTTATACTTTACTGCCAGTTGGTTCTATGGTGTAATGGTTAGCACTCTGGACTTTGAATCCAGTGATCCGAGTTCAAATCTTGGTAGAACCTTGACGTTTTCTGGATGTGCGTTGTGGTGCATTGGATATCGGCTCGGAACGAGAAATCGGGGAGCAGAGTTCGAATTCCAATTGAATTCATTGCATTCACTTACATGCAAATACTCTTGGGAAAGATATTAGTCCATCTCTTCCCTCCAGTTATGGGTTAAATAACAAACAGATTGGGTTCTATAGCCTTGGCTGGCAACCAGTCTACTGCAGAAAGCAATGGCAACCTACTGCGGGATAATAATCTGCCCAGTCAGTCATGTCTCTTTCGAGACATGATCGCCCAAGCATGTTTCACAGATGGCACTTAACTGACTGACTGCCTTGTATGATTATTAGTAGTTAAAATGATACATTTGTCATTACAACTGGTTTCCTACAATTTGAATAACAGAAAATGTAATATTTGTCTATACTTCTGAAATGAAGTAGCATTTATATTATTTACAGTTCAAACTGCTGTCATCATCTTTATTGCCATTTTTGCCAAGGGTCCGGTTCAAAGTTCCTAGCACCTGAAGAAGGCCATAGCATACAATGGCTGAAATGTCATAAACAAGGTAATAAAGATGAGGACAACAGTCTGAACAGTCTAAATAGTCTAAATAAGAGAAATGTAATGCTGCTTACCTTACCTGGGGGAGAAGTGGTGACAGGTGGCGATTTCTTTTATACCTTACCTGGGGGAGAAGTGGTGACAGGTGGCGATTTCTTTTATAGAAGATATTGCAGAAAGAAAAGTATTATGGGAAGGAAGAAAAGCAATAAAGCTCAAATGAAAATATGAGTCACATGATTTTGTTTGTTTTGTAAGTGAAAAAGTTGCAAGAGAGCAATTAGGAGATTTAATAGTAAGGACAGACAATAGAGATCCTAAAAGAAGTATTTTTATTTTTTAAACTGCGAGATATTATGGTGCTATGGAGTCTGGAATGGAGAGACTGGATTAGAGATGTGATACCAGCATTTAGTTGAGAAGGTGATGTAGTTGTGAGGATAAAGAAAGTGAAATTGGTTGCCATGCTTCAAGAAGTGCTAGACTTTGATAGTTTAATTTTACTTTTTCTGCAAGGAGATGCACTTGCCTGCTTACCTTGAAATGAGTGATGAGGACCAATTGGACAAGGACATGATAGAGATCAGACTGAAGAAAGCATTGTGTGAAGCTTATGAAAAGCTCAGGAGGGTGAAGTGAAATGGGGAATTAGTGGACATCTATGCCAGTACTATCAAAAGTTTGGTGGGGTTGGCAGGATATCTGGGAAAAGGATGTATCTGTGGTGCTGCATCAAGTGCTTCACGTCAAAAAGATGAACCTCTGTGAAATGATACTAGCTGCAAGGCTCTTAGTCAGCTAAAGACTTTGGAAGCCCAGAACAGTGGAAGCAATTGCACAAAGTGCAGGACCAAAAGAAAAGGTCATATGGAATAGATGAGCGTTGGACATTTATGTAGAGTTTTATACTGGAAGCAGCATAATCGATGTATGTGATGAAAATATGAATGTGGAGACCATTGGTGGAAGGAACTATGATCGTGAACCTTAAGTCAGCCTACTTGCAGTTACATATTGCAGAGAATCTATGACAGTACCAGCTGGTGTGCTATAAGAGGAAAACTTACTTCTTGGCTTGGTTGGGGTTCAGACTCAATGCTGCATCAAAAAGTATGGCAGTAATCGTAAAAAACTGTACTAATGAAAGACAATAATATAAAAGAAGCTACCGATTTGTACATTGATGATATCGTGATAGATGTAACAAAGGTATTGACGAAGGAAGTAGTGGATCATCTTAAGAAATTCGGATTGATTTGTTCTTGCTTCTTAGTAAAGTTTGTTTTCTAGTTCTTTCACCCCCAGTAACCCCTTGTCTTAGTGGCTTTACTGCCTTGCTTGGGGTGAAATCGATAATAAAAAAATAAAAAGTGAGATGTTCCAATAGTTTCTTTTTCATATTTCTCATCTGTGGAACTCAATTTTTTCCTTCCCTACCACCTACAATCTTCAAAAATTTAAATGCAACATCAATTGCCATGTTCCGTCGTCTTCTTTTATTATCCTTTCTCCTCATTTAAAACTTCTTTAACTTTTTGCAAATTTCTCGCATCCTAGTGGCATTATCACCTTGCTTGTTGTGAAATTAAAAAAAATAAAAACACACTGAAGAAGTAGAATACAATATTGATGAACTATCAATTATTATGGATGACCAAGAAAGACAGCATAATTTTAAGCAAATCTAAGCAAATGCAACAAAATAATGAGTGTTTGGCAGAGATTGATTTTGACAACAGTAACAGTTTGATAACTGTTGTATACCTACCTATATACAGGAATGGTATGTTCCTATCCTCTTAAATATGTGGACACTATTGTAGTAGAGTATAGTGATTATACTGACTAACAGTTCACTAACAGTGTATCTACTTTACGTAGCATTCAAATCTTGTACTTGTTGATATACTATTATTCCCAACCTTCATTTTGGTGATTGCTCATGCAGTAACCTACAACAATAACATTAGTTATGATCATATTAAATCGGTTTCTCTGTAGTTAAGAATTAAGAATGCAAAAGATTTTAAGGAGTTTGTGTCAAAACAAGGATTTGCAAGAAAAGACAGAAAAAATGAAAATAAACATGAAAACTAAGGGTGCTTTCAAAAATGGCAAAAAATTCAGAAAATGAAAAAGATTTTTTTTGCTTACTTAATACAAAGCCCAAGAGCCACTGAAGGTAGAGTTTACTGAATGAAGTATTAGCATAAGAAAGGACAAGCATTAGGAATATAATGCTGAAGCAGACTTTATAAGAAACCAGAAACACAATCCTAAACAGGAAGAGATAAACCACTACTCTTGTTTAAAGGACTGGGGAAAGAGGACTGGATTATAGGTGAGCCTATCAACTACTGGGAAAAATATATAAAAATAAAAAAAAAATACAAGAAAAAATAAAGGAAAGAAAATAATGAAAAATACTATGTATATTTATAAACAAGTTAAAAATTTTTTTAGAAAAATGTCATAACCACAATCAGGGGTTATTTTTTAATGTTTTGAATATTTTGCTTAAAAAAAAAAAAAAAAAAAAAAAAAAAAAAAAAAAAGTTGAAATCCATCCACCCTATAAAGAAGAAAAGACAATTCTTTCTTAAGGATACAAAAAATATTTAGCAAGTTCTACCAATAAATGATGGAAGCAATAAAATGTGCAGCGATTAGGTGCATGCTTGAGTGGTTAGAATGTAAACATTCTGATCACAAATTCAAATGTCACTGTGGTTAAGAAATGACTCTTTGTTAATATCAGCCTGGAGAGATGATAAATACAAAAAAAAAAAAAAAAAAAAAAAAAAAAAAAAGGGAGAAAACAGGAGAAAAAAGCAAACACAAAATGAACAAAAAAGAAAGAAAAAGATATATATATCGAGAGAAAAAAATGAAGAGGAAAAAAGGAAAGAAAATGACAAATCCAGAGTAAAAGAAAGAAGTGACAAAAAAGAAAAAGAAAGGAAAAAGATATCAAAAACAATGAGAGGGACTGGCCAAGATAGGCAAATGGACACACAAACCGACTGAGACAGACAGGCAGACACACATGGACAGAGTTGTTGAGGAGTGAAAATGAATCTAGTCCGAGTGATTCCAAATGAGGAATTTATTTTTCACTAATTTTGTTAAGAATAGCTTCTATTATAATGGTCTTTGGAAGTTAAAAGGGATTTTTTTTAATTGCGCTCAAAATCAGCATGAGGAGGGGGGGGAAATAATTTTCCAGGTAATGGGAAGAATTTTTCATAGCAGTTTCCTACTCCAACTCCAGTAAAAATCTCCAAGATTTTTAATTCTCCAATTTGGAAAAATATTTTTGGCAATTTCCTTTTTAATCATCACTTATTTTTTGCAAAGTTTACACTCTTAATTGTCAATTCTTCAAACTTATTTCATTCACTCCACCCTAACATTTTTTTCCCCACTTCAAATTCCTGATCATAACCAGTTCTCAGATTCAAATTAATTTCCATTCCACAAGAAACATTCAGGGATATATATATATATGTCATCTACATACAAGCCTGTTTTGGTGTATCACAGCCCATCAGTGTGACTAGATATCTGCCTGCTTCCAGCCAATATATATATATATATATATATATATATATATATATATATTTGGAGCAAAAATATAAGATCTTTTTTTTTAACAGCTAGAATAAAAATCCACTCCAAGAAATTATAAAAACATAGCAAATTCTTTGAATTTTTGTAGAATTTGTTTAAAAATGAATCCAGATTGTTATAAACTGTTCCTAAGTTATTGCATGAATTTTCTGCATGGCTGCAAATTTTTATTCTACATTCTAGGATTTTGGGTTTGTACAAAAACAAGAAAAAAAAAAGTCCAGTAATTAAATAATAAAACAAAAAAAAAATAGGTTTCTTTTTTATTATTATCATAATTAGTACCAAGAGATGAAGGTGGTGCAATGGTTACCAACTCAGCACAAGAAGAAGCAAGATGAGTTCAAATTCTAGTCAAATTTGTTACAGTCACTTTTGTGCAAATGTCCTTGAGAAAGGCATAAATCCATTTCTTCCCTATTCATCAGCAGGTTAAAAAATAGAGAAGGCTGGACCCTTCAGTTTTGGTTGGAAATCACTTTAGAAAAAGAACTCTGAATTGAAAACCAGTTGGGTATAGTAATTAGCCCATGAAGAACCTATTTACTATAGAATTATCCCCAAACTCCAAAAGAAGTGTACACAGAGAGAGAGAGAGGAGATTCAGTACAAAGTTTACACTTTGTGTCACAACATTTTTCTTTTGTAATATATTTCTGTAACCTGGAAGCATGACTGATATCAAAAGCAGTGATCAACATCAAAAGGCATTTAACTTGAAAGGTAATAGCCAGCAAAGATGATTGACCATAGTGCCTGGCCATAGATGACACAAAAAAAAAAAAAAATCTGAGAAAGCAAAGAGACATGGAAATTTCAGGTTATATAAGTTTAGGGTTTTTCTGGCCAAGATCAAAACACCAAGAAAACACAGAGAAGAGAGAAGATAAAATTCTCCTGCTGGTAAACAAATCCTGACAGATCCCTCATATGTGCGTGATTCTCCCTGGCTACATCCTCCGCCACACAACTATCACTAACACAGAATAAAAATATCAGTTTATATTTCTATATATACGTGATCTGTGTTCATTTGTTGGACAAGATGATTGTTGTTGAGAAAAGAGAAAAGAAAAAAAAACAGTTGCTAATTGAGAAAAGAAAAAAAAAACAGTTGCTAATTGAGAAAGAAAAAAAAACAGCTACACTGAGAAAAGAAAAAAAAAACAGTTGCTAATTGAGAAAGAAAAAAATGAAAGGCGAATGGAGAAAGAAAAAAAAACAGTTGCTAATTGAGAAAAGAAAAAAAAACAGTTAATAATTATGAAAAGAAAAAAACAGTTACAATTGAGAAAAGAAAAAACAGTTACAATTGAGAAAGAAAAAAAACAGTTGCCACTGAGAAAAGAAAAAAACAGTTGCTAATTGAGAAAAGAAAAAAACAGTTGCTAATTGAGAAAAGAAAAAAACAGTTAAGTAATTGAGAAAAGAAAAAAAGAAAGTTGCTAATTGAGAAAAGAAAAAAACAGTTGCTAATTGAGAAAAGAAAAAAACAGTTAAGCACTGAGAAAAGAAAAAAACAGTTACAATTGAGAAAAGAAAAAAACAGTTACACTGAGAAAAGAAAAAAACAGCTACAATTGGAGAAAAGAAAAAACAGTTGCTAATTGAGAAAAAGAAAAAAAAACAGTTAAGTACTGAGAAAAGAAAAAAAGAAGAAGCAATTTGAGAAAAGAAAAAAACAGTTGCTAATTGAGAAAAGAAAAAAAGCACATAATTGGAGAAAAGAAAAAACAGTTGCTAATTGAGAAAAGAAAAAAACAGTTGGCACTGAGAAAGAAAAAACAGTTGCTAATTGAGAAAAGAAAAACAGTTACACTGAGAAAAGAAAAAAACAGTTGCTAATTGAGAAAAGAAAAAAACAGTTGCTAATTGAGAAAAGAAAAAAACAGTTGCTAATTGAGAAAAGAAAAAAAACAGTTGCTAATTGAGAAAAGAAAAAAACAGTTGCTAATTGAAAGAAAAGAAAAAAACAGTTGCTAATTGAGAAAAGAAAAAAAACAGTTGCTAATTGAGAAAAGAAAAAAAAACAGTTGCTAATTGAGAAAAGAAAACAGTTGCTAATTGAGAAAAGAAAAAACAGTTGCTAATTGAGAAAAGAAAAAACAGTTGCTAATTGAGAAAAGAAAAAACAGTTGCTAATTGAGAAAGAAAAAACAGTTGCTAATTGAGAAAGAAAACACACAATAATTGAGAAAAGAAAAAAACAGTTGCTAATTGAGAAAAGAAAAAATAGTTGCTAATTGAGAAAAGAAAAAACAGTTGCTATAATTGAGAAAAGAAAAAAACAGTTGCTAATTGAGAAAAGAAAAAAACAGTTGCTAATTGAGAAAAGAAAAAAACAGTTACACTGAGAAAAAAAGAAAAAAAACAGTTACAATGAGAAAAGAAAAAACAGTGCTACACTGAGAAAAAGAAAAAATATGCTGTTAATTGAGAAAAGAAAAAAACAGCTACACTGAGAAAAGAAAAAAACAGTTGCTAATTGAGAAAAGAAAAAAACAGTTGCTAATTGGAGAAAAGAAAAAAAAAAGAAGTTGCTACCTGAGAAAAGAAAAAAAAACAGTTACACTGAGAAAGAAAAAAACAGTTGCTAATTGGAGAAAAGAAAAAAACAGTTGGTTAATGAGAAAAGAAAAAAACAGTTATACTGAGAAAAGAAAAAAAAACAGTTGCTAATTGAGAAAAGAAAAAAATAAAGTTAAGTACTGAGAAAAGAAAAAAACAGTTGCTAATTGAGAAAAGAAAAAAACAGAAATAAGAATGAGAAAGAAACAGTTACACTGAGAAAGAAAAAAACAGCTAATTGAGAAAAGAAAAAATAGCTACACTGAGAAAGAAAAAAATAGTTGCTAATTGAGAAAAGAAAAAAAAACAGTTGCTAATTGGAGGAAAAGAAAAAAACAGTTATAATTGAGAAAAGAAAAAAACAGTTGCTAATTGAGAAAAGGAAAAAAACATACACTGAGAAAAGAAAAAACAGTTACAATTGGAGAAAAGAAAAAACAGTTGCTAATTGAGAAAAGAAAAAAACAGTTGCTACACTGAGAAAAGAAAAAAACAGCTAATTGAGAAAAGAAAAAAAACAGTTGCTAATTGGAGAAAAGAAAAAAACAGTTGCTAATTGAGAAAAGAAAAAAAACAGTTGCTAATTGAGAAAGAAAAAAACAGTTGCTAATTGAGAAAAGAAAAAAACAGTTGCTAATTGAGAAAAAGAAAAAAAAAACAGTTGCCAATTGGAGAAAAGAAAAAAACAGTTGCTAATTGGAGAAAAGAAAAAAACAGTTGCTAATTGAGAAAAGAAAAAAACAGTTAAGTAGAATGAGAAAAGAAAAAAACAGTTACACTGAGAAAGAAAAAAAACAGTTGCTAATTGAGAAAAGAAAAAAACAGTTACACTGAGAAAAGAAAAAAACAGTTACACTAGAAAAGAAAAAAACAGTTGCTAATTGAGAAAAGAAAAAAACAGTTGCTAATTGGAGAAAAGAAAAAAACAGTTAAGACTGAGAAAAGAAAAAAACAGTTGCTAATTGAGAAAAGAAAAAAACAGTTGCTAATTGAGAAAAGAAAAAAACAGTTGCTAATTGAGAAAGAAAAAAACAGTTACAATGAGAAAAAGAAAAAACAGTTGCTAATTGAGAAAAGAAAAAAACAGTTGCTAATTGAGAAAAGAAAAAAACAGTTGCTAATTGGAGAAAAGAAAAAAAACAGTTGCTAATTGAGAAAGAAAAAAACAGTTACACTGAGAAAAGAAAAAAACAGTTGCTAATTGAGAAAAGAAAAAACAGTTGCTAATTGAGAAAAGAAAAAAACAGTTGCTAATTGAGAAAAGAAAAAAACAGTTGCTAATTGAGAAAAGAAAAACAGTTGCTAATTGAGAAAAGAAAAAAAAACAGTTGCTAATTGAGAAAAGAAAAAAAAAACAGTTGCTAATTGAGAAAGAAAAAAACAGTTGCTAATTGAGAAAAGAAAAAAAAACAGTTGCTAATTGAGAAAGAAAAAAAAACAGTTGCTAATTGAGAAAAGAAAAAAAAAACAGTTGCTAATTGAGAAAAGAAAAAAACAGTTGCTAATTGAGAAAAGAAAAAAACAGTTGCTAATTGAGAAAAGAAAAAAAAACAGTTGCTAATTGGAGAAAGAAAAAACAGTTGCTAATTGAGAAAAGAAAAAAAAACAGTTGCTAATTGAGAAAAGAAAAAAAAACAGTTGCTAACTGAGAAAAGAAAAAAACAGTTGCTAATTGAGAAAAGAAAAAACACATAATTGAGAAAGAAAAAAAAACAGTTGCTAATTGAGAAAAAGAAAAAAACAGTTGCTAATTGAGAAAAGAAAAAAACAGTTGCTAATTGAGAAAAGAAAAAAACAGTTGCTAATTGAGAAAAGAAAAAAACAGTTGCTAATTGAGAAAAGAAAAAACAGTTGCTAATTGAGAAAAGAAAAAAACAGTTGCTAATTGAGAAAGAAAAAACAGTTGCTAATTGGAGAAAAGAAAAAACAGTTGCTAATTGAGAAAAGAAAAAAACAGTTGCTAATTGAGAAAAGAAAAAAACAGTTGCTAATTGAGAAAAGAAAAAACAGTTGCTAATTGAGAAAAGAAAAAAACAGTTGCTAATGGAGAAAAGAAAAAAAACAGTTGCTAATTGAGAAAAGAAAAAAACAGTTGCTAATTGAGAAAAGAAAAAACAGTTACACTGAGAAAAGAAAAAACAACATAATTGAGAAAAGAAAAAAACAGTTGCTAATTGAGAAAAGAAAAAAACAGTTGCTAATTGAGAAAAGAAAAAAAAACAGTTGCTAATTGAGAAAAGAAAAAAACAGTTACACTGAGAAAAGAAAAAAACAGTTGCTAATTGAGAAAAGGAAAACAGTTGCTAATTGAGAAAGAAAAAAACAGTTGCTAATTGAGAAAAGAAAAAAACAGTTGCTAATTGAGAAAAGAAAAAAACAGTTGCTAATTGAGAAAAGAAAAAAACAGTTGCTAATTGAGAAAAGAAAAAAACAGTTGCTAATTGAGAAAAGAAAAAAACAGTTGCTAATTGAGAAAAGAAAAAAAAACAGTTGCTAATTGGAGAAAAGAAAAAAACAGTTGCTAATTGAGAAAAGAAAAAACAGTTGCTAATTGAGAAAAGAAAAAAACAGTTGCTAATTGAGAAAAGAAAAAAACAGTTGCTAATTGAGAAAAGAAAAAACAGTTGCTAATTGAGAAAAGAAAAAAAAAACAGTTGCTAATTGAGAAAAGAAAAAAAACAGTTGCTAATTGAGAAAAGAAAAAAACAGTTGCTAATTGAGAAAAAGAAAAAAACAGTTGCTAATTGAGAAAAGAAAAAAACAGTTGCTAATTGAGAAAGAAAAAACAGTTGCTAATTGAGAAAAGAAAAAAACAGTTGCTAATTGAGAAAAGAAAAAAACAGTTGCTAATTGAGAAAAGAAAAAAAAACAGTTGCTAATTGAGAAAAGAAAAAAACAGTTGCTAATTGAGAAAAGAAAAAAACAGTTGCTAATTGAGAAAAGAAAAAAACAGTTGCTAATTGAGAAAAGAAAAAAACAGTTGCTAATTGAGAAAAGAAAAAAACAGTTGCTAATTGAGAAAAGAAAAAAACAGTTGCTAATTGAGAAAAGAAAAAAAAACAGTTGCTAATTGAGAAAAGAAAAAAAAACAGTTGCTAATTGAGAAAAGAAAAAAACAGTTGCTAATTGAGAAAAGAAAAAAACAAAGTAAGCACTGAGAAAAGAAAAAACATTAAGTACTGAGAAAAAGAAAAAAACAGTTGCTAATTGAGAAAAGAAAAAACAGTTGCTAATTGAGAAAAGAAAAAAACAGTTACACTGAGAAAAGAAAAAAACAGTTGCTAATTGAGAAAAGAAAAAAACAGTTGCTAATTGAGAAAAGAAAAAAACAGTTGCTAATTGAGAAAAGAAAAAACAGTTGCTAATTGAGAAAAGAAAAAAGCCAGCACTGAGAAAAGAAAAAAAACAGTTGCTAATTGAGAAAAGAAAAAAACAGTTGCTAATTGAGAAAAGAAAAAACAGTTGCTAATTGAGAAAGAAAAAAACAGTTACAATTGAGAAAAGAAAAAAACACAAGTACTGAGAAAGAAAAAAACAGTTGCTAATTGAGAAAAGAAAAAAACAGTTGCTAATTGAGAAAAGAAAAAAACAGCTAATTGAGAAAAGAAAAAAACAGTTGCTAATTGAGAAAAGAAAAAAACAGTTGCTAATTGAGAAAAGAAAAAAACAGTTGCTAATTGAGAAAAGAAAAAAACAGTTGCTAATTGAGAAAAGAAAAAAACAGTTGCTAATTGAGAAAAGAAAGAAATAAGTAATTGAGAAAAGAAAATAAGTTGCTAATTGAGAAAAGAAAAAAACAGTTGCTAATTGAGAAAAGAAAAAAAACAGTTGCTAATTGAGAAAAGAAAAAAAAACAGTTAATTGAGAAAGAAAAAACAGTTGCTAATTGAGAAAGAAAACAGTTGCTAATTGAGAAAAGAAAAAAACAGTTGCTAATTGAGAAAAGAAAAAAAAAAAACATAAGTAATTGAGAAAAGAAAAAACAGTTGCTAATTGAGAAAAGAAAAAAAACAGTTGCTAATTGAGAAAAGAAAAAAACAGTTGCTAATTGAGAAAAGAAAAAAACAGTTGCTAATTGAGAAAAGAAAAAAACAGTTGCTAATTGAGAAAAGAAAAAAACAGTTGCTAATTGAGAAAAGAAAACAGTTGCTAATTGAGAAAAGAAAAACAGTTACACTGAGAAAAGAAAAAACACAAGTAATTTGAGAAAAGAAAAAAAACAGCTACACTGATAGTGAAAACAGTTGCTAATTGAGAAAAGAAAAACAGTTGCTAATTGAGAAAAGAAAAAAACAGTTGCTAATTGAGAAAAGAAAAAACAGTTGCTAATTGAGAAAAAAAAACAGTTGCTAATTGAGAAAAGAAAAACAGTTGCTAATTGAGAAAAGAAAAAAACAGTTGCTAATTGAGAAAGAAAAAAACAGTTGCTAATTGAGAAAAGAAAAAAACAGTTACACTGATATAAAAACAGTTGCTAATTGAGAAAAGAAAAAAAAAATAGCTGCTAACTGAGAAAAGAAAAAACAGTTGCTAATTGGAGAAAAGAAAAAAACAGTTGCTAATTGAGAAAAGAAAAAAACAGGTTGCTAATTGAGAAAAGAAAAAAACAGTTGCTAATTGAGAAAAGAAAAAAACAGTTGCTAATTGAGAAAAGAAAAAAACAGTTGCTAATTGAGAAAAGAAAAAACAGTTGCTAATTGAGAAGAAAAAAACAGTTGCTGATTGAGAAAAGAAAACAGTTGCTGATTGAGAAAAGAAAAAACAGTTGCTGATTGAGAAAAAGTTACAATTTAGAAAGAAGTTGCTAATTTATAGGAAAATAAACAGTATACTTACAATTTTGTGCAGTCTAACCATGGAATTAAGAAATTTGGCTTGTTTGAATGAATTAAGCAAGGTAGTACACCTGACAGAGAGCGCATGCCTGAGGGTTGGCAGAAAAAACGAGTTGGTGAGAGCAATGAGGCTGACGAAGGAAATAAAGTTGGTGAACAAATGAAGTAGATAGGTGAAATGCAGTCATGGTAAAGCGAATAGATATCTTCAACCTCTTCCAGTTATTAAAATCAGTTTCAACTAATTAATGTTAGGCAAGTGAGGGCCTTCATTGAAATGACTTCAAACTATCACCACTTTGTTAGAAATAACCTTAAAAAGAAAAGGAAAGCTGTGATAGATAAGCCTTGTAGTAAGACTAAGGATGTAGAACTTAAGGTTGGTGAACCACTGTAAGAAAGGGAAACTGGACATGTGCTGGCAGACATGTTGTAACAAGTTAGAGAGAAAAATTGCAGGAGGAATGAAGAACGTTTGCAATAAAGAGCTTGATTAGATTCCTTGTAACAGCATTTGTGGTAGTTGCAGTTCACATAGAAAACATCAAATTAAATAGTATTTAGAATGTGACAGATTGATTTTTTTGACTAAGTTGGAACTGTAGATGATATGATTAATCCTCCAAGCAAAAAGCATGGCCATCAGGTAATTTTTCTTTGTGTTTTTGTTGTTGTCTTCTGTCAGATTTTGAAAGGCATATACTGCAGATAATGGCAGATTTTTGTGTTCACACATAGTATGGTTGAAATTAAGGAAATTACATGTGTGATATTGAACTTTAGCAGAGGCATGCATGGTGTATTCAAGGGTCATTTACCCAATGTCAATTTGAAAACTGGGGCAGGGTTACTGCCTATGATCATTTTTTGCAGAGAACCAGGTTATACAACACTTTCAAAAATTTGAATAGCATGATCTTATCACCAAGATTGCTAATTTAAAGACCAAAACATTTTTTTCACCAACGTCCTTGCCCCTCGGATACTCATGAGTGCAATGTTATTGTTGCAAGCATACATATTGCTTGCTATCAATTCCCAGACATTTTCTATGGAACCAAGGTTTGGAGACAATGCTAGCTCCTTCATTACAAAATAATATATTTGTAATAGCCATGGCCATCAAGAATTTATCACTTTTGTTCATATTTCATTTTGTGGACGAAGAAGAAGGATTTCAGCTTGGCTTGCACTAGTATGACATATGAATTACTGGGAAAAATACTGCCAACAGAAGATTTTAATACTAGCTGCATCTGTAACTATCAAATGTGTCATTTTTAGAACATCTTTTGAAGGATGTTCTACAGCATACTGTTACAATGTTATCTTGTCTGCTCAAAGTGCTTTATTTTCTCACCAGTCATTTTCATGATTGACAATACAGCTAAGACCTGCTTATGCTACATCCGCATCCTCATGCCCTCTGCAGTTCCATTCAGACAGCTTTTTCCCAAAAGCTGCTACTTTATGGAACATTTGATATCTTCAATAGGGTGAATGTTGTCTATCCTACATATCATCATAATCCACACTTACTTTCTCTTCCTATAGCCATCCAACAACCTCATTTAATAATCCATCTACCATGAGTGGCTCTTGGACTGGGTGAACATTACAAAAAAAAAAAAAAAAAAGACCATAAACATTGGAATTCCTCAAAAACACTGTGGATAACATTGACAGTTTGAGATTTTCCCAAGTTTTATAAAAGAATGCTTTGCAACATCTGGAGGGATCTTGGAGTACAGTGACCATTCAGTCTTGGTGCAAGTAAGAATGCACTTTCAATGCTACTTAAATTAGTCCACATGTTAAAAACAGTAATTTTAGAGGGAATAATTTTTTTAGATTAGAATTTCTTAGACCTCCTTTTGCTTATAACATTTGTCAGAAATCAAAAAATATCTTCATCCATGTGAAGGGGAGTCCTGTTTATAATATAAATCAGTCAGTCAGTTAAGTGCCATATGTGATACACGATTGGGTGATCATGTCTTGAAAGAGACATGACTGACTGGGCAGAAGATTATCCCGCAGTAGGTTGCCATTGCTTTCTGCGGTAGACTGGTTACCGACCAAGGCTATAGAACCCAATCTGTCCTGTTATTTAACCCATAACTGGAAGGAATGGGTGGATTAATACCTTTCCCAAAGGTATTTGCGCATAAGTGAATGCAAGGAATTCAGTTGGAATTCGAACTCGGCTCCCCGATTTCTCGTTCCGAGCTGATATCCATTGCACCACAACGCAAATATAACGCATATGGTTTCAAACTCCGTCCAGCACATTGTAATAATATAAATACAGTGATAAAAAATCAGCCGTCGACTGTATACAAATGTCAAGTCGGAAACTGTTTTTGTAACTGATAACTGAATACTACTGATGCTGTTGTTCTTCCCAATTTGTAATGGTAATAGTGAGATTAGCAGTTCCCATGCAGAAAACATTCGACAATCATTGACCAAACAGTGCGATTGTCAATTGAAATTTATTAAATATTTCTCTTAAAACAGTTTTTCAAGAAAACAAACTTCTAAGCCCAGTCATTACTCTTTCTAGTACTGATGGGAGTTTCCTCTTGAGGTTACGTGGAAAGACAATGTCTTGATCATATAATTGTTTTATAGTTACATGTGCTATCCATTTTAGTTGCTGCTGCTCTTCGAAGTCTTTGGGTCATATGGTTTTAGTTATTTGATAAAGTCAGTCAGTTAAGTGCCATACACGATATATGCTTGGGCAATCATGTCTTGAAATAGACCTTTCTGACTGGGCAGAATATTTTCCTGCAGTAGGTTGCCATTACTTTCTGCAGTAGACTGGTTGCTAACCAAGGCTATAGAACCCAATCTGTCCTGCTACTTAACCCATAGCTGGAGGGAGAAGAGATGGATTAATACCATTCCCAAGGGTATTTGGTGTGTAAGTGAATGCAATGAATTCAAAAGGAATTTGAACTCGGCTCTCTGATTTCTTGTTCTGAGCTGATATCCACTGCTCCACCTACGCACATCCATTTGATAAAGAACTTTGTTATTTTGCAGTGTTTGTCTAAAGGGTTTATTAAAGGATTTTTTTTTTTTTAAGCCTAAAGGGTTCATTCGAGTCTTGCTCTGATGAGATTTAAGAACATGACAAATTCTGAAATGGATATTTTGGCTTTGTAGCAAATTGCAATGTTCGGCAAAACTAGTCTTCCTGCGGCCTATTCTATGTTCAATTTCCTTATCCTCTATACTAAATGTGTTATAAATGATCCATACATTAAGTTATTTGATTTTATTTTTACGTTTATTAATTCTACATTTTGAATTTTTATGTTGAATTCAGGGTATGTGTTATCACTGATTTCATTCCAATTTCATATAACAGATTGTTTTAGAAATATGTTTTCAGTCCGATTTCTTGAAATAATTATTAAAGAATGTTGATATTGTTTTGCTTCATACAATTATTATCCCAACTATGAATACCTATGTCATCAGCATGGTGGGTTCCCATCATTGGAAAACTGGTCTTTGAAGAGAAAACAGGAACAATGTTTTCTGTTAGTAGATTCATTTGAGATAAGAGATTAAATAGAGTAAACATTTTCTCCTTGTCGTATACATAATGAGGTTTGAAATGATTTAGTATTTGATATCAAATTATTGATGTCAAAGGTCAAAATAATAAGAAAACTGTGTTAACCATTCTCTTTCAAAAGATCATTAATACATCTACTCAATCTTCCAAAAGAAAAAAAGCTTGTCAGCCTTGAAGAGGAACTGTTGAAATCTTGATGCTTAAACACTGACAATTGTTGTTCATTATAAAAACATAACTATCATATATATAGTGGACACTTCCATCATCTTCAATGTATTAGGGCCCAGAAATTTTGCTCCGATGAACAGCCAGAGTACCCAGCACATATAATATGATTATAGGGGGAAATGCTTGTTCAGAAAGGTCTACAAAAAAAAAAAACTGAAGACAACTGGGGCACATAGTGTGCAACAAGTTCCCCAGACAGGTTGTGAATTCATGGTTATTCTTCTCCTAGACTGCTTGCCAACCAAAGCTAAAGAGATCAGCCCATCCTAGTATTTAACCCATAGCTAAAGGAAAAAAGATGGATTATACCTTTTCCAAGAGTATAGGCACATCTAATCTAAATCTAATCTAAACTTATTTATAAATGGAACTTTGTGTGTGTGTCCGTTACCTATAGACTCTGAAATGGCCAAACCAATTTTCTTGAAAATTTACACAGTTGTACTATAAGCATCTGCTAGGTTTTGTGTTGAGGTACCCCTGATAAATATTGAAAATTGTTAATTGAAAAATTTGGGTTATAGAAGTGGTCCGATTTTAGTCAAATTTGATACACTCATAGACAAAGACGTAAGAAACAATATTCAGAAGTTTCAAGGTTGCAGTTCTTACAATAGTGCAGAAAATCGATTATATATATATATATATATATATATAAAAGGCAAGATGTTTGTGTGTGTGTTTATCTGCCTGTATGTCTGTATTTTTTTTCAACCCTTTTTTGCTTTGGGTTTGGCTCTAAGCAGGTATAATTGTAGTTCTTAGTCTCAGCCATGATACCATTTACTCAAGAGGACTTATTTAGCCTTCAAAATTCAGTTTACGACAAAAAAAACTTATTTGATATTGATACCAGAATTTCAAAATTTGACTTACATTCATTCATTTTTCTTTCAGTCTATGGTTTCGCTTTAACTGGAAACAACTATTGCTTTTTAGTCTTCCGTGCCAATGTCCAAAGAGTTTGAGCTCCAGGACCATGGATTAGTTTTAAAGCTTTCATTACACCCGAGCAATGCCGGGCTATACTGCTAGTAAGTGAATGTAACAAACTTGGCTGTCCATTTTCTCATTCTGAGCTGCTGTGAATATAAAACATTTACATTGGGGAGACATCTTGAAACCTTAAAGCCTGTATCTACAAGGATAAAATGATCTACATTGTGACAATCCTTTAAACTTGTTTGTAATACACAAGAACAAGCCATAACTTTGATTTTACAAATGTCATCCTAATTAAGGAAAAAAAAATTCTTTATGTCAAAAGTTCTTCAAGAGAGTCCTGATAAATATTTTACTATAAACACACATCAAAACTAATTAATGTATTATCATTTTCATGCACACACATTTTATATATATATATATATATATATATATATATATATATATGGAGAAGTTTGTAATTTAACTCGGTAGAGTTATGCTGACTTCAAAGTTTCATGAAGACATTATTGTAGACATTATCTGTACCAATAAAAATAAAAATTGTAGAAGATGACCAATGAAAATCAGATTAAAAAATTGAAGCATTGTTTTTTTTGTCAGTTTCATCCCATGCAAGGCAGTAAAGCCACTAAGACATGAGAGGTTATTGAGTGAAAGAATATGAAAAGAGAAAAACGTTATTTAGGAGCAAGAACAACAGAAAAGTAATCATGAAGACAATAGATAACAAATGACATTGCATTTAAATTTTTGAAGATCAAAGTTGGCTGGAAATCATGGAGCCAGAAGAATGTTCCACAAGCAGTTTTTTGAATGCAATTTACCCCATGCAAGGCAGTAAAGCCACTAAGACACAAACAGTTATCGAGTGTGAAAGAATTAGAAAACAGAAACATTGAGTAAGAACAATCGTGAAGTAATCTGAAAGACAAATGATAACAATTCACATTGCATTTAAATTTTTGAAGATCAAAGTTGGCTAGAAAGCATGGTGAAAGAATGTTCTACAAGCAAGAAGTGTGAGAAAAGAAGCTGTCAGCATATAAATTATGCTTGCATCTAGCCAACTGTGAATTGATGAGGCCATTGAATTTTGACCTCTGGAAAAGATTGTGCCAATCTATGACTATAAGCAAAATATAGACCTTCAGAAGTGCCCTTCATATGCATTCCTATTTTTGGCTAATATTTCTTTAAGACTTACCAAATTGATAGAAAATGGGTGAAGAAAAAAAGAAAAATGGAAACAAAGATCTTTTACATGAATTGCTTTTATTGATGGTTTTGCTTTCTACAGCTGATCGAGCCTTTGTAGGTTTTTTTTTTTTTTTAAATCATATCACCCTAAGCAGTTTTGCAGGGGGTTACATAGAAGGAAAGCCATGAGAAAAAGTGACAAGTTAGGGGGGGGGGTCAGAAAGTGGGTAAGAGAAGGATGAGAATACTGATGAGAGTGGAGTGGATGGAGAAAGGAGCATGAGAGAGGATGCAATTTAGTGAGATAGAAGGTGACTGTTGATTTTACATTTAAAATCTTGGAGATTGTCAGGGAAGCAAGAAAATGGAAGGGAGTTCCACAGGCAGGAAGTGTGAGAAAAGCTGCTGCTGGAGTAGAATTTGTGTTTACATTTTATTGGTTTCACAGTAAAAGGGTAGGACCTAGTTGCTAATCTTGTAGCTTGAGTAAATATAAGAGGGCACCAGTAAGCTACATTCATCGGAACAGAAGCCGTGAAAGCATTTGTAGAAGAGACACAGAGAAGCCACGTTGCGCTGGTGAGAAAGTGACTGTATCTGAGCTGCCAAGTCAAGATCGATCACATTACAGATTCTGTTAGATTTTGTCAAGGACACCTAGGTGGATAGCAGGAGCACGGGCGGATGATAGATTTATATATGTGCAGGATTGTTTCAGACAGGAAAAAATTCCTGGCCCTACACAGAGAACCGACTTTCTTAGCAGCGGATTTAGCTATGGATTCTATAAATTCATTCCACTTGAGTTCTGTTGTAAGAGTTAACCCAAGGAGGCACAATGTTTTGCTTTCAGGGAGACTAGCCTGATCCATGCTAATGTGGGGTAGGAGTGATTGTCTGTGATGGTTAATAGATAGCAGCTTCGTTTTTGACAAGTCATTTCTTACCCCAGTCTGTCACAGATTGGAGGTCCTATTTAAAGCCTAAAAATATTTTTAGATTGTAAGAATTCTTTTCTTTTTTTTTTTTTTTTTGAGGTAATAAACACAAGGTGGATTCATACCAAATCAGAATTGGATAAACAAATTCTGTGGATATAAAGAGGGGGATCAATTCTATATCACTTTCTTCATAATTTTCAATACATTTCAGTTGTAAAATTATTTGAAATGGATTTTAATTTTATGCATAATTGGTCTATTCTCTCAGTAAGGCTAACATTAATTCCTGACCACTGACAGTCCCTTTTTAATTCTGTAATACATTTTTAACCCAGGAACACTAACCATCAATTCAAGTTATACCACTACTAACCATGGGTATATCATACCAGATTGAAAATATCAACAAAAATATTAAACATAAACCTTTATTTGAAATATATTACATGCAGGCACTTCAAAATTTGTACTTTGAGTTAACATTAATAAAAACTGAAAAACATTATTTAGGTAAGAAAATCAGGTACTGAAAATTGTAATTAAAATGGCGTCATTTACGCTGGGTACTATATACCCATGGTTAGTGCTTTCAGGTTAAAGTAAATTGTGGTTGCAAACCCACATGAATAGGATTCAAGAAAGTGAGAAAAACTTGAGAGTACACTAACCAAAATGTAAAAGAATAACTTTAAAAAGGATAATTTCTGACCACTGACAATCCTTTTCATTAGTGCTGTATGAAAAATAAACTTAAAAATGAAGAAACTGAATACATTTGTGTATAATAGCTGTATTCTCTCAATAGTGTTACCATTAATTCCTGACCACTGACAATCCCTTTCTGATTTTTTTTTTTATACAATTCTAAAGTAAATAGTACAGGAAAAGTGGTCAAATCAATTCCCAACTTCTCAGAAAATATGACCCATCTAACAATTTTAACAATTCTTTTTTTTTTTTTTTAAAGCTGAAGGTCAAAATTACAAAGAAGCTTTGTTACTTACCTGAGACCTTCATCTGTGATGCGGTAACAACCAGACAAGTTTAAATACTCCAGTCCTTTATTTCGGTGTCTGTAATTAGATAGAGAGTCCCTATAATTTTTCTCTTCTTTATCAGATGATGACAATGACTTGTCACGCATCAACGTCCAATCAGAGCGTGAAGAGTAGCAATCAGACATAATGTCACAGCCACTTGACAAATCCTCTTCCACCTTGGTGGAGAGGTAAGAAGTCCTTGAGAATTTTTTTAAATTGTCCTTAGATTGAAGCTTGCTGCACGCATTTGTATTTAAGGGGCACTTTGGCCCAGAAATGAAAGGGCAGCCAATACAGCAACTGGATAACAGAGTGCCTTTGCAGTTCAAAGATGGCAGAAGAGTGTACTTGTGATACAAGTTATGATTTACTCTAAGATGAGCACAAGAACAGGATTCAAGCTCCAGGGGAGAGTCAAACTGCCAGATGAGGGGCGATTTGTTTAAGATGGGACCAGCCACAGCCTCAGAGATTTTGCGCAATGTCTTGTCGGTGATGTTGATACAACCAGCAAAACTCAGATGTCGCAGTTTCTGTCCAAGTCCATTTTTACCAAGACTGGGGGGAAAAAAAAAAAAAAAAAAAAAAGAAGTTATATTAATCAGGGTGATGATTATATATATATATATATATATATATATATATATGATAAAAATATAATTTTGAGATATAGGATACAAATCCTATATCATCCATCAACTAACTAAACCACACAAAGTAAAATTGCACACCCACAAAATTGGATTCAAAAACTAAGTACCATTTCTTTAATTGTTCTTTCTCACCCTGTTGCCGACCAGCAAAAAAGAGGAAGGAATGTAAGCCTTTACATTCTGCTACTACACAACCATGAACTCTAAACTTCTGTGGACATTTTAAATACTTACATTTCTCCTTGAACAATTCTAACTACAAAATTACATGCATTTTCTCAATGAACATTTTTTCTTCTCACAAATATGTTATCGTGTTAACGAAATTTCACACATATTTTTCTTCATACAATTTTGTCATTCAGTTAGTAAATCTTCACTTTAATGTACAGATGAAATATTTTATCCTTTCACATTTCAACATCCAACCTTCAAATATTTAAATTGTGGGAGACTTGGGTTGTGTTTGGCTCAAGGCCAATTTACCAAGCATCACCAAGGCCCCTACAGAGGTATGCTATAGTTATGGGTTAAAGTGCTCAATATCAGGGATAGAGTGTATGTAAAATATAAAAGTCGACTCTGATGTTAAAACCTAGTAGCGAGTCTGTTTCATGCTTAAATGCAATCTTCAGGGCTGCAGATTGTATTTAAGTATAAAACAGACTTTCGCTGGTAGGTGTTGACATGTGTCCACTTATATATACACTTAGGATATGATTTGTTTGAACATTATTTTTGATCGATACTAGTATTTAAGTAGATATTGTGTTTATAATCAAACAGTATTATATATTTATTATTACGATAAATTTTTGTTACGAAAACGTGTGTCATTTGACTGGATTCGAACCTGCGGTTCCTATCCACATAGAGGAAGTCACCAAGTGATCTGGTGCATCTTAGACCTCTCGACCACGAATGACGATCAGTCTAAATGAAGTCAAATTAAGCCTAGAACATATGTTCATAGCAAAAATTTATCATAAATAATCAGGCCAGTAGAAATAAATATATAATACTGTTTGATTATAAACAGAATATCTACTTAAATCCAAGTATCGATAAAAAAATAATGTTCAAACAAATCATTTCAAATTGTTGGTTGTTTATAACCAGTTTCGTTAATCTTCGTTAATTTCCATAACACTTATGATAGTTATGCAACTCAATGACAAAAAAAAACCATAAAAATTATTGGGACATAAATGTGTTTTGAAACCAGCAGAATTTTTGTCCAAAATGTGCTTAATGGGTAAGTAGAGCAACAAATATTCAGTAAATTAATTAATGTTCAAGGAACCCATTTTATTGACTGACTAGTTTTGCATAATATCACTCAACAAAGCTAGTGTCTAATAAATCTACTGGATTCATTAAACCCTCTGATTCTGATGAGTCATATCATGCACAACAGAGACAAATAGATTGAAAACATTTTTTAATTTATAGACGATATATACCTCAGATGTGCGTTGTGGTGCAGTGGGTATCGACTCGGAACAACAAATCGGGGATTCGAGTTCAAATTCCAATTGAATTCCTCGCATTCACTGACACACAAATACCCTTGGGGAAAGGTATCACTCCGTCTCTTCCCTCCAGTTATGGATTAAATAATAAGACAGATTGGGTTCTATAGCCTTGGTCGGCAACCAGTCTATCGCAGAAAACGATGGCAACATACTGTGGGATAATCTTCTGCTCAGTCAGTCATGTTTGGATAGAGACATGATTGCCCAAAGCATGTATCACGCATGACTGATATTTATATACCCCATTGGGCCACTAAGGATTTCACAATAAGTAAGGTTCAATTTACTATATTTAAGGAAAGCACATCCTTTTTATAAGTTTAATTTTTCTTTAGAGCCTGTATCTGCTCAGTTCTGTATCTGAAATAAAAGCAAAGAAATTTCTAAAGAAGTAATGGATTTATTTTTAATCTGACATTTTTATTACTTCAAAACATTATTATGGCGGACATACTTATTTGAAAAAGATACCCCATTGTTATTTCATTTATTAAACAGTGTGTAATACATCTATTGCCTTTGCATTCTGTTCAAGAGTAAGTAAATTACAGAGAATGTGTATTCCAACAGAGATTGAACCTATATCCCCCACTACTGTTTGCCCCTGCATGCTTTAACACTCAGGCATGATTTATAAAAATGTTACATTAAAAATAAACCCATTAATTCTTGAAAAATTATTATGTGTGTATGTGTGTGCATGTGTGTTTTGAGGCAAACATGTATGACAAAGTGTGAAAAGCTTTCGCATGACAGGTTTTATCCTTTAGAACATTCTCAGACAAATTTTGTTTACATTGATGTGACTACTCATGTGCATGAACAAGAGACTCGGGGGAATTTAAAAAAAAAATTTTTTGTTGTCAAAACCCCATCTGAAACAATAAAAACTAAAGTTAAAAGTTGAAGGAGGGATTTATTCTATTACCTGTAATAATTGCTACAAAGAATACATCAGAGAAACCTCAAGAAATTTAAATGAAAGAGTATATGAATGCAAAAGGGATCTAGGCTCATTCACTTGAAGCCATTTTTAAATCACTTAGCTGAGAAAGCAATTGTATACAACTAATAGTTTAGATATTTCTGAAGGTGATGTCATACATGACATCCATATGAAAGCCTTGATCTGATAATGCTATTTAAGAACATGTTTAGAGTTTTTAAATTAAGATTTTGATTTTGTAGCAACTTGTTCGTTAGGCAACTATCTGTAGTGCAGCCCACTTTGGTCAGTACTGACTTTACAGTAAGTCATGGTATTATTATGCCTTTTCTACTTGATATTCTGCTTTGTTGAAAGAAATAAAAATAAGTGACAATGTTTGTGAAAATCAGCACTAAATAACAGTTATGAAGTAAAATAAACAAGCAGTTTCAAAGAGAAATGTATTTTATTATCAGGCCTAAAACTTGCTTTAAATGATTGGCATTGTTATTTAATCAATATCTTGTGCATGTTTTTTGGTTTGTTCTGAAACATGTAGAGAGTGTAAAAGTTCATCAGGAGCTATAAAGACGAGTGAAGCAACATGAAAATTTTAAATATTAATTGGGAGAAGTGAAGAAATTATTATTTTACATTTTGTCTTCTTGCATGGTGAAGAAGAGTACAGAAACTGAATACCATTAATTATAATACCATAAACAAGTCTGTTTGCATTGTGCATAGCCATTGTTGTAAAAATGGCTTCTATTTTTGCTATTGCCTAAGAAAAATATCAATAAATATAACTGGTTAGACAATAAATACAGTTGGGAAGAAGGAGAGAGCAAGGTGTGTGTGTGTGTATGTATATATATATATATATATATATATATATATATACGTACACAAACAAAACCATCAATATATTCAGTTAAAAGTGAAATAAAATTCATCCTTGATAATGGCTACAAGTATAGCCATAAGTGCTTGGATAAATAAAACATAAGATCACATGAAAAATTATATAAAATACAACACCTTATCTATCATTTATATATATATATATATATATATATATATATATATATATATATATATATAATATGGCAGCCAAGAATTGTCTAAGTTCTTAAGTCTTTTGGAAGGTGATCTGTTAGTCATACCAGCATTTCTGCCAAAAGACTTAAAACATTAGATAAGTCTTGTCTACCATATTTAATCAGAAGTGTTTTAAAGGAAGGTTGCTGCCCATATATATATATTTCAGAAATGAATTGAGTTCTTTTGGTTATTGGCATGTGTATACACTGCTTATATACAACATGTTAACATTTCCCTTCTGATTCCATGCGCCTATGGCTTAGAGGGTAGCGACTAACTGACAAGTTTCAATCCTGGCCAGAAGCAAGTGAATGTGTCATTTTTGAGTGATTGACACATTTGTAAACAAAAGTTAATTCTCGGTTTTAAAAATCTTTCAAAAATAAAGTATACCTGTGTGACACTTTTTTTAAAATTAGCAAATTTAAAGTTAAATTAATCTGATTTGAAGTAAATATTACTTGCTTATGCCATGAAATTTACAATAAAAATATTTCTTAATGGTGGTGGTTTGACTTGCTGACCTTTCAAGTAGGCAATGACAGACTTGCCATCAATCATTTATGCATCTAACAAAGTATATGGTTGACTAGAATTGACATATTTATTAAACTTAGGTTGAAGTTTTATAAGGGAAACAACTCTTGAAACACATGACTTTTTAATGATCTGGCATGTATGGCCTACCATAATATAAAAAAATAACCAGATATTTGTTCAAAGATTAAAGGTTTTAATTATTTTAAAAATCTTGGTGCATGAAGATTTGTATTAAGCTTTTTAATTTGCAATTAGTAAATATATTCCTCACTTATTAAACTTTTACCATAATTTTATCAAAATAATGATTTAATAATTTCAGTCATTTGTGAATTAGTCCCAAAACTTTCATTACAATCCAACCATTATTTAATTTTTGCAAGAATTTCCAAATTAATGTGTTTTTCACTACCAAAAACTGAGTTGTGTAATACTATGTTTGCCATAGTAAACTTTTGTAAAAATCTTTAGCGGGTGACAAAAAAAGAGAGAGAGAGAGAAAATGTGAACAGTAAAGACATCCCCCTTTGAAGAAGAAAAAAGTCTGAATATTTGCAGTAAATATGCCAAAAAAGGTTGAGAGAGCATAAGAATAAATGGTAATGTATTTAGTATGCAGGTGGATATTGGTAGCGAAATAACAATAATACCAAAGAATTTTTGGATTAAGTTGGGACGACTCAAACTAAAAAAAAAAGCAGTTTGATAAATCTAAACTTATTTACTGTGTGTGTGTGTGTGTGTGTGTGTGTGTGTGTGTGTGTGTGTGTGCCTGTTACCTATAGACTCCGAAATGTCTGAACCGATTTTCTTGAAAATTTACACAGTTGTACTATAAGTGTCTGTGAGTGTTCTTAGCTAGGTTTTGTGTCGAGGTACGCCCAATAAATATCGAAAGTCAATAATCGGAAAAAAATCGGGTTATAAAAGGAGTGGTTTGATTTTAATCAAATTTGATACACTCATAGACAAAGACATAAGAAACAATATTCAGAAGTTTCAAGGTTGTAGTTCTTACAATAGTGCAGAAAACTGATTATACATATATATAAAAGGCAAGATGTGTGTGTGTGTATATATCTGCCTGTATATTTGTATTTTTTTCAGCCCTTTTATTTTAATTTTTGCTTCGGGTTTGGCTCTAAGTAGGTATAATTGTAGTTCTTAGTCTCAGCCATGATACCATTTACTCAGAGGACTTATTTAGCCTTTAAAATTCAATTTACAACAAAAAAAACTTATTTGATATCAATACCAGGAAATCAAAATTTGACTTACATCCATTTATTTTTCTTTCAGTCTACGGTTTCACTTTAACTGGAAACAACTATTGCTTTTTAGTCTTCCGTGCCAATGTCCAAAGAGTCTGAGCTCCAGGATTATGGATTAGTTTTAAAGCTTTCATTACACCCGAGCAACGCCGGGCTATACTGCTAGTCAACCATAAAGGCAGTGGGTTTTTTTCAAGGCCCTTTTGAAACTGGTACGAAATTTGAAGTAATTCCAATTGTGGTGGTAGTATGCCATAAGGATCATAGATTGTTAGGGATTGACTTATTAAAGGTGGACACAGAAAAAGCTAATAAATTCCATGGAGACATGAGAAAGTGAAATAAGATTGTTGAAAGGGTAGAAAGCGAGCATTTGGCTGAAAGAGAATTATCACCATAAATATATAGAGGCAAGAAAAGTTTCAGTTCACATACTTTCTTTGGTGGAGGAAAAATTAAACTGAATGATCCAATAGGGTATTCTGGAAAAGGTGACTCAAGGTAACTGGGTGTCACCTATTGTGGCAATAAAAAAAAACAGATGGAGATTTAAGAATATATGATTAAGGGATAGGAGTAAATCACCAAATATGCTCAGATTAATTTCTGTTGCCTAATATTGAAATTACGAGCCTTGAGCTGGCAAATATAGAATCAATCAGTTAAGTGCCATATGTGATACACGCTTTGGGTGATCATGTATCAAGAGAGACATGACTGACTGGGCAGAAGATTATCCCACAGTAGATTGCCATTGCTTTCTGCCATAGATTGGTTGCCAGCCAAGGCTATAGAATCCAATCTGTCCTATTATTTAACCCATAACTGGAGGGAAGAGATTGATTAATACCTTCCCCAAGGGTATTTGTGCATAAGTGAATACAAGGAATTCAACTGGAATTTGAACTCGGCACCCCGATCTCTCATTTCAAGCTGATATCCACTGCACCACAACACACATACTTTGCCAAAAGTGATCTTAAGTTTGCATAACCAAATTGAGATTGAGGAGAAGTTTAAAGAAATCCCCACAATTATTTATATTCTCTATTGTTTGACCATAGATACCCCCCCACCACAAAAAATGGTAATCTTTGTTCTTGTGGAAGAAGTTACTTCTCTTCAGCTGTTATTCATCCCTTCCCCCCCATGCCCTCCCGACCACCACGGACCTGTAGAGCTGACCACAGTTAGTCTTAGAATACCAGAGGCAAAGGATTGTGAATCTAAATGAAGCTACCATTACATTGGCCGAATGAAAGAAAGAGATTTTTTTCATGATTACTTTCATTCACTCGGACAAGGTAAAGCTTCTGATCTGAACTTGCCTGTTTGCTAATATTTGATGTGGCATTGCATTTATGTCTACGGCTATATCGTGTTGAATACACTGGTTCTCATCCGATCACTGAAGTTAAGCAACATCGAGCCTGGTCAGTACTTAGATGGGTGACTGTTTGGGAATACCAGGTGCTGTAAATATAAGGACCAAAAATGGTCCACTGGTCCTCCAGGTTTGGGGGTTGGGCACAGAGCTAACAACTCTGCCCCATAAAAAAAAAAAAACAGTTTGTTACGGAAGCAGTAACAAAAAGTTGCTGCCCTACACACCATTGGGTGTAACGGATGTGATGATGATTGTATTTTGTTTTACAGCCCAAATCTTTTACTGTACCAGTAGGGGACTTCCTGACTAACTTAATTAAAACTTAATAAAATTTTTTTTTTAATTTTTTTTTTTTTTTTTACTTCCTGTGATGGAATTATTTCATACATTCGTTTCTCTTTCTCATTCATTCTGTCTAATATACAAGGGGTGGGCATTTTAACACCAATGGCTAAAACCAAGTTTTACTTTGAAGTTCTAATGATGATTCTAACTACATAAAGTCCGTGGCGAGCTACACCCCACTCTGCAACACACCCCCTATTTCACTCTCTTTGTCTCTCGTGTATTTATGTAAAGACAAGCTTTAACTATCCAGCTTTGACAGTTAAAATATGCTGAAAAAGAAGTGAAATGTCCATTTGGTAAATTTTACTTGAAGCCTTCAAAATTGAAGCTGGATTTCCTGCACAGAAGTGCTTATACGAACTTAGTATAAAGTTGCAACTTAATAATACATATTATCTCCCCCATCCACTGCCCTACTAGCACGTTCCTGTAAATACACACAATACAACTAGTGAAGTCAAGCCCACTTGATAAACACAGGAATGTATAATTTTTTTTTGTAGAACACTGACAACTAAATCAGCTAACCCACTGCATAAGCTTGTGAGTGAGGTGTAATGTTAGCAATCCATTGTGGACGAAAAACAAGACCTATAAAAAGGGTAGAAAAACTCAAGGAGCCAACGGCCAGCTAACTAGAGGCTGGTGTCCCGATAAATCATTGCAAAGAAGGCAACAGGATACCACTCCACTTCTTCTATGTGCCCTGTCCCCTCAGGACGTAGGCGATCATGGTTCTCCACGTCTCCCTATCCCTTGTGGCTCTTAGTATGTTTGAGCCTGTTGCTCCTGGCAACCCCCGTTCCGTCATCTACCTGATCAGACCCTGCAAATATGTTATCTGCTGCCTTCCTCCATCTATCCTTCCTTCTATTTGACCAGTCAGTATCAGGTTCTCCAGGCTCTCTTTCCTCATTGCATATCCCAGGAACTTCAGTTGTCTCTTCCTGATGCTCAGCATCAATATCCTTTTTGTTGCCATTCTTTCCAACACTTCGTTGCTTGCATGTTCAGTCCACGATATCCGTAGCATCCTTCTGTAGAACCACATTTCAGCCGCCTCCAGTTTTGTCCTCATTTTTGATGATATTGTCCAGCATTCACTGCCGTATTGAAGAAGTGACATCACGTAGCATTCTAGCACTCTTTTCTTCGTTTCTATTGAGATTTTCCTGTGTGTTAGTATTTTGCTCATCTTCTGGAACGCGTCCTTTGCCATGCCAATTCGCTTTCGGATCTTCGTGTCTCACTTTCCATCTTCTGTTAGAATACTTCCTAGGTACTTAAATTTTTGTACTTGATTCCTAAAAATAATCATGGCTTTGAAAAATCAATATATGAAACGTGATGGCGTGAAGGGGGGGGGGTTACTTCCAAAGGGAAGTAACAACTCTCCTGGTAAGTCACATTTCCCAGAAAGCGATTGAAGGAATGTTATTTGAAAAAATAACTAACGTAATTATATATCAGGACGATATAGAGTTAAGAGCAAAAACCAAGGAAGAACTAAAACAAAGTTGAACAAATATTAACAAGTTTAAAAAAGGCAAACTTAAACAGAGAAGTGAAATTTTGATTGTATGAATTTGCCGTATTTGGGCTATCATATATTGAAAAAAAGGCACAAAACCTGATGAGAGGTTGACAAACAAGATTAGAGATATAGCAAACTCCAACGAATAAAAAGGAATTAGAATCCTTTTTGCAATTGATAAACTTCTACAGTAAGTATATTCCAAAGTACAGTGTCATAATCGAGCTGTTTGCCGAGTTACACAAGAAAAGTAGTGAGTTTAAGTAAACGTAAAGGCAAAATAATACTTTTGAAGCATTAAAGACAATAAAAGTGTTCGATTCTAAAAGAGAAATAACTGTAACCACGGATGCAAGTGAGAAAGTGATCTCTGCCACTTTATCGCAGGAGGAACATTCAATTATGTGTTTGTCAAGGAGGTCAATACCAGCAGAGGTTAATTATTCAAATATTGACAAAGAGGTGTTTGGAGTATGGAGAAGGTGTGCAAGTTTTTGTTAGACCACAAGCCGTTGGAATTTATTTTCAACCAAAGGAAAGAATTACCAAAGGTTATGTCTTCAAGGATACCTCGTTCGGTGATAAAAATTGTGGCATTTGATTTCGACATAATATATATGAAAGGAAACACTATTCCTCGCGTGAATGTCTTGTCAAGGTTACAGTTTGCGGCTGGGACAGAAGAGAAGCATGAATTTGGTGAGGATAAAATAATACACTGAGTGGGGACTGACGTAATTCTTATAAATAGACTTAAAAGTGAAGCCGGGCAAGATCCAGTGATAAGCAGAGTGATAGAAATAATAAGTAACATGGAAGGATTGCTCAATGGACGAACAACCATTCAAGGAGGCAAGACAAGTTGACCAGAGAGAGTGGTATAATATGTAATAGCTCCACGGGTGTTGAGAAAAGACGTGTTAAGAGGCATGCATGACAATGTGCATTGTGACGTGTAATGGCAACACAGATAAGGTTAAAACTAAGCATAGTGGCCTAGGTTTAAGTTTAAGTTTTGTTTAATGGACTATCAACATCTGTGAGCTATTAATGCCAAAAAGATGGGGTTTTAAGGTATTTTTTTAATGTTTGGTCAGCAAGAAGGTTGATTTAGTCACATTTTGATGAAAATTTTGTTTTTATTCATTTTTTATTTTAGAAAACTGAAAATATCTTCTAGTTTTGTATTAAAAAATGTTTTACTGAGAATAATTTTTTTTTCCTTCAAAAATCTGTTATGGTAATTTTTTCTTCAAAAATGTATATTTTTCCATAAAAATGTATTTTTATACTTTTATAGTGTTTTGACCTCAGTTTGGGGGCTAACTCGCATTTCTCATCTGTGGAATTCCCTTCCGCATACTTGTTTTCCTGACAGCTACAATCTCCAAGAATTGAAATGTAAAGTCAATAGTCATCTCCTATCTCTCTAACTCACATCCTCTCTATCATGCTTTTTCTTCATCCACCCCACTCTCATCAGCATTCTCTTCCTTCCCATACTCTCTTCCTGACACCCACTGCAACCTCTCATTCCTTCTCATAACATTCCTCCTATGTAACCCCCTGCACAATAGTGGCAGTAAAATACCCTGCTTGGGGCGACATGATTATAAAAAAAAAAAAAAAAGAAACTGGATGTGTCCCAGATAAGACACGGCCATACATATCCACGGAATAGTGGAGAGAATGGTCCAAACTATGAAAATAACTTTGAAGATGTTTTCACCTAATAATGCAATTGGAGTAGATAGACTGAACTATCGCCCAGTTCACACTCCACCCACGTCTATTGAACAGGTGTAGAGGCTCATCACTTGTTTAGGACGTGGTTTCTGGCTTTCTCTTTTCCAATCTATTCACTCTTACGTAGCCCCCTGCACACCAGTGGCATTACCGCCTCGCTCGGGGTGATATGATTTAAAAAAAAAAAAAATGAGCGTATTGAGGAGTTCTTTGCAAAAATGCTCCTTAGCTATAGGTCTATTCCACATGCGAGGAGGAATTTGAGCCCATTAGTGCTAATGGGAAGGCAGATCAAAATCTCAATAATAATGTCTTTTGCTATGAGGGGGAAGGTGTGTTTAAGAAAAACAAAATGGTATGTCTGCAAGTGGCAAATTTCCTGTTACAGAGAGAAAACAACATGGCCATAACTGAAAAGAAAGGGCAGCAGTGTATTTTGGCACATGCTGACTAGTTTAGAAGTAAGAGTATGTTAAAAGATATAGCGATGGAAAATCAAGAACATGAAGAGGAAGGAAGGTGCAACAATGAGGCAGGGTAGAGAATGGAGGTGCAGGAGAAGGGAGAGACAGAGTTGCAGAAGTGAGATTGAACAGGATAGGGAATTAAGTGAAGGTGAAAAAACAGATGATTATGAGAAAGAAGAAAGACGGAGGTTGCTGTTAAGACAAGAAAAGCGAACAGAAGGACAGTATAAGACAAAAGTAATTAGAAGTGACAGGAAATAAAAGGGTGTATGAGCGCTCCAGTTTCGGGAAGGTGTAGTATCCCATGCAAATGAGCCAGGCACTATATAAGGCCAGACAGAAATCTAATGTGTCACACTTGACAAGGTGAGCTATGTCATGAATATTGCTACATGTAAAGATATCACGACTATGGATAGAGTTATTCGAGACTCAACAGATTCAGTTTTAAATTCCTGGAGGGTATCTAGATTTATAAACTTTTGATAAAGTCTGGAAGGCATGATGCCAAAAATATTGTAATAACAAAGATGAGGATAATAGTCCACATGTAAATAAAGATAAGTCCTCATCAAAGAAATTCATCCTGAAAAAATGAGTATATTTCAGAAGGGGACAGTTAAATATCTCTAATTACGATTTTAAAAATCTGAAAATATATTGAATTTATAAATATAGGAACATTTGTAGTTTTGACTAAAAGGGTTTTCAATGAAACGTCCAAATATACGAGTCCGTTTCAAGATGATCAAGATGCAAAGATAAACCAGTTAGAACACAACTGTGGAAATATCTGTGTTTTGAAAAACAGGTACAGAGACCCCTTGGTTTTGATAAATAGACTTTGATGATGTGATTAATGAATCGATAAACAAACACGGAAGTTAACTTAGCCTAGCTGGCAGTACAAAAACAACATAAAGACAAAATTATTGATCTTCATATTAAACGAAACACACTGCACTGATTACAGACATCATGTATCTTTGAAAGTAAATCAATTTTTTTAACAAAAAAAAAAAAGAGCATATTTTCTTTCAATTTCAATCAAGGAATGCCTTGCAAAAAAGTCAAAGAAATGACTATGCAACGGGCATAACATCCATTGTTAACTCTGGCAGGATGAAAGCTTATTTCAGTAAATGTCCTTTTATTAATAAAGTGTGTCAGTTTTAACTAAACCCTTCAGCCTTTTTTTAATCTAAATAAAGTTGATTATTACTATATTTTCTTTCATGTAAAAAAAATTATATATGAAGAATGTTGAATTTCCAAGTAACAATGACTAAGATTCCTAAATAAGTTTTTAAGCAATTTTTCACAAAACAACTCTTGCAATAAGCATAAAATAATCAAACAAGTCTAAAGGAAAAAATCTTATACTTCAATTTTATTTAACTGAAGTTATTCCATGTGTAAAAAACAAAAAAGAAAAAAAATTTAAGTTGACTACATCAGCAAAATCAAACTTAAATGTCACTTAAATTGGAGTAGACAGATCTATCTATTGCCCGGTTCACACTCCACCCACGTCTATTGAACAGGTTAAGAGACTCATCCCTTGTTCCCTGTTTAGGATGTGGTTTCCGGCTTTCTCTTTTCCAATCTTTTCACTATTACGTAGCCCCCTGCACATCAGTGGCGTTACCGCCTTGCTCGGGATGATACGATTAAAAAAAAAACTCTCAGTGACAATGAAATTAGACCTTCAGTTGCACTATGAGTTGGCTTGAAATAAAGAATACCATAGTTTTGACTAAATTCATCCTTTTTTTCAATTTATTATTTTGTACAGAAAACTAGACTCAGAGTATACAATTAGCTTTAAAGAGAATATTAACTTGTATTTTTGAATTGAGAATTCTTCATTTACAGATGAGTTAAATACAAAACAGTATTGATAATGCAAATTTCTTACCCGTCACCTTTCTGGCATTAGTTTTTGCTTCTGACTATAGTCCCTATTATACAACAAAAAGCACAAAACTTGAGTAAATTGTTGTATTATTACAACAGCCAATCAAGGTAGGTTTTTAGCCTATTTGACCAATTTTATTAAATTGGACCCCACACCAGTGGCGACAGTTACCGTTTGAAGCCTTTTTATTCTAAGAGAAATAAACCACTACTGAAAACATGGAATGAAAAAAGAAATTTTTATTCCTCACTCATATTAATAATGCATTATGCATACTATATTAACAGAAAATCGACATGTTACTTCTATCAACGACCCCAAAAAAAAAAAAAAAAAAAAAAGAAAAGGCTAAGTCTTTCAACCAAAAGGGTACCAAAAGATAGAGTTTGTTTGTGTTTAGGTTGTAACAGCTGCATTGGGTGAAAAAAAAAAAAAAAAAAAAAAAAAAAAAAAAAAAAAAGGTTTTCAAAACTAAAACTGATTAAAATATATTTACGGTCAACAATTTCACAAGAGAGACTAAACAATTTGGCAATCCTATATATAGAAAATGACATTGCTACAACCATTGACCTTGAAAATATTTGGAGAGACTTTGCTAATAAAACAGCTAGAAAAGTCTTTTTCTAAAAGACCTGTGTATAAAAGTAGTCTGTAATTGCTTTTGTATTGAGAAAAAACAAAAAAACTTTCACATTGTCTTTCAAAATTTTAGTATAACAAGCATTTGATGCCTTTTCTGGTTAAGGATGAGCACACTACACAAAATATAAACAAATTTTTACTTTTAATAATCAGTTTTCTAATTGGGCCCGGCAGACAATATACAACAGTGGTGACATTCCAGATGGCCTTAGTAAACCTATTTTTCATAGCACTGACTAAAACGTCAGGTGCAAATGAATGCGAGCTCTATCAGACAATCAACCTAATGAACTACATAATGAAGCTTATCCAAATTTAGATGAATAGAACCTGTAGCAGAATTAGATTGAAAATAGGACACGAACAGTGGAGTTTTATTAGAGACATTGGAACAAGAACTTGTACTGAGAGAAAATCAAGCAGAAAATCATTTCAGTAAATATTCCCAAATAGAAAAAAAGTGTGGAACAAGAATGTGACTTCTTAAAAGACATATTCTACATTTGCAGTGAGGTACTCCTGAGAGAACTAGAAACTGCATTGGAATAACAAAGGGTACATTCAAAAATCTAAGTAAAGTATTAAGAAACAGGAAAATTTTATTAGTGTTATGGGACCTACCCTTTTTGGACTATAATGAACTCTTCTTGTTATTATGAATACCAGAGTTGAGTTGAGTCGAGTTACTCCAGTCTAATACTTGGCAGGCCGATTGACGTGTAAAACACTTTGCATTTGTTCTCTCGTTAAATATATATGCTTCATTAATACCCGAGTTTGTGTTTCTTTTCCGGACCTATCCTGGGTCTACAACAGTTAGAAACAAAGAAAAGAGTACTGAACTGTTATGTAGTATCGGCCATCTTATATAGCAGTGAATGCTGGACAATCTCCCCACAGATGAAGAGGCAACACATACGCAGATCTATATAGAGTGAACATGTGAGCAAAGAAACGTTTTAGAGAAAATGTAAACAACAAGCATCAGAAAGAAAAATTAAAAATTCTGGGGCACATAGGAAAGAAGGGTTTGGAAAATTAGACACTCACAAGACAGATTGAAGTTAAGAAGGCTAGAGGAAAGCAGTAAATAGCCTATCTTGTGTAAATAAATGTCAGAACAGGGACTAGGAGAGATAGCAAAGAGACAAATTTTACTAAGAGCAACAAAAGACAGAAAATTGTGGAGAGACATGATCACCACATTCTGAAGTAAAGAACACAGAAATAAATCTTATGAAGTGGATATTTTAAATTGATAAAAACACAGATAAAAAACATGGGTGTGACAAAGCGGTCAGATTATTACATCAAGTACAAAATATTTATTTAATGTTATAACTGTGTATACAAAAATCAGTTAGCCACTCCACCTAAGGATGCTTATCTTGGCATTTTTTTTAAATACCAAATTTAATAGTAATAAAACCTGTCTGTGAAAAAAAATAAAATAAAATAAAAAAAACAAGCAGTAAAAGAAATCTTAATGCCACCCCACCCCACCCCATAACCGAAACAAAAAACAATGCCTAATGAAAAAGCTTGTGGTGTCAAATTTTGTAGATTTAGGAACTTAAAATAGACAAAGTTTAAAATAAGATATTCTGCCTCCACACAATTCCCATAGTTTAGAATCATGTCTTAAAGAATAGCATTTCTCAATCAGAGGAGAATTCTTCACAGGGTAAAATTTTAGGGTTTGAAAGAATTGGAACCATGGATCCATAAACTGGCAGAGTCAAACTGTTGAAATATTAACTCCCCACCCAACAAACTTCTTCTGTGTACCGTGCTTCTTCAGGATGTGGGCGATCACGGTTCTCCACAAATTCCCATCTTTTGTAGTCTTAGTAACATTTGACGTTTCATGATCTCTCACTAGCTCGTCAGGTAGGTGGTCCACTGGCTAGCCTCATCCCTTTTGCCTTTGATATGGCCTGTGAGTGTCCAATTATCCAAGCCCTCCTTCCTCATTATATACATACAAGAAATTTCAGCTGTTTCTTTTTGATTCTGAATATAAATGCCCTTTTTTGGTTCCATTTTCTCTAAAACTTACTTGTTACTTGATCTGTTCATGGCATTCTCAGCATCCTTCCAGAGAATCATTTTTCTGTTACTTTGTTTTCACTTTATCTTTGAGGAGATGGTCCAGTATTCACTCTCGTATAGAAGAATTGATATTATATAGCACTCCAGTACTCTTTTCTTAGCTTCTAATGAAATTTTTCTGTTAATATATTGCTTAGCTTTTGGAAGGCATGATTCACTATTCCAAATCTCGACTACAACTTTACTTTTGGCTTTTATTTTCCTTAAAACTTCCTCATTGCTTACATGCTCTATCCATGATATTCTCAGAATGCTTCTATAGAACCACATTTACGCTGCCTCCCACATTTTAATTTTTTTTTTTTACTAAAGTTCTCTCTATACAAGGTCCAAGGGTCACACATAGTAAAGGGTTACTAAAAGTGGTTGTTTTGTGAGAAGTAAGAGTAAGATGGATGTGTGTTGTAATTCAGTGGATATCGGCTCGGAACAAGAAATTGGAGTGCCAAGTTCGAATTCCATTTGTAATTCCTTGCCTTCATTTATGCACAAATACCCTTGGGAAAGGTATTAATCCATCTCTTCCCTCCAGTTATGGGTTAAATAACAGGACAGAATGGGTTCTATAGTCTTGGCTGGCAACCAGTCTACTACAGAAAGTAATGGCAACCTACTGTGAGATAATCTTCTGCCCAGTCAGTGATGTCTCTTTTGAGACATGATCACCCAAGTGTGTATCATGTATGGCACTTAACTGACTGAAGAGTAAGGGATGCAATTTATACAGATATGTGGGAAAGAAAACAGTTAACACTAGACTTGAAGATTCCGAGTAGAACTTATTCCTTACTAAAGAGAATGATGATTGTTTACTTAAATGTATGCAATGCAGTCTGCCTTAGCTGGAAGGGTTAGAGTGGGGGGAACTAAGGAATTAAACTTATCTGAATATTTTCATAGAAATAGCAATAGAATAGTGAGAGGCGTGTAATGTTTTGC
Source organism: Ascarosepion bandense (assembly GCA_037127315.1). NCBI lineage: Eukaryota > Metazoa > Mollusca > Cephalopoda > Sepiida > Sepiidae > Ascarosepion > Ascarosepion bandense. The sequence continues at coordinate 1,036,606 of JBBBDQ010001015.1, read as the reverse complement.
CTGTGAGAAAGGGGTTGTAAATTGGAAAGCAAGCAATCACTCAGTCAGTTAAGTGCCATACGTGAAACACGCTTGGGCGATCATGTCTTGAAAGAGACATGATTGAGAAATGACTTTAATGAGAAATTACTTTGAATTCTTTTTTTTTTTTTGAGTAATGTGGTCCACCTAACAACAAGCGATATCATTGCTTAAAAAAGGCTGTTCATGCCTGCACTAAACTAACAGATTTATTTAACCCTGACATTGTGGTAAAAGAAAAAAAAATATCTTGATACCTGAGATTCTAACACAAAAATATATTGTTTTAGATGTCCTCCACATTTTCTGCCACAAATTGTAGAATTTCATAAATTCATAAAAAAATGATTGAAATAAATTTGTGTTTAGCTGATCCTTGTCAGGTTTGTTGGTTGTATTTTGTTGAGCAGCTTATCAACCTCTTATTTAAATATTTTTATGCAATTTTATTAGTGATAATGGTTTTAGTGATACAAAATTTACTAATTAACCCATAGCAAGAAGGAGAAGAGGTGGATTCATACCTTTTCCAAGGGTATTTGTATGTAAATGAATATAACAGACTCAATTCAAAGCCATAACGTTATCAATTACACCACATGTGCATTCAAGCTTACAGTATCTAATATTTCCAAACAGTCAACATACTTCTCCAGAATATGACATGGACTTGTCTAAATAGCAATTATACTGATGCCAATAATCATCAGGAGAGCTAACCAAGAGCAAGCCTTATATTTTTACTACAGAATTCAGTAAGACTACGTTGACTATGTAACATTATATTTCATGATTGTGTTATCTTCCTTCAATGGAATGAACACATAACAGTGGCAAGGAGGATTCGAATTCACATGTAAAAAAAGATTTTCTCCTAGCATAGATAGCTGGAAAAGAATTTTGTGGAGTTCATGTATATTCATAGAGCGAAACAGAAGTCGATAAATTCTCAAGGTGTATGGATATACTGCTATTAAAAAAAAATTCTCCTCGTCAAGGACTAGTTGTACAACAATAATACACTACAGAAGAATTGGAGATAATTATTCAGCAACTATTACAACAAATGCAGTGGGAGCAAACTAAATATCGAGAAGAGTTGAAGGCAATTCTGGAAAAGCAAAGAACAGGCAATGTGCCAATATCATTTTTGTCAGACTCAGTTGCTAACTTATTTAGTGAATTTAATTACACCTCAGAACAAAACATTACATCATACTTCAGACGGTATAAGGACCTTTTCAGAAGAATTTTTAAAAAAATCACATTATGAACTGAAGCAAAACAGCTGTGCCAACTGTTATAAATGACCCTGAGGTCATATCCTCCTCAATAGACAAGGCAAAGCTCCTTGCCTCGATCTTAGCCTCAAACTCAATGTTAGATAACAAAAACCATCCCCTCCCTAACCGCCCATGTCTCACTGAGCACAATCTCAGTAACATACCGATTTCAGTAAGTGAAGTTCTAGACTTATCAAAAGCCTCTTTACCCCAAAAGAGCCACTGGCCCAGAAAAATTCCAGTGGTTATCCTTAAGAACATTAATCCTGAATTATCCCAGATTTTCACAATGTTATTTAACTGCTGCTTGAAGTAGAAACCTTTTCCAAGCATGTGGAAGGAGGCAAGTGTTTACTCAGTCTTCAAGAACATGGGCAACTGATCCCCCTGCACTCTCATTAGTCTCTCTATATCAGTAAGCTTTTCGAAGCAAGAAGGTCATCAAGCACTTGGATAGGAATAACCTCTTGTACGATGAGCAGTATGGTTTTCGATCAGCCAGGTTCACTGCTGATGTTCTAACTACCATTACATACAGACTTAGTGAGGCCCTTTACAGCACACATACCACAAGGACCATAGCATCAGATATTTTGAAAACCTTCAACAAGATGTGGTACAAAGGTTTGGTACAAGCCTCCAGTTATGGAATCACTGGAAGGGTTTTTTTCTATTATAAAATTCTAACAGGTAGATCCCTGAAGGTAGTTATTAATGACCAATTCTCCAAAGAAGCCCCGGTGGTCAACACGGATATCCTTCAGGAATCACTTCTCAAACCAACCCTCTTTCTGATTTACATAAATAATCTACTTAAAAATATACACCGATCATTTGTAAACATTTATGCTGATATGATATGATATAAGGGCACATCTCTAGAAGTTTTGACTATCAGAGATTGGCAGCTGACTTCTCTTTTAATCTAACACTAACTTCTCAGTGGTGAAAAACATAGCACATCTACTTGTTATGCTGTCACTGCCAACATCATCTCGGACCCAGATGATGACCAGTAGCTATCGCATGCAGTAGGTGTAACTCGCTACAGTCACTGTGCAAACAAGTTGGATGCCATCACATATCTACCTTTTATGCTGTTGCCACTAACACCACTGTCTTGGACCCCAATGTGGCTAGCAGCTATTGTATGCTGTACAGGTGCCTCGCTACAGCTACTGAGCCAATGAGCTGGATGCTGTTACACATCCACTTCATGCTGCTTATGCCGCTCATTCAATGCCTCCAAATCCAAATTGGTTACATTCCATCACTGCTGATCAAACTACTGCCAGTCAGGATAAATGGCTGTTCTCTAGAGGAGGCTCCATACCTTGACAGCCTCAGACACACGCCTGACCTCATGTGGATTACTACATATGATAGTGTGAACCGAGCGATAGATAGATCTATCTACTCCAATTGAAAAAAAAAAAGTGAGAAGATTTCCAAGCTTCTCACTTTTTTTTTTTTTCAATTGGAGTAGATAGATCTATCTATCGCCCGGTTCACACTCCACCCACGTCTATTGAACAGGTTAAGAGGCTCATCCCTTGTTCCCTGTTTAGAATGTGGTTTCCGGCTTTCTCTTTTCACTATTACATAGCCCCCTGCACATCAGTGGCATTACCGCCTTGCTCGGGGTGATACGATTAAACCCCCCACCAAAAAAAATGATGACACATCACTAAAGATGCAAGTAAATTGATTGGCTCCCTGTAATACTCTAATAAGTATCTAACTCCTTATGCTATCCTCTATTTTTATAAGAGCCAGATCAGGCCAAAAATGGAGTAATGTTGCCATGTTTTGGACAGGAGCTGCCCAGACCTTACTTTCTAGTCTTGATAGAATTCATAAGCATCTCAGAGTCCTTGTTGGAAAAGAATTATTGGCGGACCTGAAGCAGACTACCACCACGTTTAATTTTGTTGCTTTTCTTTTTTTTTTTTTTTTTTTACAGTCTTATCGATTACCCCCTTAGCTTTATGATTGAAAAATTTCAATATTTAAACATTTTCTGGGGGGGATCAGTTTCTCCTACAACGTTATAGTAAATTGAGCATCCATTTTGAAACCAGTCACTGGTACGACATTACCTGTAAATTTGTTAATTATCAAATTTTTGGGACTTTTTTTCAGTGCATTATCTTATCTTTTACACCTTAAACTTTAAGAATGACAAAAAAAAATTTGCAAAAATTTCAATATTTAAACAATGGGGGGGGGGGGGGCAGTTTCTCATTCAACCTTATAGTGGATTGAAAATGGAGGATGAAAAACAACGAAATTAACATAAACAAAGCGACCCCAACGTGAGTGGATTGAAAATGGAGGATCGATTTATGTTAACGTTGTCTGAGAAACTGACCCACAACCCCCAATTTGTTTAAATATTGTAATTTTTCAAATTTTTTTTTGATAATCAGAAAGTTTAAGTAAAAATTGATAGGACTTCAGGTCTGCCGAAATATTTTCTATGCTCCAACCTTTTACACATGCAGGATGTGGCAAGTTTTTCACTCTCACTGCTCTATCACTAATACCACGGAAAATGTTTATATGAAATGCATCTCCTGGTACCATAATGTCTGACTTTCACATTTAGGACCTGTTATGCCACTTACATAGCAGTAAACTACCCATGTTCCCACTATATTACATCATTAAGAAGTAAGTTTCACTCAAACAACTTTTTCCAACAAACCACTGCCTTATGAAAAACTCCAAAGAGGATGTTTCCCTGATCACTTCAATGTTAACCTGTTCAAGTCTAGAGTAAACTGTTATCTTCTCTTACCCATAAAAACTGCCACCTTAACATAACCTTCTACCTCAATATCTCAAATTCATTTTGCTGAATGTTCCAGAAAAAATTTCACAAAAAAAAAAAAAAAAAAAAAAAAAAAAAAAAAAAAAAAAAACTGTCGATATTATCAAAAATATTTGATGAAAAGAATTTATTTTTTATCCATGTTAGCAGTGCATGAACCATACTAAATATGAGAATGAAGATTTTGTCAGATATGATTGTAGAGTTAACTGTAAGTGTCAAAAATTTATAATGGATGAACTATTCCGAGACAGATTTAAATGTCTAATATTCCATAAAGGTCTCGCATCAAGCAATGATGTGGAAATATGCTCTCAAATCCTTAGAAAAAGATGAACAGGATGCAAAGTTAAGGATAGAAACTGTCATGGAAAGTGCCAAAAATTGTCAATTTAAGACACTACAGTGAAAAATGAACAAAATGACTTGTCCGAAATACAAGTAATTTAAAAAATTAAAATTTAAAAAAAAAAATGACAGTCGTACCAAAAGAAGAAGAATAACAATATACTGCCAAATTTAACCTATTCTATGGCTGTAGTATGTTTTATTTCAGAAAAAAATCTATTTAATACCAGAAAATGTTTTAATTGTGTAAAAACTGATCACAAATGAAGCTACTGCAAAAGAAAAACACAAATTAACTTTACACTGAACAGGTATTCTCATCTTTATAGGCATGTTTATGATGTTTTGGCCGTTGTATGCTTTGGCCTTCTTCAGGTGCTAGGAATTTTGAACAGTGTAAATAATGTAAATTACCTCATATTAGGAGTATAGACAAATACAAATTAACTTGCTGAAAATAGTGCTACCAACTAAAAAACTGGAAAGCATAAATAATAAAAATGTGTGACAGTAAAAATGAATAATGCTACTGTGAGATTTCAATTGGACACTGCAATTATCGATGAACAAACTCGGAACAGATTGGCAAGTCTAACATAAAAAACAAAAAGAAGACAAAGCTGCAAGAGGAATATAAGGCAAGAAGTGAATTTGTCTTGGAAAAATTACAATTAACTTTGCTCTTGCAGATAAAGCAAAAATAGCAAATGTTTATGCATTAAAAAATTCCAACTTAAACTATGGTAATGAATGATTAATATATCCTGTGGAAAAATTAACAGTTCTTCATAAAAAAATTAACAGTTCTTCATAAAAAATTAACAGTTCTTCATAAAAAAATTAACAGTTCTTCATAAAAAAATTAACAGTTCTTCATAAAAAAATTAACAGTTCTTCATAAAAAAAGAATACAGCTAAAAAAACACTGAGTAAATTAAGAATAAATTCTTGAATATTTTCTCAGAGGAGTTGGGAAAATGTATAAAGACAAAGGAATTTTTAAATTAAAAGAAAATGTGATATCGGTTTTTAAGCTGAAATTGTTGAATTGGAGTCTATTAACATTGAATTTGATAGGTTAGAAAACTGTAGAGTTACTGAAAAAGATTATTCAGGATGGTCCACGTCAACAGTTTGATAGTAGGAAAAATAATAAGATCCAGTTATGTGCTGATTTTTTCGACTGGGTTGAATGACTTCCACATGCATATCCCCTACCAACTCCAGAGGATTCTAATAAGGCTTCAAAAACATTCCAGGTACCAACCAACAATATTTTTTTTCTTAATATTCTAATATGGGTTAGTTTATATACATAATCAATTGTAATCATCATTATTAGATATTTTTCTCACTTCTCCATTCAGTCAGTCTGTTAAGTGCCATACGTGATCCACACCTTGGGTGATCATATCTCGAAATAGACAGGACTGACTGGGCAAAAGATTACCCCGCAGTAGGTGGCCATTGCTTTCTGCGGTAGACTGGCTGCCAGCCAAGGCTATAGAACCCAATCTGTCCAACTGTTTAAGCCATAACTGGAGGGAAGAGATGGATTAGTACCTTTCCCCAAGGGTATTTGCGAGGAAGTGAATGTGATGAATTCAACTATAAATCGAACTTGGCTCCCCCAATCTCTCGTTCAGAGTTGATATCCACTGCACCACAACGCACATCCATTCACTTCACGTATATTTGGACATTATTGTTTGCCAGTTTAACATTTGACATGTTCAGCCATTTCTTTTCAAACAGAGGAATACAAAAAAAAAGAGAAATTAAAACACTAACCTTTTGAAGGCTTTATCTGAAATCTTAGTCTGCGATATGTCCAAATGTTCGATATTTGGACACAGCAACAGCAGTTTGTGCAGCTGTAAGAAAGACGGAAAAATCATGAGATAAGATGAAGCAATATTAAAACTGGTTTGAATGATGAAAATATTTGAAAAACTACAAATATTACAAAATATTTTTAGCCATCTTTATACATTTTTTGGCTAGCCTTACACCAGGAGCTAATCTATTGACACGAACAGATACAGGCAGATGACAAAGTCACCCTGCCACAAAAAAAAAAAAAAAAAAAAAAAAAAAAAAAAAAAAAAAAAAGGAAGAATATTTTTTTTGGAACAATCTTTATAAATTAGAATTCATTAAAACTCCAGCTACCCACAACACTTGTCAGAATTTTAAAAAATATTAAATTTTTATAATTTTAGGTTTTCCTGTTCATAATATAGTGTCAAATTGATTCCTAAATTTTTACAGATTTATATATATATATATATATATATAATCAGCAAATCTAAAATTGTGTTAACATCACTGATAACTGAGTACTATTATAAACTGGGAAAAAAGATTTTAAATAAAGACAAATTACAGATAAATCAATACCCAACTTTATAAAGAGTTGAGATTTACAGAAATTTTTGTAGATTAACATATATTAGAACTTTTTCTGCCATTTGTTACAATCAAAATATATTTTCATAACGTAAATACATCCACTACTTTATCAAACAGACGTCCCTGAACAAGATACCCATAACCTCTTTAGTCTAAGATTAACTGTTACCTATCAAACACATCCTTATAATTTGAATTTATTTCCCTGTCCTGTGTTCATGCAACTTCTTTCAGTAATCTCTTCTTAGAGTGGCTCTTGGGCCTTGAACTGGGTGAACATTTATTAAAAAAACAAAACAAGTAGTGAAATTTCTCAAAGTACTGTGGCCCCAGAATTTCTTAAATTTGGTAGAAGAATGCTTTACGACATCTGGAGGGATCTTTAAGTACCGTAATCCTTCAGTTTTGCTGCAAGTAAGAATGCATTTTCAGTGCTACTTAAATTGGCCCACATATCAAAAACAGAAAAATTTTAGAGGGAATAATTTTTGTAGATTCGAATTTATTAGACCTCCTTTTAACAATAACATTTGTCAGTATCAAAAAATATTTTCATCATTTTTGAAGGGGGAGTTCTGTGTATGATATAGTGATTAAAAAAAAAAAAAAAAAAAAAAAATCAATCAGACTTTGTTTGCAAATGTCAAATTGGAAATTACATTTACATCATTCATAGCTGCGTACTACTGATGGTGTCCTTCTCTCCAATTTGTAATAGTACAGTTATCAATAATGTAAGCACAATTTCAAATTTAACATTTCTAAGCAAAGTAAAGATAATTAAAACATCAGGGATGAATTTTACACTGTATTGACACTGTATTGACACTGTATTGACACTGTATTGACACTGTATTGACACTGACATTTACCCTGTATTAAATTCTCACTATTTCATCTAAAATTTTTTTTTTTTTACATTTCAGAAAGTAAATATGAATGGGTAGGGAAGAGGTTGGAAACAAAGTTAAATATTAAAAATATAAAGCAGTAAATTATTTGCTATTAAAGCAGATATATTTTATAGAAGTGAGAGGAAAATGGAGGTGGGGAAAGAAGTTCATAATTGCCTTGAATGGTAATTCATAAAAAAAATAAATAAATAAAAATAAAAATTACTAAGCAATAAAGATGACTCTTTAAGAAGTCAGGAATCAATTTGATACTGTATCATGAACAGGAATGCCCCACTTATCTAAATCTAAACTCATTTATAAATGGAACTGTGTGTGTGTCCGTTACCTATAGACTCCGAAACAGCTGAATCGATTTTCTTGAAAATTTACACAGCTGTACTATAAGCGTTTGCGAGTGTTCTTAGCTAGATTTTGTGTCAAGGTACCCCTGATAAATATCAAAAAATCGATAATTGAAAAAAATCGGGTTATAGAAGGAGTGGTCCGATTTTAATTAAATTTGATACCCTCATAGACAAAGACATAAGAAACGATATTCAGAAGTTTCAAGGTTGCAGTTCTTACAATAGCGTAGAAAATTGATTATATATATATAAAAGGCAAGATGTTTGTGTGTGTGTCTGTTTATCTGCCTGTATGTATTTTTTTCAGCCCTTTTATTTTAGTTTTTGCTTTGGGTTTGGCTCTAAGTAGGTATAATTGTAGTTCTTAGTCTCAGCCATGATACCATTTACTCAAAGGACTTATTTAGCCTTGAAAATTCAGTTTACGACGAAAAAAACTTATTTAATATTAGTACCAGGAAATCAAAATTTGACTTACATCGATTCATTTTTCTTTCAGTCTATGGTTTCGCTTTAACTGGAAACAACTATTGCTTTTTAGTCTTTCATGCCAACATCCAAAGAGTCTGAGCTCCAGGATCATGGATTAGTTTTAAAGCTTTCATTACACCCGAGCAACGCCGGGCTATACTGCTAGTAATTACATAGAGCTGACCAGTTTACATTCTTCTATCTTTAGAGCTTAATTGAGGAATCAGAGAGCTAAGTTTGAATTCCAGTTTAGTTCATTACATTCATTTGTGAGATAATACCTTTGGGGAAAAATATGAATCCACCTCTTCTTATAAAATAGAAGACTGGGTCCCATAGCCTTGGGTAGCATTGAGTGTAGGAGAAAGAAACACTGAGTTCAAACCATATCATACTATATTGAGGTGTGCATACATGCGGCTGGTGACTGTTTAGAAATCCAAATTTCCACTGAAACTCCTACTATGGGTTTGCACACTTAAATAAAGATGACATCTACCATGTTTGATCAGAGGCTATGGGTTCATGTAACAGAGCTGGCTCAACTGACCAGGTGAATGCCACAAAAGGTGCAGGAAATGTAACCGATGTGAGCCATCACTAAATGTGAATTTTTTTAGTTATAGTGCCTATTTGCTTTGTTTCCTTGATTGAGCTCTGAAGAGAGAGGAACAAAAGTTGGTTAGATATTTGTGTTATCTTCAATCAATTTTCCAACCACTATTTACAGTAATTATACCTTTTTTCCTTTCATGAAGTAGGTCTCATAATAATAAGTTGCACATTAAGGAAACTTTTAAACATCAAATCTCTAAATTTTCAAATTATTTTGATGCTAACAGTCTCTTCTCTTGCACATGGAACTCTCTTATGGCTTCTTACTACCAAGTCAACTTTGATCTACAAAATTTAAATGTAATATCAATCATTATCTTAATTCTTCTTTTATTATACTCTTAATTAGTAATTTTCTCATACTCTCTCACACTGAGTAACGCCCTTGCATCTTAGTGGCATTACTGCCTTGCTCTGGGTGATATGATTGGGGAAAAAAAAAAAAAGAAGTTTTTCATTTTTATTTTTGTTATTACAGTTCACAGGACATTATATATGCTACAACCATTAAGAAAGTTGCATAGAGTAAACATAGACAGCTTCCCATGAGATTTAAATTTGCATCTCATAAACAGTGTTAAGACAAAAGAAAAACAAGTGAAAAATGAACAATAAAGACACCAAGTTTTAGATAATTCAAAATTATTATATCTACTACTACTAAGTATAAACAATATGATATGGAGTAAATAGGATGAGGAAGAATGTAGTTATATGATGAGGTCTGTTCGTTAGTTTTTAGAGCCTAATCAGTTCAATTGGAGTAGATAGACTAAATTATCGCCTGGTTCACACTCCACCCACGTCTATTGAACAGGTGTAGAGGCTCATCCCTTGTTTCCTGTTTAGGATGCGGTTTCCAGTTTTCTCTTTTCCAATCTTCTCACTCCTATGTAGCCCCCTGCACATCAGTGGCGTTACCGCCTTTATGATTAAAAAAAAAAAAAAGTAGGCTGCTCAAGACAAGTTTCCTAGTATATGAGACATGAATTCAAATATTGGATTCCTGCAATTTTGGGCTTTTTTCAAAACTATAAACATTTTGAAAGGGACCAATGGTGAGATTAAGAATACAACAAGACAGAGAAGGGTAATCCTAAAAGAGAACTTTGAAGACAGCTATAAAAATTATATGGGAAGCTTGAATAAATATTTAAGTTTCTGAGGAGAGTACATTGAGGGAGACTATGGTGCCATTGCCTCAAGCAGTCTAGCTTTTGTTATTAAATGGCTGGATCACCTCAGGGGCAGACTATGTGCACCTTAGATTTGTTGATAGAAACTGTAAATAATTCATGAAATAATGAAAGATCTCAATGAAATGCACTCAAATTTACAAAATAATAAAGGGAGGTAATTCTTGATATTTTAGCATATAATGAGTTTAGATAAAAAAATACCAATAAACCATGGCATGGCTTGTTGGCAAGGAAACGATTTTTATATTCTGAGTTTTATGAATCTTTTCTTTTTTAGATAACGTTCTGTTTTCAAACAGGAAAAATGACAAAAATATATCAAAGTAAATAAAACAGAGTAATGCTTTTATTAATTCCTCTCTTTTGACTTTTCATCCATTTCTATAGTAAAATCAATCTAATTATACTAATAACAGCTCTATTCATACAGTAATATATTAATTTATAATCATTGACAACCTCTTTATATTTTTCAACAATGAATTTCTACGGTACAATCATTAGAAAGATGTGTGTGTGTATATATATATATATATATATATATATAGTCCTATGTTGATGGCACAACTTTGAGTTTCATACATTATGTAATCATCCAAAAAGTTTCATCATGAAACTAGGTTGTATCATCAATGTAGGACAATATTTATTATATATAAAATATCTCTGTTCATACTTCATTGAGCACTGTTTTATTCACACCTTTAGACAAGTGTGTACTCTAATATTTATTAATTCACAAAACTATATATATGGATGTAAATAAGTATAAATATGTGTATATATGCAGGCACACATCGATATATAAAAATTTATCTGGTGCTAATAGAACAGTGCCAAATGTAATATAACACAGATATAAAGCATATTAATAATTATATATATTATCCTATATATATATATATATATATATATATATATGGCACAACTGTAAGTTTCATGCATTATGCAATCATCAGGTGCATTTTTCAAACTGAATATATATATATATATACTTGACTTTTTGTTTATGTACTTTTTTTTTTTTTTTTACTTCACCCTCTTTTCCCTCAGAGTTTGTCCTCGGTGGGTTGTTCAAGACGATTTAAATTATAGCTTAGATCTGTTTTGCTGTATCACAGTAGGTTGCCATTACTTTCTGTTGTAGACTGGTGGCCAGCCAAGGTATAGAATCCAATCTGTCCTATTTAACCCATAGCTGGAGGAAGGAGCGATGGATTCATATCTTTCGAAAGGATATTTGCACGTAAGTGAATGCAACAATTTCAACTGGTATTCAACATTTTCATACATACCAGAAGAACCAAAAAAACATATCCATACACAGGAAGTTTAAAGGGAAAGGGGTTAAAAAAGAAAAAAAAAAATTTGAAATTTGTCATCCAGACATGAAAAACAGAGGGGCAGAGACAGTGATTCATGACTCGATATTAGAAGAAGACTTTTTTAAATATTAAAATTAATGTCAATAGGATCTGGTTTTTGCGCCCATAGCCCAGAGGTAGAACCGCCAACTGACACCAATTCGGTCGGGTTTCAATCCTGGGTTAAAAGCAATCTGAGTCTAACCGTACTGATGAGCTGTGATATAGTGAAACAGATCTATCTGCAGATGACTTATATATATATATATATATATATAGTTTAAGATTTATAACAGGTATATTTTAACATTAAGTAGCTACTGACGAGATGAAGAGATTTCTAAACTCTTCATCTCACAATCAACATCATCACTTGACAAGACAGAAGTATTGAAAAGAAATAGCTACTTCCTAGTGATATTATAATATACTTATGTTATAAATTTTAAATAAATATTATTTGCTCTGCTCTGTATTGAGTACTCTTTTAAGAATAGTATTTTTGGCTGTATATACACACCATATGTGTATGTGTGTGTGTGTGTGTATATATATATATATATATATATAGCCTTTGAGATTTCACTGGAATTGGGCAATTAAAGTTTATTGCTTTACTCACCCACCTGCAGAGATTAAAAATCTAGTAATGAAACATGTCTGTTCAAATATAGAAAAACCTAACCCAACTTTTACAACCCAAAAGTATGTCATTGAAGATGTTACTTAGAATGACCTACAATGACATTATTGAACTTTTTGGACTGACTATTATCCTGGTCAGTGCAAACATTCATTCAATGCTTCCAGAATGGAGCCAAAATGTCTCAGTTACCCAGATTGAATGCATACTTCTTTCAACCCTACACCAAAAACAAATTAAATCAGATTTAAATTTTTATTGTCTATGAGCTGGAGGTTGTAGTCAAACAAAAGAAAGAAACAAAAGATGGTACCTCCACTCAATTGTCAAAAAAATAAAAAACAGCATATCATGATGTTAAAAGGGCTCAAACTTAATACAAAATTTTATCAAAATATTTATGCTATTATGAAGAGGAAAGGTCAAATTTTGTTTTCTTTTTTAATTTTTTTTAAATCCATTCTAACACATTTGAAATTTTAATTAAAATTTCATTTGTCAGCAATTCATATGTTTACATAAGGTGACTATTAAGAAAATGGAGTTGGTCAAGTAAAATGATTTTGGGACCAGTAAATTTTCCCTTCCTCTCCACCGCCAGTCGAGTGTTATCTTTTTCAAATCTCAAAGTGGAGAAACACAGATTAAAACACACTGTTCAAGAATTTACTTTTATAAAGACTGCTTGATACAGAGCCGAGCTTAATATTGTAATTTTGTTATTACAATGGTTTATATCACTACACAAAAATACTCATGTTTCAGAACAATACTGTTCTTCTTCAGGTGAAATGTTAAAATAAATGATGAAAATGATTTATTTTGAAAATATAAGATTTATTCATGGTTATTTAGAAAATTAGGGAGTGGTAGTTGGAGAACATGCTTGTAGGTGTGTCAATATTTTTCAATAAAAAATGAGAATTAGGTAACCATAGAGTTTTAAAATTTGGGTCGATAAAGGAAGCAGGATGGCCTGGTGTCTAGTCATGTCACTTTTTAATTTTATCTGGATAAGATACATAGTTGGACCTTAGATTATTTAAATGGGTAGACAATTTTTAACAGCAGGTTGGATTTTATGTTTTTTTTTTGGTGGGGGGGGGGGGGTTAATTAGATTTTGTACTGCCTCACAGTAAAGGGGCTGGAATGTTTAGGTTAGAATTAGGATTAAATAATTATGGTATACTTAGGTATATTGTAGTTAAGAAAAAATTTTAGCATTGTCTGGGTTTTTTATTTCCATAAAATGATTTTTAAGTTATATTGGAGTACAAGTTACGAATGAAACATTGTAAGTAATTAAATTTTAAAGAATTTTTTTTATTAGATTTTGTACTACTTTATGAGGAAATGGGCTGGAATGTTTAGTTTAGAATTAAATAATTATAGTATACTAAGGTACATTTTAGTTTAAAAATTAAAAATTTCCAGATACTTAGCATGGTGAGCATTAAAATCACAGAATACAAATATGTTAGCGAGTGGATGGCAGGAAGTAGCCTTATCTATATTGTCAGAAACACTGTCTAGCAGGGCTAGTCTGGAGAGGAAGGGGAACGATACAGAAAGAAAAGATAGCTAACCAATTTTAGAAGTGAAAGCCGACAGATGTATGAGGGGTCAGGGGATTCGAGAGAAGTCACCCTAGCTAGAGGGAGGTGTTTACTGACATAAACCAGACCATGTGTATGGACAGTGGAGTCCTTCCTTAAGAGGGGAAGGTAGCCAGGAATTGAGAAGTCAGAGGAGAGGATTGAGCAGTCAAGATTAGTTTTGCGAAGCGCTAGGATGTCGGGACTTTTCCTAGAGGAAAGATTCTAAGCTGCAGAAGTTGATTTTTTTTTTTTTTTTTTTAAATCACATCACTCCAAGCAAGGCAGTAAGGCCACTGGTGTGCAGGGGGCTATGAAAGAGTGAAAAGATTAGAAAAGAGAAAGCCGGAAACCACATCCTAAACAGGAAACAAGGGATGAGCCTCTACACCTGTTCAATAGACGTGGATGGAGCGTGAACCGGGCGATAGTTCAGTCTATCTAGTCCTATTGAAAAAAAATAAATAAATAAACAAAAAGAAAAGTGAAAAGATTGGAAAAGAGAAAGCCGGAAACCATAACTTTCCTCCTATGTAACCCACTGCAAAACTGTTTTGCAGTGGGTTACATAGGAGGAAAGTTATGAGAAAAAGTGACAGGTTATAGGGGGTGTCAGGAAGTGAATAAAAGAAGGAAGAGAATACTGATGAGCATGAAGTGGACAGAGAAAGGAGAATGGAGGTTAGTGAGACAGGAGATGACTACTGACTCTACATTTAAATTCTTGGAGATTGTAGCTGTCGGGGAAGCAAGTAAACGGAAGGGAATTCCACAGGCGGGAAGTGCGAGAAAAGAAGCTGCTGGAGTAGAATTTGCGTTTTCATTTTATTGGTTTCACAGTAAAAGGGTGGGACCTAGTTGCTAATCTTGTGGCTTGAGTAAATTTATATATAGGGGGCATCAGTGAGCTAAATTCATCAGAGCAGAAGTATTTGTAGAAGAGAGACAGAGAAACCACATTGTGCAGGTGAAAATACGGTCAAACAATTGTTCAGTTATACCATAACCTTGCAGCTTGTGTAGAAGGCCAGCATGCCAGACTGTCAAACGCTTTAAAGATATCTAGGGCAACAGTTCAGTCTTCGCCGTTCTTGTCGAGAGCATATCAGCAGTAGACCTGGTGAAGCAAAAACCATACTGTTGGTCAGAGAATAATCTGTGAGATGTTGAACCACCTCGGCGTTGATGATGGCTTCAAACACTTTGCCAAAAATTGGTAGGAGGCTGATAGGCCGACGAGGTTCAGTGTTTTTATATATTGGAATTATGGAGGAGGATTTCCAGCAGGCAGGAAATCAAGAAGCAGAGAGGCAGTAGTTATAGAGTTTGGAGAGAACAAAGGAGAGTTCAGGGGGAACATTTCTTCAGGACAATGATTGGGATTCTGTTGCCGCCGCCACTCACTTTATGGTGGTCAAGCTTTGAAATTGTTAGAGACCACTGAGAGGTTAATGCGGATGTCATTCAGTTGGGCCTCAGTTCGGGGTAGGAAGTCGGGTACAGATACTCCAGAAGAGTCTAGTGTTGAGTTGGTAAAGAATCTATGAGCGAAGCACTCAGCCTTGTCTGTTGTAGAGGTAAGGACCTCAAATTCGTTGATTAGATGGGGGATTGAGGGTTTGCTATTGTTTTGTATGCTTTTACAGAGCCTCCAATAGTCTTTGGAACCGAACTTACAGGATGCTATGCGCTGCTTCATTCTGGTTGCAAACAGCAGCTTGGCTTCTTTAAGTATTTTCTTGCACTCATTGCGAGCAGAGGCAAAGAGGTGCCTGTTATGGTCTGACGCATGACTCTGATAAAGCCAGAAGTGATTTCGATGGGCAATGGTGGCCGAGCAAATGGGGGAGAACCAAGAGGACGAGTGGGATTTAAGTCTCAACTTACTGGCTGGGATGAAACCTTCGATGCCAGCCTTAACCCAAGAAGAGATCTCAGCTGCAGAGTCTTCAATGGGAAGACTAAAGATTTTGTTCCAAGGGACATCACACAGGAAATCGCGGAATGAATCCCAATCGGCTCTTTGGTAGCAGTAAGATATTCTGCTAGTCTGACGTTCTTGGGTGGAGTGGGAGTGGAAGGAGATGGAAACCACCGTATGGTCAGAGTTTCCAAGGGGACAGAGTTGCTTGACATTGCAAGAGTCAGGGACAGAAGTAAAACAGAGATCTAGTAGTAAGTCGTGTATATTAGGGTTATTAGTGAAATGCGTGGGGAACTCCACCACTTGCGTAAGGGACTGAGTGATTGAAAAATTCATGGTGTGGACACCAGATCTGTGGAAGAGTTTTTCAGCCACTTGGCGTGGTGAGCGTTAAAGTCGCCAAACACAAATATATGGGCAGATGGATGAGAGGAAATGGCCTTGTCAATATTATTGGAGATGCTGTTAAGAACAGAACAGTCGGGAGATGATGTGGAGCGGTAGAGGAAGAAGAGATAGCTAACTGAGCTTAGTAGGGAGAGACAGAAACACATTTTCAGAATGATCTATTAATTCAAGAGAGATTACCCTAGCTTGAGGGAGGTGTCCACTGATGTTAATACTAAGCCCATGCATGTGGACATTGGAGTCCTTCCTGAAGAGGGGAAGGTAATCAGGGACATAGAATTCAGAAGAGAGGATAGAAGGATCAAGGTTAGTTTCGCAGAGGGCTAGGAGAAAGGATTCAACACTGTAAAAGTTGGTGCATATACTTTGTATGTTAGCGAAAGAGATGTTGATGGGTTTAGGTGTTTTTAGGTTAGCTGGTTTAGATTTGCTTTTATGATATCGTGTACTCATGATTTTTTTTATTAGGAGAGAGGCCTAGAGTAGAATCAGTTGGTTGCTGTATGCACCATGTGTGGGAGGGAAACTGGCTCAGACTGCAGCATAATGTGGCCTTTGTTTGCCCACCAAAGGTTCATGCTGGGACACCCATCCATGTGCGACATGGCACTACATATAATATTATTCAATTGTTGATCAGAGCAGCCTCTCATGACGCTATGCACGAGTTCGGGCTCTTAACTACCATATAAACTATTTATATACTACATATACACTATTTACATTATTCGAACTATTGTCCTCATCTTGGTTGCCATTTGTACAATGTTTTGGCTGTTGTATGTTCTGGCCTTCTTCAGATACTACGAATTTTG
Organism: Ascarosepion bandense; assembly: GCA_037127315.1. Taxonomy (NCBI): domain Eukaryota; kingdom Metazoa; phylum Mollusca; class Cephalopoda; order Sepiida; family Sepiidae; genus Ascarosepion; species Ascarosepion bandense. The sequence goes on along the minus strand of JBBBDQ010001015.1, from coordinate 1,019,413 downwards.
AACTGAACTATAGAAAATTATTAGTGTCAAAAATTGCAATATGAACTCTGGTAAAAAAAAATGGTTACTGAATATTAGGTTTATAAGTCACAGAAATTCAATTGTTGTTATCGTTAAGGACATATGTCCCAGTGGATATAGACATTGGTTAGTTCCAGTGACTTGACTGAAAGAGTTCCGAGTTCACAAGCTACAGCTGTAGTGAATAAGTAACTTTAAAGAGTTAGGTTAGAGGGAGATAATTCATGACTACCAAAAGAGTTTCACACAGGAAATGATAATGATATATACCAATGATCATAATAAAGGGATCAGTTAACAATTCATACAAATGTTCAAATAGCAACCAAGATGAGGACAATAGCCTGAATAATGTAAATAGTGTAAATACTAACTCATCTCAGAAATATAGGCAAAAACTAAATAGGAACATATATACACACTTACCAAATCATCAGTAACAACACGTGAATACGTTAGGTACACTTTTTGAACACCATGGCCAATGCGTACAAGAAAGTTTTCCACCATCAAGGTCAAAAAGCGAGCTTCAACTTCACACTGAAAAGCAAGAGAATAAAAATAAATATTTAAATTTTGCTGAATTAAATAATTTTTTTTAATTTCAATAATGTCTAGCACTTCACTGTTAGAAACTTTCAAATGTTCACTCAAAGTAGAACACTACAAATATTTCCAGGTCTGAGCAATGAGGAAAAAAGGCTTAGAGAACTTAAAACTCACACAGTGAAAGAGAGAAAAATTTACTTAATGAGTAAATAAATTGCAAAGAGGGATGGTTAAATGATTTGTAGAGCTACAAGAGACAGAAAGTTATGGAGAGCCATGATCACCCATGTTCTGAAGGGACACAACACTTAAAAGAACAGGGCAGAGGGAAACAGCATTGGTGGATAACAAAGTGGGGATAAAAAGGAATGGTTAAAAGTTTTGTAGCACTACAAGGGATAGGAAGCTGTGGAAGGTCATGATCACCCCCATCCTGAAGATAATACTTGCGATAGGGCAAGAGAGGCAGAGAGAAACAGCATTTGTGTGAATGGATGACAGTAGAGATAAATAAGGAATGGTCACCCATGTCCATGACTGGAAGGGAGGAGGGGGGCACAAGTGTAAGGCACCCAGTGAGAATCAGACTCCCTTAAATAGTAATGATCTGCAAGACCAGCTTGCTAAATTTTACTACTCTGTCAGGGGCCCACTGATTAATTACTTTAGTGAGTGATTTACGTCCTAATATGACATGATTCAATAGAAAATTTATCAAGTGACGACAAGAACATATATTGGAACTAGAAATACCAGGAAACATTTCATGGCTTTCATATTTGAATTTTCTGACGTACTATCTGCACAATAATTCTGCTTTTCCCTTCCCTTCGTTAGTTTGCATGACCGTTACGCCCTGCTAATACCTCATAAATAATAGACTTTTTTTTTTTTTTTTATAAGCGTTTCACCCCGAGCAAGGCATGTCACTGCCACTACTGTGCAGGGGGCTACGTAGAGAGGAGAGAGGCTGGTTAAATATAGGACATAACAGAGGGTGGGTGATAGGCGGGTGAGGATACCGAGAATGAGGGTTGGGTAGATGAGAGTGTTGTGAGAATAGTTGGGAGTTAGTGTGATAGGAGGTGTCTATTGACCCTACATTTAAACACCTGGAGATTGTAACTGTCGGGAAAGCAGACTTGTGGAAGGGAGTTCCACAGGCGGGAAGCGCGAGAAAAGAAGCTGTTGGAGTAGAATTTACGGTTACATCTTATTTGTTTAACTGTAAAAGGGTGGGACCTAGTTGCCAATCTAGTATCTCGTGTAAATTCATTTTGTTCGTGTGGCAAGATATAAAGATGGTACTTGGTTTGAGAAAGGAAGGAAAGAGAAAAAAAGGGAAGATAGACATGTTGAAAGTGTTTCAGTGAAAAGGAAAATGTTAATTTCAAATGTTTTCACGATCGTTATTGGAATGTTTTGTAAAGTTGTTGAGCTCAGATATTTAACGGCACAATAAGAGAATTTCTACGGATATTTTATCATTATAGAAACAAACAATATTCAAACTTTAACCCAAGAATTGAAATTCATCAAAAATTTAAAATAGGAAACCCATGCTCTCTCTTTGTTAGTTCCTTAGAAAGCATGACCGTCATGGTTTGTCATTACTATTGCATTGCTGATCCTGCTGTCCAAAAAAAATATCAAGGGAAGATGAGTATAAAATAATGCAATCGTAATTATAAAGCGTTCATTTAAATTTTTTTACATTGCATAGAGTTAGGAGACTTTTCTTTCTTCTTTTTTTTTTTTTTTAAATCATATCACCCCGAGCAAGGCGGTAATGCCACTGATGTGTAGGGGGCTACGTAAGAGTGAAAAGATTGGAAAAGAGAAAGCCAGAAACCACATACTAAACAGGGAACAAGGGATGAACACAACTATTAATGTCAATGAAAAACAGTAAAAACGTAGAATTTCCAAGGGTACCACTAGTTTTATATATATATATATATATATACACACACACACACACATATATATATAAAAAATATTAACTATAGCAACAACAATACCAATAGTAAGAGAACTAACTCTACCAAAACTAGTCTTAATCAAGCTATAATTTAAATTGTCTGGTATAACCCACTGAGAACAAACTCAAAGGGAAAATAAGGGGAAGCAAAAAAAAAAAAAAAAAAGTGAAGTACATGTACAAAAAGTCAAGTACTCTTAAGAAAGAAAAAACCCCAAGACGAAAACCCTAACACTAAAGCGCTTAATATGAATGTAGAGCAAACAAGGACAGAAAATCTAAGCAAGAGCCAACAACCGACCACGGTTTCGCCTATCGGCTCGTCAGGGAAATTGGCCAATTTCCCTGACGAGCCAATAGGCGAAACTGTGGTCGGTTGTTGGCTCTTGCTTAGATTTTCTATATATATATATATATATATAATATTAATTATAATATAATAGTTAAGAATAAATAAACTCAATGCAAAGTTTTATGACTACAAAATAATGGAGCTGAAAAATTTCAAAATATTATATAATAATCACAAGGATGAATGCAGGTCATTATTTGAAGAAGTAAGAGGGTACAAACGAAATGATTTGAAATTGGTAAGTTTTTCCATTTCACTAAAGTAGACATGTGAAAGAATTATCTCTTTTTTTTTCTTAATGAAACCCACTATCTCCAATATGTTTTTCCTATTTTTTCTTGCAATCAAAATGGAATAACTCAATGTGGTATTGGCAAAGTCTCTTTTTCTCACTGAAGAAAAACAGAGTCTCTGATATGACTTTTCTGTCTTTCTTCAGAATCAAAATGGAATAGTCCGTTATTTATGAGGTCTCGATGGGGCATAACAAATGTGCCAAGGAACAAAGGAGCAAATAAATTTATAATGTAAATTATTTTATTTAGAAGCAGGTTTGGTTTATCGATTCCTGCTTCCGGAAAATTTACAGAACTTACCTGACTAGAAGACAAACAATAATTTCCAATGCCTTCAGCAGACTCATCAATATCTGCGTCTTCATCAATCTCAATATAATTTCCAGGACAGAGATTTGACACTCCTGTTTCCTCTTCATACAACATCAATTCATTTGCATTGAGATCCCAAAGACCTGGAAGTAAACAAATTTGAAAAGTATTAAAAGTATTTCTTTAATTTTTTTTTTTTCACAGACTTTTATAAAGTTTGTTTCATCAACACATTTAAATAATATTCAGCATCCTTTATTTAAAATTTTACAAGGATGGATACAAGTACACTTGCTAATGCCACTCATTCAATGAAAAACAGCATATTATATTAAAAGGCCCCAAACTTAATAAAAACAAAGTTTTATCGACAAAATGTTTGTTATTATTAAGAGGAAAAATTGAACGTTTTTATTATTTTATTAAATCTTAATACTTTCTAACATGTTTGAATTTTGATTTAAAAGTTTTTTTTTTTTGTCAGCAAATGACTAGATTTTTAAAGACTATGGCAAATGTAATATTATACAGCTCATTTTTTCTACCAGTGAAAAACACATTGAGAAATTCTTGCAAAAAACACATGATCAGATTTTGATGAAACTTTCAGGACTTATTCACAAATGAGTGAAATTATTTTTGAATTTTTTTTTTTTTAAATAAAATCTTGGTAAAGTTTTTTTTTTTATATATGTTACCCCCACCGCTTCCAATTAATTTCCTGACATTTCTATAAATTGACTGCAAATTTTGTTTTTAATTAAATGCAGGACTCATTGGGGAATGTAAATTATCTATTTTTTGTGCACAAACTTTCTACTTTTCAGAAAATCTGCTTTGAATATTGAAAAAAAAAAAAAAAATTAATAAATCTATGCCAGTTTTGATGTAGATAAACTTTTGCTTTTATAAACCATATATATTAAGGATATCATCATCTGAAGAGAAAAAAAATTTTTTCGATGAATGAATTTTTTCAGGAATTTTTTTTTTTTTTAGAAGATTTTTGTAATAATGATAATTTGTAAATTTTCAAAAGTCTTTCAAAATTTCTTCCACTTACTGGCCGTCTTATGTTAAGTTAAGACTATATTGACTAATCAAAATTTGTAAAAGTTAATACAAATCTTGACGCACCAAGATTTTTTTTTATGTGCAGATATTCAGTTTATTTTTTGTTATAGTAGGTTATACATGACATATCATTAAAAAGTCAGGTGTATCAAGGTTGTACCCATTACAGGAAAAACAAAACAAAAGAAACAAAAAGCCCTTACATTAACATTTTTTTGACAGGGTACAATTCTTTCATTTCACTTTCACATTTCATGTATACGTTTCAACATTCTCCTACCAACTGGCTTTTGAAATCACACTTTCAAAATTTAAAGAAAGTTTTTTTTTTTTTTTTAAATTCCTAGTTTTCTCAGTTTTTAAATTAATTGTGAATATAGGTACCTCCACAAATTCATGATACCTATGGTTTTAAAAAAATTGAAAAGCTTTTTTTTTTAGCTGTATTCTTTAGGGAATTAAATTATAATTAAATAAAATAAAATAATAGTATAAAAAATGATGTAGTTAATTATAAAATCTAAATTACTTTAAAAATTTAATAAGATAACTTTACCATGTCATAAACATAATGATAACAATTATTAAGAATAATATGAGTAATAGATATTAAGAAAATATAAATTAATAAATATCATAACATTCCATAAATTGAGTTAGCTGTCATGTTATATAATTTCATTCTGTTAATAAATTTTAAAACTTGAAAAGAAAGTTTTACATTATCCTAATTATTTTTCAGAAAGCATCTTCAAGCATAAAACTATAAAAAAGTACCTAAAAATTCAATAAAATAATTACTACAAATAAAAACCAGAAATGAAACGTTTCCTTAGGTTCCATAAGCCAGACATGTTAAGTGAATGAGGACAAGCTGTAATTAATCGGTTTGCAGATCAGAAAATTAAACCTGCCATGATTAAGAAACACTTTTATTCTAAATTTCATGCAATAAACAAGCAATATTTGTTTCAAATCAGATTAACTTTAAATTAGCTAATTTTTAAAAAAATAACGTGTCACAAATATTTTATTTTTATGATTCTTTTTTGTAAAACCGAGAATTAACTCATTTACAAATATGTCAATCGCTCAAAAAATGGCTGAAAAATTGATTTTTTTTTTCCCAAAAAACTCAAAATTTTAGATTCCAATGAATATAATTTATTTGAAGTTCACTAGAGTATTTTGCTTACTGAAAATAGTAATTTTGATTATTTAGCTTTCAGTTAAGCTAAAATTAAAGCCTCAAGGGAAGCTACTCTTACTTACACCAAAGAACGCAAGCGAAAAATTCATTAAATGCATTTATGATTAACCATTCTTTCTCAAAAATTTCACTTGCAATTATTAAAAAACAGTTAATTTTATTTACTTCTTTTGCAGATACTACTTAAATTAGTCACAAGAAGGAAACTCTTTGAATAAATAAGTAAATAACTTTTGCATGTTGTGACACTGGCTTTTTAGTTTAAATTGCCTTGTTTATTAGATTTTTAATTCATAACAAAATTGTTTTTGATTTTCAGTTCTTTTCCTACATGCACAAGCAAAAAAAAAATAAAACAAAACAAAAAAAAAACAAAAAAAAAAACAAAACAACAACAACAAAAAAAAAACAACAACAACAAAAAAAAAAACAAAAAAAACAAAAAAAAACAAATATTGTGAATTTTAATTTGTAAATATTCACACACACACCACACATGTAAATAGTTTGAAAAACTTTTCTTTTTTTTGTCTATACTTCTGATATGATGTAGTATTTACACTATTTACCTTTTTCAGACTATTGTCCTCATTTTTATCGCCAGGTTTACAAAGTTTCTTCAGACGCTAGGAATTTCGAACTGAACCCTTTGTTACAATCGCTGGAGCATATCATTTTCATTTCATATGCAATGCCACTTCTGGCATTCATATAGTTATCCCTCTTTAACTTAACTCTCTAAGTTATTTGTTCATCACTGCTGAAGCCTGGTATTGAACTCACAACTCTTTGGGTCAAGTGTCAAGGACACATGGTTTAGTGGATATAGATGTTGTTAGTTCCAGTTACATTACCCAAAGAGTTGTGAATTCAATACCGAGCTAGCGACAGCAGTGATAAACAAATAACTTAGAGAGTTAAGTTAAAGGCAGATAACTATATGGTTACCAGAAGTGGCATTGCACATGGAATGAAAATGATATACTCCACTGATCGTAATAAAAGGTTCAGGTTGAAATTCCTAGCACCTGAAGAAGACTGAAGTGTACAACAACTGAAATGTTGTAAAAATGGCAATAAAGATGAAGATAATAGTCTGAACAATATAGTGTAAGTATTTTTTAACATTCGACTATTATAATTCTGCTTTTTCTTCTTTCCCTTTGTTAATTTGCCAATACCTCAAATATTGCACTGTTCCCTTTTGATCATGTGCAAAGAGAAAAAAAACAGTGATAAAAAGAAAAAGCAAATGAAATGAGGAAAGGCAAAAATAGAGACAATCAGATGAAACTTATGAGAACATATACATTTTGATCTTGGCCAAAACGTCAGGAAATGATAGGTGATAAAGAAAGCCCCAATTTTCAATACGAACAACAGAAACCGAATAAAGCAATTGTCGAAAATCCAGTTACCACAAACAAAATAACAACGTCTGTCGAATTATTATCTAAAAAAAAAAAAAAAAGAAGCTCTCCATACGTGGATTTGGCGAGTTAAAATTAAATTAAAAAGGGAGGGAACCAATAAAAGGATTACTTTGTTTATTGTTAAGGTTATCTCCCTTAGACTGAAAATGGATTTAAAATAAATGTGTTACAGTGCAAGATAGTTCTTCTCTGTTCCATGTCCCTAAGGACGTAGGCGGTAATGGCTCTCCACAATTTCCAGTCCTTTGTAGCTCTTCCTAATTTTTTTTTATTACTATCATGCATAAATGTCATGATGATAGTGTTAAACTCTCCAAGCTTTCTTCGCTCATTGAATTTTCCAGAAATTTAAACTGCTTCTTTTTGATTCTTAGTGTTCTTTTTATTTTGATTTTCCCTAAAACTTCTTCATTGTTCACATGCTCTGTCTATTGCATTCTCAACATCCTTCTGCAGAACCGCACCTGTTGCCTCAAGACTCATCTTCATCTGTGAGGAAATCACTACCATATAGAAAGTAACTTTCGTGTTCTGCCCTTTTGTAGCCGATCATTACTCTCCATAAGGACGAAAAAATATATTCCGGTAAAATCGAGAGAATTCTAAATGATTCTAGAAATATGCAAATTAGGTGTTAGTCCCTATAAAAATAGGTTTTGGGAAGAGAAGTAGTTGTTAAAAGGATTTGCTGACATTATCAACTCCAGTTTTGATTCAAGGATTTGTAAAACCAGTCAAAAGAATCTCTAAGAAAAGTTGCCGACCAACCAAAATCTGAAAAAGAACCTCATGGAACTATATGGGTAAATAGATATTTTTGACTTTTTCACTGACCAAACTAATAATTATTCCTTATATACACATTTGAGGATTTCCAAGATTATAGCACTTAGACGACTTCCCTAGCTGAACTGGGTAAAGATACTTGACACCCCTTCCTTCCCCTTTGTAACACTTACCTGTCAATCTGCCAGTAGGAAACTATTTTTCTATCTGAATGCAGAAATTGTATAATTGTAAAATATTTTTTGTGTTTTTGTAAATTAAATATTTGTAATTTAGCTGTGTGTTTTGGTCAATCATTTTTCTTTTGTTACAACTTATAACACGTAACAGTAGGATAGATAACAGTCAATCCTAGTCTTGAAAGACCGGGATTGTAGTGGTCAAGGAAGCATCCTCTTGGGAGTTTATTCCACAAATTAGCAATTCTGGAGAAGAATCTGTGTTAACTCAACCCTTTCAAAGGGACATGAAGAAAATGGGGATGGTTTGCTACCATGATAAGGCATGGCGGACTCCAGCTGTTCAGGTTGAACTAAGAAATGTCACAAGCCTAGCCTGGACATCTGCCATAGTAACAGCAATAAAACAGTAAGAAGCTAACAACAGAGGGATAAGCATTGCAGAGTTGTTTAACTGTCAAAGCTAGATAACACTGCAGATATGGCAGCAATACTCAATCCTTGGTTTGATTTGTACAAGCAAAGTTGAAAAAGTAAAAGTGTTATGTGACTAGTTCATATAACATAAACAACAGGCTGGTTATCCAGGAACCTATGAATGAGAAATGAAAAAAAACTTTTGTTGTGGTAGAATCATCTGATGATATATTTTTGCCAATTCCTTCAAAAAGTTTTAGTCAGAGACAAAATGGTAAAAGACAATGAAAGACAAACATTCATCCCATGTTATAGGACCAGTGTTTACAGTATTCAAATTCCAGTTGAATTACTTGCATTTACTTACACACAAATACCCTTGGGAAAGGTATTAATCTGTCTCCTCCCTCCAGTTATGGGTTAAATAATAGGACAGATAGGGTTCTGTAGCCTTGGCTGGCAGCCAGTCTACTGCAGAAAACAATGGCAACCTACTGTGGGATAATCTATCCAGTCAGTCATGTTTTCTTCGAGACATGATCGATCAAGCGTGTATCACGTATGGCACTTAACTGACTGACTGTTTACAGTAGAGTAAGAAATTGACACTTAATCAACATTTTTTGTTTTTAATTATTCTTCTTTATGTGCCATGTCCCTTCAGGACGTAGGTAATCATGGACTTCCACTTGGCTCTCTCTCTCTCTCTCTCTATCTCGTCGTTTTCAATATATTTTTCCTCTTTGTATATGTCGCAAACCCCACTCTGCTATCCATTTGCTCAGGCCTATCAAGTACATCTCGCACGACTTTCCTCTGTTTCTCTTTCCTTCTATCTGCCCTGTGAGTATTAAATTCTCCAGGCCCTCCTTTCTCATTACAACTTAGGAAAGGGGTTTCCAAAGTATGACCTGTGGAGAACATCCAGCAATGCAATAGATGATTTTCTTTGTCACTTAACCTTTCTATTTTTCTGAATCCTATCAAATGAATTACAAAATAAATATTTATTATTACATTGGATATAACAACATTCACTACCTATCAAAAGTCAACTCAGAGATTCGTCATTTTTTTAATCACACATTTGGAGTATAGACAGGCTTTCAAGAGCGCCCATAAGAGATTAAAAGCAATCATGAAACGGAGGTAAGCTTTTGATATATATGGAACATTATTATTATATCTAATTTAGTAATAATTCTCACACTAGTCTATTGAGTACTGTTAATTCTGTTAAAATTGATTTTTTTTTTTGTTTTTAACCGTTTCACTCCAAACAAGGTGGTACCACCACTAGTGTGCCTGGGGGGGGGGGAGGTAAATAAGAGAAGAGCAAAAGTTTAGGCAGGAGGAGAGCAAAGAGAAAAACAAACCAATTATGGGGGGGTGTCAGAAAAGGGGCAAGGGAAGGATGGGAAGGGAACACAGATGTGATGACAATTGCAAAGGTAGAGTGAGAAAGGAAAAGAATAAGATACACAGGGCAATGTTTTTTTGTTTTTGTTTTTTTTTTAAATCATATCACCCTGAGCAAGGCGGTAACGCCACTGAAGCGCAGGGGGCTACGTAAGAGCAAAAAGATTGGAAAAAAGAAAGCCGGAAACCACATCCTAAACGGGGAACAAGGGATGAGCTTCTTCACCTGTTCAACAGACGTGGGTGGAATATGAACCGGGCGATAGTTTAGTCTATCTATTCCAATTGGGGGGGAAAAAAAAAAAGTGGAAAGGACAAGGATTGGAGTCAAGTGGATAATGACATTACATTTAAATTCCTGGAGGTTTTAGCTGTCAGGAAAACAAGTATACAGAAGGGAGTTCCACAGGTGGGAAGTGCAAGAAATGAAATAGAATTGTCAGAAACATTTGGTAGATTTAACTGTAAGTGGGTGGGGACCTTGTCAGTCTGGTTGCTCAAGTAAATTTTTGTAGAGGGGGCAACAGTGACCTAAGTTTCTTGGAGCAGAAGCCATGAAAATATTAGAAGAGACAGAGGGAAGCCACATCCTGCCAGTGAGAAAGTTGCTGGAGTCGAGCTGCCAGGTCTGGACCGATCACATTACAGATTCTCCTTTGGACCCTGTCGAGAACCCTGAAATGAACAGGAGGGCAAGTGGCCAGATATGACAACAGTATTCTATGCATGGTTGGATAGTTGATTTGTATATGTGTAAGATGGATTCAGGCAGAAAAAAAACAAACTTCCTGGCCTGACAGTGACCCAACCTTCCTAGCAGTGGTATTTCGCTATTGATTCAATGTAATGGTTCCATTTGAGGTCAGAAAATAAGGTGAGGCCAAAGAGGTAGACTTGCTTGGTTCATGCTTATGGGGGGCAGGAGAGACTGCCTGTAATGGTTGACAGATAGCAGCTTCATTTTAGAAGCATTTAAAATTTACAAGCCATTTCTTACTCTAGTCTACCACAGAGTAAAGGTCCTTCACAAAATCAGCAGCGAGGTTATGTTTGTCCACCTTGACAGATTTCTTAATGATGCGGGAGTAAATGGTTGAGTCATCTGCATAGATGCCTACTTGGATTTGATCATGTCAGGGAGATCATTTATAAAGATCAGAAAGAGCATTGGGCCTAGGATATAGCCCTGGGGTATACCAGCCTTTGTGCGGTAGGATGAGGCATGCCCGATAAAGACAACCTTCATTATGTGATTTGATAGGAAAGATTGAATCAAATCAAGCAATCGTCCAGTGATACCATAACCCTGCAGCTTGTGCAGAAGGCCAGTGTGCTAAACCCTATCAAATGCTTTGGAAATATTCAGGGCAAGAGCTTCACCGGACTTATCAAAGGGCCTGGCATATGTACTCAGTGATGGTCGTGAGCATATCGGCAGTAGACCAGGCAAAGTAGAAGCTATACTGTCTTTCTGAGAATAGTTTATGGGCAGTAAGATGCTGAACTATTTCAGCATTGATAATAGCTTCAAACACTTTCCGAAAATTGGTAGGAGGCTGATAGGTGATAATTGAATGGGTCTGAGGGTTCCCCTGAACTTTTAAATACAGGTACTACTGAAGAGGACTTCTAGCAGGTAGGAAAACAGGAAGCAGAGAGGCTGTAATTATAGAGTTTAGAGAGGACAGAGGAGAGTTCAGGGGCACATTTCTTCAAGGCAATGACCAGGATTCTGTTGCCTTCTCTTGCATTATAGAGGTCAAGATTTGAAATTATCTTAGATACCCAGTTGAGCCTCAGTTCTCAGGGGGAAGTTGGGTGTGGATACTTCAGACAAGTCAAATGTGGAGTTGGAAGAAAATCTGTGAGCAAAGCACTCAGCCTTGTTCATATATGCCGTGAGGACCTCAAATTTATTGATTAAGAGAGGGATGGAGGATTTGCTGCTGTTCACCACACATTTGCAGAGCCACCAGAAGTCTTTGGAGCTGAACTTGTCAGCAGCAGTTCAAGATCCTCGTTCAAGATCCTCTTACGCTTATTACGAGCAGAGACAAATAGGTGCCTATTATGGTCAGACGCCCGTCTCCGAAATAGCCGGAAGCAGGCAGAAGCAAGTTACATAATTTTACACATAATTGCTAGCATTATTATTTTACTAGTGAAATGAAAGCTTTAAAACTAATCCATGGTCCTGGAGCTCAGTCAAATTTTGATTTCCTGGTATCGATATCAAATCAGTTTTTCTCGTCATAAACTGAATTTTGAAGGCTAAGTCCTCTGAGTAACTGGTATCATGGCTGAGACTAAGAACTACAATTATACCTACTTAGAGCCAAACCTGAAGCAAAAACTAAAATAAAAGGGCTGAAAAAAAAAATACAGACATACAGGCAGATAAGCAGACACACACACACACAAACATCTTGCATTTTATATATATATATATTATCAATTTTCTGCACGATTGTAAAAACTGCAACCTTGAAACTTCTGAATATCGTTTCTTATGTCTTTGTCTATGAGTGTATCAAATTTGATTAAAATCCAACCACTCCTTCTATAGCCCGATTTTGTCGATTATCAATTTCCAATATTTATCGGGGATACCTCAACACAAAACCTAGCTAAGAACACTTGCAGAGGCTTATAGTACAACTGTGTAAATTTTCAAGAAAATCGGTTCAGCCATTTCGGAGTCTATAGGTAACAGATACACACACACACTGACACACACACACACACACACACACACACAGACAAAGTTCCATTTATAAATAAGTTTAGATATATCTATTTAAATTTTATTTATTTATAAAATGGAATTTTTAAAACAGAGAAATCCTGTCAGATATATCATGTCATTCAGAGTAAATGGTTTGAAGAACTCTTGCTTAGGAGGAGCTATTGACAAAATTGAAGATTTCAATTACCTTTAGACCAAGCTACAGGGTGGATGCTGGTCCAGAGTGAAGGATCCATTGCCATTTGGTTCCAATGTTTTGACACTTTGGCACAGTGGGACAATTCCAGAGGGTTCAAGAATGAGAAAACTTGAAGCCAAACCTCATCAGGTAAGTTGTACTCAACAGAATCGGTTTCAACTTTCTCAGCTTCAGTCTCCTGGAAAACTGGATCTGATTTGAAGAAAAGGAAAAATACAAAAATCAAAATACAAAGCAACATTTTATATATATATATATGTGTGTGTGTGATATATATTATAGTAAATATATAATACTAGCAGTATAGCCCGGCGATGCTCGGGTGTAATGAAAACATATATATATATATATATTTTTTTTTTTCTGCACTATTGTAAGGACTGCAACCTTGAAACTTCTGAATATCGTTTCTTAAGTCTTTGTCTATGAGTATATCAAATTTGATTAAAATCAGACCACTCCTTCTATAACCCGATTTTTTTGATTATAGATTTTCAATATTTATTGGGGGTACCTCGACACAAAACCTAGCTAAGAACACTCGCAGACGCTTATAGTACAACTGTGTAAATTTTCAAGAAAATTGGTTCAGGCGTTTTGGAGTCTATAGGTAACGGATACAGAGACACACACAAAGTCCCATTTATAAATAAGTTTAGATTTATACATGTGTGTGTGTGAGATATATATATATATATGAAATATTTATACATGTGTGTCATATAAATCCCGGCCTAACTAATAAAACAACTTTTAGGCAAAATTCAACTTTATTCATCAACATAATCTCCTTCTAGGGTGATAAATTGTTAGAAAAGCATTGGAATCAGTGTAAGGCTTTTTTGTAGAACAATTTGTCTTTAGCCTCAAAATACGCCTCAGTTTCTGATATCATTTCTTCATTAGAGCCAAATTTCTTTCCTTGGAGCATTCTTTTGAGGTCTGCAAACAGCCAATAGTATCTGGGGGCCAGATCTGGAGAATAGGGTGGATGTGGAAGCAATTTGAAGTGCAATTCATGTAGTTCTGCCAACATTGCAAACGACTTGTGACATGGAGGGTTGTCTTGGTGAAAGATCACTTTTCTTCATTTGTAGCCGTTTTTTTGGCAATTTCTTCCTTCAAACACACTAATAATGCTATATAATATTCACTATTAATGGTTCTTCCTTTCTCAATCAATGAACAAAATACCTTGTGCATCCCAAAATAGAGAGGCCAAAACCTTGCCTGCTGATGTTTGCATCTGGTCACTTTGGAAGGCTTTCACCTGCTGCTGTCCACTCAGCTGATTACCAATTTGACTCCGGAGTGAAGTGGAGAACCCATGTTTCATCCATTGTCACATATTTACACAAAAACTCCTTGTTGAGTTGAAACACTTGCAAACAATGCTCCGAATCGCTGACACGTTGTTTTTGATTGATTGTGAGCAAACGCAGCATCCACTTTAAACACAGCTTTCTCATTGGCAAATGTTCATGCAAAATGTTGAATACACTACCTTCTGATATGTTCAACTCCTCTGCTATCTCATGCAACTTCAATTTATGATCAGCCAAAATGAGTTTGTGGATTTTTATTTTCTTTTTGTGTTTTCCAGGACAATTGCTGATCTTAGGTGACCTGAGCATTCAGCATCATTTGTGTCTATGAAATTCAGATTTTTCCATTGTTTTGAAAATTTGCTACAGCATCTTCACTTAAATAATTGTAATTTGTAAACTAATAATCCAATTAAGGGGTAAATTTTGTCATGTGCCATTTGAAGGTTAGTACATCATAAAAATCAAATGGATTTTTTATTAGTGACACCATCTATTTGTCAGGCCCAGGACCTATTGAGTGATGAATTATATCATAGTAAATATATAATATTTAGACATGTGTGAAATATATATTATAGCAAATATATATTATAGTAAATATATATTATAGCAAATATATATTATAGCAAATATATATTATAGCAAATATATATTATAGCAAATATATATTATAGCAAATATATATTATAGCAAATATATATTATAGCAAATATATATTATAGCAAATATATATTATAGCAAATATATATTATAGTAATTATTTTTAACCATAATCAATATTCCTACACACTTATCAAAAATTTAAAAAATGATTACAGGAACCTCCAATCAAACAAAAACATCAAAGACATTTTCGATAAACCACCCATAAATGCAAAGAAACAAACACCCAACCTATCAACTATCCTCACTTCTAACAAATATTTAAATAATACAAACCTATCAGGGAATTTAAAATGTGGGAAGCCTCGCTGTTTAATTTGTAAACATTTAATAACAGACAAAACATTCTCTGTCCCCAACACCAAAATAAAATTACACCCACCAAACCTTACTTGTGACAGCAAAAACATCATATACTTTATCTTCTGCTCAATTTGCCCCAACAGTGGATATATCGGCGAATCCGGTAATAGCTTTAGATTTCGCTTCAATAATCACAAACTAAATATACGACAAAAAAATGTATACTCTCCAATTGCAGCCCATTTTAATCAACCTGATCATACTTTAGAAAATTGCAAATGTTTACTAATAGACTCCAATTTTAGTTCTACATACACACGCAGAAAGAAGAAAAATACTGGATTTTAAAATTAAATACACACAAGCTAGGGTTAAATAGGGACTTAGGTGTGTTGAATCTTTACAAATATTTCAATAGGTAAACATTTTTTTCAGATATTCCAAGAAATTTTTATCTAAAACAAACAGACTTTCTCTACGGATGTGCTGCATGTTGTGAACAAACACACCACGTGATGTAAACAAAAAATATTCGGACGCTATCATGAAATACGTTTCTAATTCAAATTTAAAAATCACTTGTTTCTGATGAAGGACCGAGGGCGGTCTGAAATATAAAATATAATAAAAATAAACAAATACTGTTCAAAAAAAGTACATTTTTAAACTCAAAACTTTTTATTAATATTCTTTCCTATACATATTAAGACAGTATACGTGGATGATCATCACTATAGTAATTATATAATATTTAGACATGCATAAATATATAATTCGTTAGTCTTTGGTCATCATTAAATAAAACAAGTACAGAGTTGTATTAAAAAGTGTTCCATACAATTATATTGTAAAACTTGAATAGTTTTCATTTGAAAATGGGTTATTCTCACAGTCTAGGTATATTCCATGTCTATTGTACAGGTGTAGAGGCTCATCCTTTGTTCCCTGTTCAGGATGTGGTTTTCGGCTTTCTCTTTTCCAATCTTTACACTCTTACGTAGCCCCCTGCACATCAGTGTTTTTATGATTAAAAAAAAAAAATATATATATATTCAGATAATTTTCAATAACTAATTTTACCGTTTTTCAAATACTCAAACTGGTATTTTTTTACGAACACATGATTGGAATTTTCAAATTTTGAAAGAACCGCCAAATGTTCAAAATTAAGGAAGGAGTTCTTTAAAGATCTTAGAAGACTTTCATCCATGCTTGTATGATCCTAGTAGGTATTTGTGGATCATACAAGAATGGATGAAAGTTATCTAAGATCCTTAAATAACAACTCTCTAATTTTGAAAATTTTGGAACACATTTTTAATATAACTATATACTGGCCTAATTTAATTATGAACAAAAACTATTTACATATTATCGCATAGCTAAAAAAAAAAAAAAGAAAAAAAAAATGCTTGTAATTCACTGAAATTTGTTGTGATAAGGGATATTTCGACTTATTCTATGTAAAAACTTAAACATAGTTAATACCATAGGCATTTCCCTAAGTAACCTCTCATCTCTATATATATATATATATATATAATTTAAAAGGTTTGACTCAAAATCAGAAACAAACACAAAAATTACTCCATTAGTACTATGAGATATTATCACATCCTGAAAAAAAAAAAAAAAAATGCTTGTAATTCACTAAAATATTATGACTAAAACAGGAAACTTCTTTTAGCTACTGAAAAGAGATTAAGAAAGCTATTTGACTAATTATAAAAATGTGATTTGCCACTTGTTGATACTAATAAAAAAACAAACAAAACCTTTTGTGGTAGCTTTGAAAGGTACTAAGAAAGTAGCATGTATTGATACAAATTAGTACTTACAAATAGTAAATATGCATAAAACATTTTGATCAAAATACACCCCTGCGTAAATTTGAATCCAATAATATCAAATATTTTCAAATACCCTCATACTACCCACCACTGCAAACACAAATAAATATTAGAAATATTAGAATGAAATATTTATTACTATAATTTATACTATAAATTATTATAATTTATAATTGTAGGTCTTATAATCAAAAATTTCAAAATTACTCATTTTGAAACACTTTATAAATTTGAGAAATCAAATATTCTACATATATTTATTTACACAGACACATTTACAGTGGATTCTGCTTTAATGTTACACATTGGAACCAAAAGTTTTATGAACTGTTGTTTCTTTTAAACGTTTGTATAAAAAGGAGAATATATTCCCTGTTTGGTGATGTTCTTGCACATCAGCTACTTGTAGAATCCGTGTCAAATACTCACACTTTTTGCTCATGACATCCAAATACATCCACTTGTTTTTTTCAAAACACCAAAATGCCTGCTTGTCAACCTTACAAGTATTTTCTATATATAATACATTGTTTTTGTAATGTCTTGTATTCATTATTTCTATTACTGTCGACGCCAGTTGGCAGTGTCTCTATTATGATTGATGGACTGTTTCAAAATGATATCACAGTGGGAAGGTAAAATATTTGGAAAAGGCAAATTAAAATTCCAGCATTTTTGACAGCATGATTAAACTAGTAAAAAATGTCCATGACAAATTTAGTACCAGTACATTTGTATTCTTATAAAATCATCAATTTGCTAAATCTATTTAAATCAGTTTTTTGTTCTCTCTTTCTACACAGCTGGTTTGTAGCATGCTTGTTTCCTGGTAAATTATTTGAATTTCCACAATATTCAATTTGTGATTGATATTTGAAGGAAATTATCACCAGTACATTACATTTGCATCCTTGTAAAATCCAAATGATATGTAACAAGTTTATCAACTTGAAAATTGTACTAGTTTTTAAGAGAAGAAAAAGTTTACTCATTAAGTGATCAATGAATGTTCATATCGTTGAGAAAAAGAAAAAAAAAGTAAAGAAAAGTTGTTCACTTTTTTTAAACACATGGTGTTTCTGTCTTAAAGAAAGCACGCTCAAATCATGACTATGTATTTTTACAGCTTATTTTGTATTTACAGGAATAAATAAAACTGATGATTCAGAAAAAACTACCAACTCAAAGGTATGTTTATCTAATTTTACAAAAAAAAAAAAATTCCTAGAATATACTTCAAGTAGAGTTTCAGAAAACTAGTATTTATAACCAATTAGGGTGGAAAAACCAGTTTGCAATACATCCTGTTCTATGAATTAAACAAAAAAAAAAAATGGTGAGAGAAGAGAACAATTCCAAGTTGTAAACAGCCATATCCTTTACTAAAGTTATTATGAATGAAATCTTTCAAAAGAAAAGAAATAGAACATTATAAGAGGTCACAATAGGTTATTTGGAAGTCATTTTTATTTAAATACAGCAAAAAACTTCAGTAAAAACTTCTCTCAAGCTGGGATGATGTATAAAGAGGTGGATAGCAATTTCTAACATGGATGACTATAAAAAAAAAATGTTTATTTCAATGGGCATTTAAAAATTAATCACTCATAACTGTTTTGTCTTTACGATTTGTTTTTATGGCTTCTTTTGTAAGTTATTTAAAACAAACATTTTGGATTGTCATTCATTTTTTTTTTCAAGAGAATATTGCATTAATAATTTCTTTGAGAATAATGATTTTCTTCCTGATAAATATCCTACCATTTAACCCATAGCTAAGGGCAGGAGATGGTTTCATAACATTCCCACTCCATGGTTTTGAATCCTGTGTTTTCGTCCAGTACTGGCAATTTACTGCAGAAAAATCTTCTGCCCAGTCAGTTATGTCTCTTTCAAGACATGATTGCCCACACATGTATCCTGTATGGCACTTTGACAAACTGTTCTCTGGACCATTTTGTGGGTGCACTGGTTCAATCTGGCTAACTTTCAAGGAAATTCAGACTGAATCCGTTATTTAATTTCCACGTCTATGTCTAGATATACTGCTTTTTTTTTTTTTGTACTGCTCAGTTATTGCTTGCCCTGTTTTCACAGAGTCTGAAATTATACAGCCCAGTCCAAGGATTGAACCCACAATTATGATGCCACCAAATTCATCAACCAACGCTTCAATTCTGTGGCCGAGTTAGTGTATGCATATTGGATCTAACAATGGTTTCTCCTGATAAAAAGGACATAGGTCCTAATACTGTTGGAGAGCGCATATGTTTAATAGGATTTCTGAAATGTTCAGACTAGTAGACAAAACAGAAGTTTTAATTGAGTGAGTGAGCAAGTGTGCGACTTTGCTGTTAGCAACTGAGTGTGTGTGACTTTGGGAGTCAATTATTGAATCAAAAATTTATTTTCCTTCAGTTAACTGATATTTCTACAACAATGAGAATTGTTTGGGGGTGGGTGATCTTCTAGAATTAACTTTTTTTTTTTAACCTATGAATCTATAAATAGTTATTCATACATCGTAAATGCACATTGGAAATTAGATTTGTAAAAGTTGTTATTTTCTATACACAATAAAAATTTCACATATGAAGACTAGTTGGACTTCATAGGGAATATAACATTAATTATGTTGATTGTAATGAGAATGTTAAGTTAGAATCTAATGTCTTCAAGAATGGAATTATCAAATGTGAACATGAAAGGGAGACTAGCGGCAGCTCTGGAAAAAAGAGGGTTCGTTTGTGTCTGGCTTGCAGGGCAGTAATCGGATCCAAAGAAAGAAGCACACCATCATATAGAAAAGAAAAAAAAAAAAAAAAAAAAAAAAATATTCACCGCTGTCTTAATAATCCACCTTCAGCCCATTCTAAAGGAAAAAAGAGAGCCCCCCCCCCCCGAGTGGAATTTTTATAGACTGAGGAAATGGATTATGGGTAGAGTGTCATAGATAAAACCAACCAACCGATTCACCCGGGGTAGGGGGGTGGGTTTAGTGGCGTCAATTTCTTGGCGAGAAGCTGAAGCAGAGAGAAACAGTGAAAAGGTGGAAGGAAGAAAGTGGAGGAGGAAGACGAAGAGGCGTAGCAAGAAACCAGCTGGGAAAGCTTTGGATTGAAATCCAACGGTCCCTGGTTCGGTCCCTGGTTCGATCCCTGGTTCGATCCCTGGCTCTGCACTCATTAGAAGAAAGTGTGATTGTTTTTTTCATGATTAATTCATTTTCTATGGCTTATCAACCCATTGCAGGTTATTTAAAGCCAGAAAATATTTTTAGACTGAGAATTTATTTTTAAAAAAAAATAATGATTTACTGATACAGGACTGGCTAATTAACCCATAGGTGTGGGAAGAGAAGTGGATTCATACCTACTTAGAATTTGATAAACAAGAAATTATAATGTGGATATAATGTGGGGGATAAATTCTCTGTTACAATCAATATATAAACTGATCCCTCACTTTATGTCCAAAGTCATTTCTATACATTTATATTCCAGAGAACGTAAATAAATCTAAATGAAACGCTCGTGTAATTAATCAGTATTTCACTGATCGATTCGTTTTCTATGGCTTATCAACCCTTTGCAAGTTATTTAAAGCCAGAGAATATTTTTAGATTGTAAGATTTTTTTATTTTTTGTAGATAATAATAATAATAATATACTGATACAAGTCTTACTAATTAACCCATAACTGAGGGAGAGAAGTGGATTCATACCTAAAATCAGAATTTGATAAACAAGAAATTATAATATAGATATACTATAGAGGGTTTCAATTTTATATTACATAATATATAAACGGATCCCTCACTTTGTGTCTAAGGTAGTTTCTATACATTTTTATTCAAGAGAAAGTAAATAAATCTAAAAGACATTCCAGTGTAGCTAATCAGAATTTCATTTGATTGAGTGATTTGTATTTTATAACTTATCAACCCTTTACAGGTTATTTAAAGCAGAAAATATTTTTAGATTGCAAGAATTCTTTTTTTCGAGATAATGATTTACTAATACACTCTTATTAACTCATAACTGGGGAGAAAAGAGGTGGATGCAAGGCTATTTGTGTATAAGTGACTATAATGATCCCAATGGGGATTGGAACTCGGATCTCTGATTAACAATTCTGAGTTGTTATCCATCGCACCACTTGGTATTCCCATCTAGGTAGTGACCATGATCAACATTACTTAAAATTAGTGAATATACGGGAACCTGTGTTTTCACTGGGATGTGGCCATAAGTCTAGACTGATTGGGTCAGTGATTGTGAGATACTAAGTTAAAGAAAGGACAAACTATGACTAGCACTCCCTGTGCTCTCAAATTTTTGTCTCATGCCAATTTCAGTGAAAATTTTTTTTTTAATATTATTAGGAGTTACAAAACCTGACAACACCTAATGAGTAAGCTGTTTTAAACTTTTCCTAAATTACCTCCCCTTATCTTTTGTTGCTGTTAATAATGACTATTATTTTATGACCCATCATTGTCTTTGGTATTTTTGTCGGTTGTCATCACAGGACAAGAGCTTGATGGATTAAAATACTGGTTCACGAATTTGGCGACATAGCAATTGTATTGTGAGTTCAATCCCAGTTGTATCGACTTAGCAGAAATGGGGTGAGTAATAATGATGATATGTGGTGTGGTGGATATTGGCTCAGAATGAGAAATCAGAGAGCCAATTTCAAATTCCAGTCAAATTAATTTCATTCACTTGAAGAAAGATATTAATCTATCTCTTCTCCCTCCAGCTATGGGTTGAATAGCAGGTCAGATTAGGTTCTATAGCATTGATTGGCAACTGATCTACTGCAGAAAGTAATGGCAACCTACAGTGGGAAAATTTTCTTCAGAGTCAGTTGTCTTGAAAAAGACATGATCGCCCAAGCATGTATCACATATGGCAAGTAACTGACAATAATGCTAATGACAATATCAGCCATTTCCCTACAAGGAAACATTTGGCATTCATTAACCAAGCATTCAGTTTCAATTGAAGTTTATAAAATCTTTCTCTTAAAACAATTTTTATGAAAAATAGGCTTCTTAAGTCCAGTAACTGTTATTGCTCTTTCCAGTATTGATGGGGAGACCATGGCAAGGTAACAATCCTAGAAGTAAATCTTTTACTTGCAACTTAAATAAAGGAAATTGGAAGAGATCAAAAGAAGGGATCCAAGGAGGTTTTAAAACGAAACATGAAGAATTGCAGCCTCGACATCAACAGAATCCAATACAACAGACAAGAATCTCCAGAGATTTGTTGTCAGAGACGAAAGAACAATCTTTGATGCCAAATAACCAGCCTAATGAAAAGAAAAGAGATGACGTTGAAAAGAAAGACAACCACCATCCAGGCCTAATATACTATCTGGAACAACCTGCCTTTTTTTTCTTTTTTCTTTAAAATTATATCACCCCGAGCAAGGCGGTAACGCCACTGAAGCGCAGGGGGCTACGTAAGAGTGAAAGGATTGGAAAAGAAGAAGCCGGAAACCACATCCTAAACAGGGAACAAGGGATGAGCCTCTTCACCTGTTCAATAGATGTGGGTGGAGTGTGAACCGGGCAATAGTTTAGTCTATCTACTCCAATAGAAAAGAAAAAGGAGTGAAAGGATTAGAAAAGAGAAAGCCAGAAACCACATCCTAAACAGGAAACAAGGGATGAGCCTCTTCACCTGTTCAATAGATGTGGGTGGAGTGTGAACCGGGCAATAGTTTAGTCTATCTACTCCAACTGTGAACGACCTTTCAAGCAAAAATCATCCTTACTTGTCATCCTGATTGAGGCAAACAAAACAACATCATCCTTGACCTTTCCTAACGTTTTTGTTTGAATAAATGAACAATAATATAGCTAAGACCTACCATGACAAGGCCAAGTCATACTCATCTACTTCATATTCTATTGGTAAGGAGGAAGTTCTATTCAGACAGTTTCTTCCCTAGAACAGCTACTTTGTGGAACAGACTTCAAAGAGGATACTGGCCTGAACACTACAATCTTAATATCTTCTAGTCTAAGGTTAACCATTATTTACTTTCAACAACCTCATTCATAAACCATCTATGTTGAGTGGCTCTCAAACCTTATATTTCCTTTCTGTTGTTGGGTCAAAAGCAGAAAGAAAAAAAAAAACAAGAACAAGATGAGTTATCTCTAGACATCTTCAGCAGAACGAGAGCAATTTACACTCATAGATTAAAAGGGTTAAGTTCAAGATTTCCTGATGAAGGCCAAAGGATACAATGGCTGAAAACATTGTGATAACAACAACAAAGATGAGGACAACAGAAAGTAAATAATGATAACACTGCATCCCAAAAATTCAGACAAAAATTTTTTCAAACTTGTCAAGTAGGTTACTTGATGTTTGATTTCTCTTGCCTTCAATGTACCCTTTGAGTGTTAAATTCTCTAAACCATCCTTTCTCATATGCCGGAAAAATTTCAGCTATCTCTCTGATTATTAGAAACTATTTATTTGAAGTTCCTATCCTCCTTAAAACTTCCTTCTTTATCACATGTTTAGTCCATGGTATTTGCAAAATATCTGATCATTTGTGCTCAAGGATGAATAATGAATGCCTAGTTTCTGGAGATCCATGTTCTAAGTAGGACCTTCCTACTATACTACAAACTGCAGCAATGTGACAGTGAAAATGTAAACGAGAGGAATACAGCATCCACACATCTTTAGAAGTTGCTCAGTGAAGTGATATTTATTCACCCTCACTTCAGTGTAAAATGTAGAGACCTCAACAAATAAATGTGGTTAGTTCATTGGGATAGTCAAAGTGCCTTCCAAAAGCTAAGCAAAGTATTAAGAATCGGGAACATTTTATTACAAACAAAGGGTACTGGACTGTTATGCAATCTCAATTCTCCTACAAGGCAGTAAATGCAGAATACAGATGAAGTGATTTGAAGCAACAGAAATATAGTTCTACAGAAGGATGCTGAGAACATGATAGACTGAACATGTAAGCAATGAGAAAGTTTGAGGGGAATCGAAACAAAAAGGACACAAACTTAAAATCAGAAAGAGAGATGAAATTTCCCTGGCACATAATGAAGAAAGGGGGCTTGGAAAGTTTGACATACAACAGGACATACTGAAGGCCTGAAAGATAGAGAAAGGTATAGCATAATGAGATTGTGTAAATAGTTGGCAGAACAAAGATCAGGACAGATCACAAAAAATGCCTTTACTAAGAGTTACAAAGGACAGGAAGTTGTGGAGAGTCAAGATCAGCCATGTCCTAAAGCGACACAGTGCCAGAAATTTTCTAGTTCCCTGACCATTTGTCTTTTGGTATGCCATATACATCAGAAAATACACCTGTGCAAATTAAAAAAAAAACAAAAAAACAAAAAACACATACACACACATACAAATAATGTCTTCCTAGGATCTTTCACTGATCACAATCACATCTACATCATCTCTTGGTGTTTTTCTCTTCTGACTAAATTTTCCTTTGTTTTAGACTGATGGATCCAGTTTCTTTACCTTAATGACATAACTGATAGTTCAAAGGCTGACACTAACAATATCCGCAACCTCTCTGTAAAGCTTGCCACTGTTATAATTTTCAGAAGCTTTCTTGGAGTAATGTCCATTGCTAAAAATGGCTGTAGGACAACTAATTGACAGTCAAGACAATAGTGTCTGGGCGTGCTAAAAATCTGATGCAATCACAGATGAAGCAATATTTTTCAAGACCAAACAAATTTCATCATACAACCCCAAAATAGATTCATATTACTGCACACCATTGCAAATGACCTAATCTGAGGAAAAAAATAGAAATTGATAACACCCTATCACTCCAGTGGCTCTTAAACTGACCGTATGGTGAAAGAAAATAAACTTAAGCAATTGTTTCAATTAATTTGCACAAGGAGGTAACTGTGATTATCCCCCATTTTAGCACAATACAGAGGTGCAGCCAGGAACCAGATATGTTGCAGGTATTTTCTTTTTTGTTTTCAGAAAAAAAAAAAAAAAAAAAGTTCATGTAGCCTGCCCACTCATCTTCTAGATTAATGGTTCCATACCATTTTTTTTTTCAATGTCCCACCTCAAAAAAAAAAAAAAAAAAAAAAAAAAAATATATATATAAATTTGAAGATTTTTAGAATGAAACAATTAAGCCTTAACACTACTTATCTATTTATCTATCAGCTATGAAATTCATTTTGGGCTTCCTAAAATTCTAAATAGCTCCCTAAAATATTCCAATTGCACCCCCGGCAAGGCATGCATCCTACATTCAGAATCACTGCCCTAGATCAGCATAATACTGTTTTATACAACTGTATGCATGCTTATTATGAAATTAATGCAGCCTGTAAGAAGATTCCAATTGTTTATGGCAACAGTTCTCAATTTCACAACCCTTCCTCCATATTGAATACTCAAGTTTTAGTTGCAGAAAACAGGCAAGCAGTGTGTGTTGTGACCTGAGCTACAGGTGTTTGACAATCAAATCTTTTTATTCCAGCCGAGACATGTTAACAAGATTGGTTTGCAACCTTCTTAAACAATATAGACCCAACAATCACCTTGTTGTTGCTATGAGTCAGATCTTAATCAGTAGCTCTTTTTGAAAGGATGGAACATTAGACATTTTGTTAGTCACATTTTAATCAGCCAATCATAGCAGCTGTTCTTGAGAGGATGGAACATTAGAAATTCCATTAGTCAGCTACATCCTGTTTAAATAAAAAATACATACACAGCATTTACATATTTTTTATTTTTCTCTGCATTATCAGATGAAATTTTTGTTTAGCCCTTCTTAGATGTCAAGTTTAGGGAATATTGTAATTTCATATTTACTTTTATTTCATTTTGTTAAATTCTTACTAAAATTTTCTTTCCTATTGCTTCATTTTGACCACAGTTTTTTTCTTGATTTAATATTTCAAAAACTATTTTTAAAGTTATAAATATCTCAAGTGGAAAGTCATCACCGCCACCACTGAAGCATGTATAGACGTTATTAAAAAGAAACAATGTTTTTTTTTGTACATGAAAATCAACTATAGACTTTCATAATATAGAATGAAGGTTCTAATAACCACCAATTAACATAGTATATTTGATAGCATACAACACTGCCACAAAAAAATTGTCTCAAAAATATCAGCTTGGATTTAGTATGTGAAGTTGAGGTATCTTGTAAGATAATGCTTACTCAGATACCGTGAATCACTAGTACTTGTATTGAGCTTAACACATTATTTAAATTTAAACTAGTTCTGTTCCTGTCACTTATCTGATGGCAAGATGATCGCATTTCAAGTCTAAATTGTTTGTCCATTTAAAATACTTTAGAAAAATAGAAAATATACTCAATTTAAATGAAGTCCTAAAAATGACTTAAAAGATTTTCCAAATTTTTTTTTTTTTTAATCGTTTCACCCCGAGCAAGGCAGAAATGCCACTGATGTGCAGGGGGCTACATACGTGTAAAAAGATCAATTAGAAGAGAGTGAAGAAGACGATTAACCAGTTAGAAAGGAGCAATAGAAAGCTGAGAATGCAGGTGTGATGACAGTTTCAAAGGTGGAGAGAAAGGAAAGGATATACGGGATGGTGAAAGAACTAGAGTCAAATGGTTAATAGATGAGTATTGACATTGCATTTAAATTCCTGGAGGTTGTAGCCATCAGGAAAGCAAGAATATGGGAGTGAGTTCCACAGGCGGGAAGTATGAGAGAAGAAGCTGCAGGAGTAGAATTGTCGTCTGCATTTGGTTAATCTAACAGCGAATGGGTGGGATCCAGTTGCCAATCTGGTTGTACAAGTAAACACCTGTTGAGGAGGCACCAGTAACTTAAGTTCATCAGAGCAGAAGCCATGAAAGTATTTATAGAACAGACAAAGGGAGTCCACATTTCGTCGGTGGGGAAGTGGCTGTAGTCGAGCTGCAAAGTCAGTACCTATCACATTACTGATTCTCCTTTGGAGCCTGTCGAGAACACTGAGGTGAACAGCAGGGGCGCCTGACCATATATGGCAGCAGTACTCCATGCACAGACGAATGGTTGACTTGTATATATGCAGGATGGATTCAAGGGGGAAAAAACATCCTGGCCCAACACAGTGACCCAACCTTCTTAGCAGTGGATTTAGCTATGGACTCGATGTAGTGGTTGCATTTGAGATCAGAAGAGAAGGTAAGGCCGAGGAGGCACAGTGTATTGCTCTCAGGGAGAATCGCTTAGTCCATGCTTACTCTTTTCCTGTTATTCAGAGATTGTTGTCAGACAGAAATGGAAATTGACCCTTATGACACAGATGCCCAGTTCAGTTTCCTTTAAATTGTGTGTATGTTCAAATTTAAATGTCTAGGAAGTGTTTTAAACTCAACACAATAACAGAGCTTTGAAAAAAAAAAAAAAAAAATATATATATATATATATATAAATACAGGTTTCATTGAATAATATAGACAAGTTCTGTCTATTTATTTTGTGTAAGATCCTTTCATATGATTAGCTTGATAGTGTTGTCATGGAAAGATGACAAAAAAAAAAAAAAAAAAAAAAAAAAAAAAAAAAAAAAAAAAAAAATCGCAATAATTGTTGATTTTTTTTATCAGGTCTGAGCTTTCGGCTTACATAAGCCATTATCAAAGGATGAACATTTAATATTCAGTGAACATAAAACATTTAAATTATTAACAGAGTGGATTATACAGAGAAAATTAAACAAGTTCATTTTTTGTGTCGCACGTGGCTGCAGGCCGAAAAGGAATGGTGGTAGTGGGTTTTTGGTCAATTGAGAGTATAGTGGCATGAGAGGATTGGTCTGGGAACTGCTACTACTATGGTGTAGGGGGTAAGTATAATAACTATGACCTCTCCTGTTGATGATAGGCATTGAAGTTTTATATATATATATATATATATTCAAAGCTCTGTCTTGAGTAATTATATATATATATATATATATATATAATTATTTAATTACTTAGTTTTTGGTCATAATTAGACAAGTGCACAGTTGTATTAAAGTGTTCAATACAATTAAATTGTAGAACTTTTGAATATTTTTCATTTGTAAACCAGTTATTACACAACCCAGGTTTCTACCATGTGGTGTCTTCAGGTGATTTACAATATTGTAAATGAATAGTTAAGTCCTTTATTAGCTGAATACTGTAACAATGCAGAAAAATGTCAGTTGCAGAAGAGGAAAAGAGTAAAAATATTTACTATGTGTGTGTGTGTGTGTGTGTGTGTGTGTGTGTAGTACTGGCTGTTTGGTTTTAACAGAGTTGCTGTACCCTCATATGTAACAAAAAAAAAAAAAAAAAAAAAAAAAAAAAAAAAAAAGGCAGGGCAGTCCAGTGTCTGTGTGTATATATATATATATATATACATACACACAAAAAATTATTGAGTATACATAAGCACTATACACAAAAATCACTCCTCCCTTAATAACCAGGTTCCATTCCAACAAACTGGTCACTAAAGTGAGACGTACCCAATTGCTATTTGAGAATACTAGTAATTTGAATAGAAAATAATGACATGATCAAGATGATAACATTTCACACTATTTCATAGAGAAGGTTCAGAAGGAAACCCCCCCCCTATCAATAATGGAAAGAGTGATAAAAGCTACTGGGCTTAAGAAGAGAAAATAACATTATCAAGATGTGGACTTTCCATACTACTTTAAATGAAAAGTTAAAAATGAAATTCCCGTCAATACTGGAAAGAGCAATAACAGCAACTGAACTTAAGAAACCCGTTTTCCTAAAAAAAATCTTTTAAGAATTTCAACTGAAAATAGTACTAGCTTCTCAGTCAGTGAATGCCAAATGTTTTCTTGTGGGGAAATGGCTTATCATTCATGTAATGGGTTTATACCAACCAGCTTCAGATAGCTTTAATGTCACTTTTACAACATTTCTAAATGTTTATAAAGTGAAGTAGTGTATGATTTTCATAAAAAATAGTTTTAAGAGAAAAATTTGGTAAATTTTAACTGAAAGTAGCACTGGCTGCTCTATCAATGAATATCAAATGTTTCCTCATAAGAAAATTGCTAATATTACCATTACAACAAGCTAGTAACTAAAATGGATGTGCGTTGTTGTGCAGTGGAACAACAAATCGGGGAGCTGAGTTCAAAATCCAGTTAAATTCCTTGCATTCACTTATATGCAAATACCCTTCGGAATGGTATTATTGTCTCTTCCTCCAGTTATGGGTTAAATAACAGAACAGATTGCATTCTATAGCCTTAGCAGACAACCAGTCTACTGTAGGAAGTAATGGCAACCTACTGTGGGATAATCTTTTGCCCAGTCAGTCATGTCTCTTTCAAGACATGATCGCCCAAGTGTGTATCACACATGCCACTTAACCGAACCACTAAAATCAAAGCTGTACATGACAACTATTTTGTGCATTCTACGCATGTAATGGGTTTGTGCAAACCAGCTTCAGATAGGTTTTTGTACTATTTGTCACATCTCTAATTTATTTCGAAATGTCTACATAGTAGAGTCGTGTACTAAACAGTAAGCATAATAAACTAATTCAAACATCAGAGAGATTTTTATTTATCTTTTCCTTTGATTAATTTTGGAGAAAGAGAAACAATTACTATTGAAGTTTTTGCACAAGGTACAATACTGACAGGTTTTCTTTTATGATTTTACTAGCAGTATAGCCCGGCGTTGCTCGGGTGTAATGAAAGTTTTAAAACTAATCCATGGTCCTGGAGCTCAGACTCAGCCTAAAGAATATGTGTGTGAAGTTTGGTGAGAATCAGATAAAAATTGTGGATTTGTATAAAGGACATAAAGACAGATAAACAGACACACACACAAACATCTTGGCTTTTATATATATATATATATATATATATTTTTTAAATCATATCACCCTGAGCAAGGCGGTAACGCCACTGAAGTGCAGGGGGCTATGTAGGAGTGAAAAGATTGGAAAAGAGAAAGCCAGAAACCACATCCTAAACAAGGAACAAGGGATGAGCCTCTTCACCTGTTCAATAGACGTGGGTGGAGTGTGAACCGGGCGATAGTTTAGTCTATCTACTCCAATTGAAAAAAAAAAAAAAGAAAAGAGTGAAAAGATATATATATATAATCGATTTTCTGTACTATTGTAAGAACTGCAACCTCGAAACTTCTGAATATCGTTTCTTATGTCTGTCTATGAGTGTATGAAATTTGATTAAAATCGGACCACTCCTTCTATAACCCGATTTTTTTGATTATCAATATTTATCGGGGGGAGGGTACCTCAACACAAAACCTAGCTAAGAACACTCGCAAACGCTCATAATACAACTGTGTAAATTTTCAAGAAAATCGGTTCAGCCATTTCGTAGTCTATAGGTAACAGACACACACACAAAGTTCCATTTGTGGCGGAGTGGGGAAATTGATCAATAAAAAAATTGTTAAGTGGGAAGTGGTTGTAGATAAAGAGAACAGACTTACTGAAGAGCTCATCCTTGTAGAGTTTTTCTGGTGAATCCTTGAAACATTCCAGCTGAGTGTGTTGATGGATTACTTGAGTCTTTATTTCCTTCAACTCCTCATAAGAAAAGTGTTCAACCAACAGAGGTTGAAGGACCTGAAAAAGGGTTTAAAAAATGATAAAGAACAACATTAACAAACAGAGTGAATGAATCAAACAAACTGAATCCTGAATTTCTTTTTAGGTAAGCCTTACAATATCTTTAATGGCTCACTTATAACATTTATCAAACATCATATTTTATATTATACCATTATTGTTGTAGAGTGTCTGACACACTTGCAGCACTCTCAATGACTGAATGGTCCATGGTCTGAAATGATCTATTTAAGTAAAGAATAGTAGCATTCAAAGCATAATATTCGAGTGTCACTCAAGTAATATTTGGACCGATTAATTTGGCAACTATTGCAATCTAAACCCCTCCTCTCTGTGTTGTAAGTTCTGTCTTGTCTAACTATTGTACTGTTCTGTGTATATCCATTTAGCACCAGATATTGTGCTGAATAATACCGCAGCACACTTTCTCTGGGCATCATATCCACCTCGGCCATACAACAATTATTAAATATGATAAGAAATGTTATCAGAAAGAGACACTTGGAGTTTCTAGAACACAAAACGAAGAAAGAGGGCTTAGAAAATCTGATACTTACAGGACATATTGATGGCAAAAAGGACACAGAAAAACAAGGGATAACCTATGTTATAATCTTCCTAAAACCAGGTCTTCTGATTCATGTTACACAAATTTCTATCACTGGTTGGATGTGAACACTCCGAAACCCAAGACTGAACTTAAAACTTTGTCAATTATGCATTCCGCACAGTTTCCATTTCACTTACACCCCCCCCCCCAAAAAAAGAGAAAAAAATACAATCCAGAATTTCTACCTACTCCCACCTAAAGAAATAAAAGAAAAATTAAAACTGATTTGAGCCTTAAAAACCCATTAAAAGGACTTCTTTAGCAGTCAGCACACCAGCCATGATTCACAACGCTCGTCAGGACGCAACCTCCCATCTCTAAATGGCACCCACCAAAGACCATCACTGCAGTAAGTCACAATTCATCCTCTTTCTCCTATAGTACATCTCCGCAGATGACTTATGATTTTACTTAGACATTTACACTAATTTACCATTTGTTGTATTTTTTCGGTAATACAATTGTTTATTTCCTAAACCTCCGTCATTCCATCTTTGTTCTGCCACCATACTACTTAGTGAGCTTGAGTAAATGGATAGCAGAACGGGGTTTAGGAGAGATAACAAAAAGACAAAATTTATTAAGTACTACAAAGGAGATGAAATTGTGGAGAGACATAATCGCCAACATACTGAAGGGACGCAGCACATTAAAGAAGAAAAAACAAGTTTGAGGAAACAGATGTCAGAACAAGGTTTATGAGAGATACAAAAAGATAAAATTTATTAAGAGCTACAAAAGAAGACGTTGTGGAGAGCTATGAATGACAATGTTTGGAAAATACAGAACACATAGAAGAAAAATAAGCTTGAGTAAATGAATGGTAGAACGATGATTAGGAAATATAATAAAGACAAAATTTATTAAGATCTACAATGGATAGGAAATTGTGGAGAGCCATGATTCCCAACATCCTGAATGGACATGACACATAGAAGAAGAGAAGGCTGGGTCCATAAGGAAAACAACCTTAAGATAGTTTGAGGCATAAAAAGAAATGCCATACAAGATCAAGTTTTAGGACTTGAATTTTTCCAAAATATTGAGTTGTAAGTCATTTCCGTTTAGGGGAAACAATTGTAATGACAAAGGTCATCCTAACATCTATTTAGATCATAACAATTGATGAAAAGTTATAGTAAAGGATTCTATTGAGTCCTACTTGATATTACAAAAAAGTTTTAATTCATGAAGTAGTTGTTAAATAGAGAAATTAGCAATAGAACATTTTAGAAGATTGTAGAATGTTCGAGTAAAATCGAGAGAATTCTAAATGATTCTAGAAATTTGCAAATTAGGTGTTAAAAAAAAAAAAAAAAAAAAAAAAAAAAAAACCTATAAAAATAGGTTTTGGGAAGAGAGTAGTTAGTTGTTAACAGGATTTGCTGACATCATGAACTCTGGCCCAATTCATGGATCTGTGCATCCAGCCAAAAGAATCTCTAAGAAAAGTTGCCAACCAACTAAAACCTGAAAGAGAACCTCATGGAACTAAATGGGTAAATAGATATTTTTGACTCTTTCATTGACCACAGTGGAAATTATTCTTTATAAACACATTTGAGGACTTCCATAAAATATAGCACTTAAACTACTTCACTAAGTTAACTGGGTAAAGATACCCAAGTCCTCACCTTCCCCTTCTCTCCTTGTAACACTTGCCAGTAGTAAACTAGTATTCTGTTTTGAATGCAAAAAAATTGTAAATTTTGTATCTATCTTATTTTGTGTTTATCGTAAATTAAATATTTGTTTGTGATTTAACTGAGTTTTGGTCAATCATCTTGTTTTTTCTTTTGTTACTTAAAACATAAGTTTTACACATTGAACTCTGCAGAATTTTATACAAAACATATGTAAGAGTTGCTTGATAAGCGACAAAAGGTCACTGCAAATAATGATGAAAAGATTAGCAATTACGTCCCACCCTTTTACTGTGAAACCAATAAAATGTAAACAAATTCTACTCAGCAGCTTCTCCTCTCGCACTTCCCGCCTGTGGAATTCCCTTCTGTTTACTTGCTTCCCTGACAGCTACAATCTCCAAGAATTGAAATGTAAAGTCAATAGTCATCTCCTATCTCACTAACTTGCTTCCTATCTCACTAACTTGCTTCCTATCTCACTAACTTGCTTCCTATCTCACTAACTTGCTTCCTATCTCACTAACTTGCTTCCTATCTCACTAACTTGCTTCCTATCTCACTAACTTGCTTCCTATCTCACTAACTTGCTTCCTATCTCACTAACTTGCTTCCTATCTCACTAACTTGCTTCCTATCTCACTAACTTGCTTCCTATCTCACTAACTTGCTTCCTATCTCACTAACTTGCTTCCTATCTCACTAACTTGCTTCCTATCTCACTAACTTGCTTCCTATCTCACTAACTTGCTTCCTATCTCACTAACTTGCTTCCTATCTCACTAACTTGCTTCCTATCTCACTAACTTGCTTCCTATCTCACTAACTTGCTTCCTATCTCACTAACTTGCTTCCTATCTCACTAACTTGCTTCCTATCTCACTAACTTGCTTCCTATCTCACGCTCCTTTCTCCATCCACTCCATTCTCATCAGTATTCTGATCCTTCACTTACCCACTTCTTGACACCCCCTATAACCTTCACTCTTTCCCATAAATTTCCTCCTATGTAACACCCTGCACACCAGTGGCAGTAAACTACATTGCTTGGGGTGATATGATAAAAAAAAATAACAATAAAAAATAATGAAATAAAATGTAATTGTACTTTATTATTTTAAGAAAAAAGTAGAAATGACTTATGACTTAACCTAATAGCATGGTTCTGATTAAATGCCTGATTATCATTATTTCAAATGTCTCCCTTTGTCTTCATATCTTTTCTTGCTTTCAGTAATGTCTATCCTTTTATGACTCATCATTGTCTTTGGTATTTTTCTTCCTCTTTATTTGCTCAAACTATTGTCACCATCACAGGACAAAAGCCTAGTGTATTAAAATGTTGGTTCATGTGTATTAAATTGTTGGTTCACGTTGGTGACATAGCAATGATGAGTTCAATCCCTGGGCTGTGTTGTGTATACTTAGTGGAAATGGGGTCAATAATAATGGTAATAACAGCCATTTCTCAATAAGGAAATATTCAGCATTCTTTGATCAAGCAACCAGTAGTGCTTTCAGTTGAAATTTATAAAATATTTCTCTTAAAATAATTTAAAGGAAAATTGGTTCCCAGTAGCTTTTATCTCTTTCCATTACTGATGAAGGTTTCCTTCCTAACCTTTTATTTGAAGTAGGGTGGAATCTCAACATCTTATCTTATTTTCTCTTTGCGTTACATGTGTTATCCATTTTAGATTTTGTTGCTGTTGGTAGTCCACAAATTCTGTCATTTGGTACAGTTCTTTGTGATTCTGTTGCACCAGACCCCAAGGTTCAAAGAAAGAGGTTATTGCCAAAGCTCTCAGGCCTCAATTTTTTTTTTTACTATACTAGCAGTATAGCCTGACATTGCTCGGGTGTAATGAAAGCTTTAAAACTAATCTATGGTCCTGGAGTTTGGACTCTTTGGATGTTGGCATGAAAGACTAAAAAGCAATAGTTGTTTCCAGTTGAAGCGAAAAATGAAATTATGCAAGTTAAATTTTGATTTCCTGGTATCGATATCAAATATGTTTTTTCATTGTAAACTGAATTTTGAAGGCTAAATAAGTCCTCTGAGTAA
Source organism: Ascarosepion bandense (assembly GCA_037127315.1). NCBI lineage: Eukaryota > Metazoa > Mollusca > Cephalopoda > Sepiida > Sepiidae > Ascarosepion > Ascarosepion bandense. The sequence continues at coordinate 984,329 of JBBBDQ010001015.1, read as the reverse complement.
ATGGTATCATGGCTGAGACTGAGAACTACAATTATATCTACTTAGAGCCAAACCCGAAGCAAAAACTAAAATAAAAGAGCTGAAAAAATACAGACATACAGGCAGATAGAGACACACACACACACACACACAAACATCTTGCCTTTTATATATATATATTATCGATTTTCTGCACTATTCTAAGAACGGCAACCTTGAAACTTCTGAATATTGTTTCTTATGTCTTTGTCTATGAGTGTATCAAATTTGATTAAAATCCGACCACTCCTTCTATAACCCAATTTTTTTGATTATCGATATTTATTGGAGGTACCTCGACACAAAACCTAGCTAAGAGTACTCACAAACGCTTATAGTACAACTGTGTAAATTTTCCAAAAAATTGGTTCAGCCGTTTCGGAATCCATAGGTAAGAGAGACACACACACAGTTCCATTTATAAATAATTACTATACTATTACTATACATGTCAAATCATCTAACTAGTCATTATCATAACTTTTTCCTCTTCTCCCACATGAGTCTGGTCAGTTTGTTGCAGCATGACAAACAGAACACAAAAGCAAAAGAAATGTTCCTACAACCAATAAGAATTCTGATTGTGCTTCCGACCATCTCAACAATATGATGCACAAGTAGCAATTCTAAAGGGCAAAAATGGAAGTACATCAGACAGCCTGTCCAGAACTGCTAGTGGGTAACCGAGCACTACTTCAATTCTAACTGTGACTGTTAAAATAAGCCTGCAAGTAGAAGTGTTCAATGTCCAGTTTGTTGTCACTTGTTCCCAAAAGTTTTCATTTATTTATCTATTATTTTATTCTCATTTAATCATAGAAAGCTGATAATTTAGATATTTCTGAACAAGTAAGGATACTTTTTATTTCGCATAATTTTATGTTTCTTTTCTTCCATCATCATCCTTAAAAAAAAAAAAAATAAATAAATAAATAAATCTTCAAGTCAATAATGGTGTACATTTTTGTAATTGGAGTTTCCACATTACTGGGAAATTTTAGCTGTCATGCAACTGCAATGAACACTAAGACGGGTAGAATATAAATACTGAAAGAAAATCCTCAAAACCAAATAGAATTTAAGAAAGCTGGAGTTTCTTTCATTTCTGTATTATAAGCATTGTTTCCAAGGAGCAGTGGAAAAGTTCTGTCTGACCTACTATAGTTAATGCTCAGGGATGAAACAATTAAATTCACCCTTGGTGTCTTTATATTTGCTCTAAACAGAGAAGCCCCTTTTAATAAATATATCAAATCATCTAACTGTTAGTGTAACTTTCTTCTCTTCTAACACTTGCCACTGCCACTATATAAAAAAAAAGAAAAAAAGTTGTCTCAACGTAACAAGCGGAACATTAAAAAAAAAAAAAAAAAAAAAAAAAAAGAGCTTACAACCATCAAGAATTCTGTCGGTGCCTCTACCCATCTCAACATTATGATGCACAAGTAGCAATTCTAAAGGTCAGAATTGCAACTACAATGCCAGATGACCTGACCAAAACTGCTAGTTGGCGACCTAGCACTACTTCAATCTCAACTGTGACTGCTGAAATAAGCCTGCAAGTGAAAGTCTTCAATATCTAGTTTGCTGTCACTTGTTCCCAAAAGTTTTCATTTCATTTTCAGGACCTCAACTCCACATTGTTGTAAACAATCTATTGTTCATCACCTGTGGTCATTCTTTACAAACATTCGGTCATTTTCATTGTGTTTACAGATGGAAATGTGGTTCATTAATTTGTTTCTGTTAAATCATGAGGCACCTAAACATCTTAATGATTCTCATACCTAAGTGCATTCAAATGTTTCACAATACTCAAAAAATAGATGTAGAATATATCTGCAATGTCCAGTGTCATGTGACCTGGATTATTTTAAATCAGTGTTATGATTTGGTCATCAGCAGCAACTTTGGTCCTACCAGAATATTCTCTGTCTTCCAGATAAAAATTTCTATTTCTGAACTTAACATTTACAATCAGTACTCTTAGCTATGGTGCCATCTCATAAATTACACTTTCTTTTTGGCTGTTTGTACAACATTTTTCCCCTTTCAGAAATGAGAGAGCATCAAATGACAAAAATGCATCTAATTTCCTTCATTTTCACATTCAACATAAAAACACTTAAAATTCACAAAACAAATATAAATCATACAGAAAGACACATTGAAACATCATCTCTCAAATATGTAAACATGTCAAATTTCAGTCACATGTAAAACGAAATGTGTTCAAATGTCACCTTCATTAAAAATGCTATGAACTTTTGTTCCAATCCAATACAAAGCTTATAAAATAAAGAGGAAATATTAAATTTAACAAAAGACATATCTATTCTATATTAAAGACTTTGATGAAAATCATGCCCCTTTATACTGAAGATGGAGACATTTTCAATACATAAGCAACACACTAAAACGGTTGGTCAAAAATGGTATGAAGAAATTTTCATGACCGACAGCTGCCTGATATGAACTCTATTAAATATGTCAAAGGCTTATGGCTATATCACGTTGAGACCCTGGTTCTCATTCATTCATGAAAGTTAAGCAATGCTGAACCTGGTCAATATCTAGATTGGTGATAGCTTGGGAATACCAAATGCTGTTAGCTTGGATGTGTGGGTGGTGTAATGGATAACAACTTAGGATCAAAAACCAGAGGGCTGAGTTTCAATTTCAGGCAAGTTTGTTACATTCATTTATGTAAACACCCTTGGGATGATCATGGATCAAAAAAGAGACATGATTACCCATACGTGTTACATCTGCTCCTTACCAACAGGCATTGGGCCAGTTTGCTAGGGTTATGGCCAATTCCTCCCCATCAATCCAGGGAAGGCCTATGTCTAACAACAAGGACCTATACAGGATGAGAATGAAACAGGAGTAGATAAGCTTACCTATCATCCAGTTCATCTCCCCTTTCAATCTTTTAAACAGGAATACAAGTTTATCCTTTGTTTCTTGTTTAGGATAGGGTTTCCAGTTACTCTAAAGTCTACTTTAATTGTATTTCTGATGTATCCACTTAAAACCCTGAACTTTTATTTATTATTTATTTACATTTTTTCCCCTTAGATAAGAGCAGTTAAAATTACATACAAAACATTTGTAGTTAAAGTTTAATGTTGTGTACAAAACGTCAGGATTTTGGCATTCAGTGGCCCATGGACATCATGCTACTGAACAAAATCAACCATTTCAGTAATTAATGACCTATAGTGGTTGATATACTGGTAAAATATGTTTGTTTGTTTCTGTTTAATGGCCTATCAACATCTAAAGGGTCATTTAAGGCCAGAAGCATATTTTTATTTGAAATCAGGGATTTTTTCATTCAAAAAAGTTTTGTTGGTAAATACTTCCATAACATTTTGACCTCAATTTGGGGGGGGGGGGGTTTAACTATTTACCCATAGCTGGGACCCTAACAGGTGCTACCACTCTGGGTCAGGGTGGACCTGAAAACAACAGCAATTAAGAGGTGGTTCTATGCTCCTCACAACCTCCCAATCAGAGGCCTTGCTGCCGGATGCAGTTCACTGTCATACCCAGGACCAGCTGGTAAAATAATCAACAAATAAGATAGGTTTGTGTATTGCTCAATTCACACTCCTCCCCGGTATTTTAAACAGACGAGCAGGTTTATCTCTTATTTCCTGTTTAGGTTTGGGCTTTTGGTTCCTTCTAGGATTTTTCTCATTCTGTTTCACTCCCAGTAACCCCTTGCATCTTAGTGGCATTATCACCTTGCCTTGAATTAAAAGAAAACTGACTAAGCATTACTTAGGCTCAGATATAAACCAAATTCAGATTGGCTTGATTACCAATAGTGTCACCAGTGAAAACGGGGCTATAATTTCATTAACCGACTTGCAAGCACAATCAGCTACCCACGTGTCAAAAGGTTTCCATTTCTTGATCTTACCTCCTCCTCTTCCCTCATATGGGGTATGAACTGCTCTGTGAAGTCGTCAAGAGCCATACGCAGCTTGATGCCATAATTGACTCGATCTTGATCACTTTTGCTGCATTTTGTGTGTCCATCCTCCAGTAGGCGCAACATCTGGGTGAGCTTATGATCTTTGTGACAGTTGCACACAGCCTTATTTGTGATGGACAATCGTTGCAGTTTCTCTTTCAGCTTCTGCATGATGTACTTGTTCTCAATCGACTCGTGCACCTTGAACTCACGGAATGTCGTGTTCAGCTGCTGCAGCAGCAACATCAGCTCACAGGAGCTGGAAAAGTTAATTGATGTCAGCTGTAAGAATTAAAGAAAAATAAAATTAGAAAAACCATTAAAAAATACTCAATATCATGAGTAGTCTCACAGGAAAATACAGTAACACAATGTTCTCTTTGTATAAACACTTTTGAAAAAGGAATGAAATTATACCTCTCTTCATCTATATATAAATCAGTCAGTTAAATGCCATATGTGATACCCACTTGGGTGATCATATCTCAAAAGAGACATGACTGACTGGGCAAAAGATTATCCCGCAATAGGTTGCCAATACTTTCTGTGGTAGACTGGTTGTTGACCAAGGCTATAGAACCCAATATGTGTCGTTATTTAACCCATAACTGGAGAGAAGAGATGGATTAATACCTTTCCCAAGGGTATTTGTGCACAAGTGAATGCAAGGAATTCAACTGGAATTTGAACTCAGCTCTCCGATTTCTCGTTCAGAGCTGATATCCACTGCACCACAACACACATCCCATATATAAATACCAGAATTAAAAAAAAAAAAAAAAAAATGATAGGTCAAGGATTATTTGTTATTCTTATAAGTAAACAAGTACAACCTGTCAATTTTTTTATGTATACTATAGTTCACCCAATACAGGGCCCGATAGCCACTCAAGGTAGAGGGTTACTGAGGTGGCTGTAAAGAAACAACAGTTCTAAAAGAATATCAGTTGGAGTGATTGACACAGTGAAATTACCCCTGTTGTTTTGACAGCACAATGATATAACAGGTTGTGAGATGAGAACAGAGTAGAGAAGTAAATATCCAAATGCTTGTGTAGCTGAATATTTATGGTACTGATTCTTCAATCAGGCATGATGTACCAAAATTCAAGATGTCATGAGTACTACAGTACTTTTGAAGAAATTTAATATCACTACCCTGTCTGGAAATAGACTATTTTTATACATCTGTATTTATTTCATTTTTTTTTTTTTTAAGTGGGGCTGTTTTTAGTGAAAACACCAGTTATATTTTTTAATTGATTGCATTTCTCTGTTTAATCTGCCTGTGTTATGGGGGATGAATCATACAGCTAGTATACTAGGGACAACTGTTTAAGCAAATAAGCTTATACTCAGGGTACAAGACCCCTAGGCAGTGTGGTGGTGTCATTCTGGTTCTGAATTTTCACTAAGTATCTAGATACTAAAATGCTGCTACCACCTATTATGATTAAGTACCTATGGACCAATTTCCTTGTACCCACTTAAATTTTATTAAGTTGTCCCAAAAGTTGTCCCAAAAGTTCGTAAACACTTTCTGAAAGGCTGCTGATTTGACTCGTTTGATGAAGTCGAGGAAGCATGTCAAGAATTCTTTGATTCGAAGCCGGCTGAATGGTACTTTGACCAGATCCAAAAGCTTGCAGATCGGTGGCAGAAAGTCTTGGAAAATGATGGTCTTTATTTTGAGCAATAATTTTTGTTGTTTTTGCGAGTAAAATTTCAATTTTTTTTTTTAAGCGTTTACGAACTTTTGGGACAACGTAATATTTTGATGAAGTTCTTGGATCAGGAGAGTCAATTCAAAAACACCTATTCTTTTATACCATTATTTTTTTAATTATAGTAAGTAATTTTCTGTGTGATTTGCAAGAGCTATAGAAAATGTAACATCTATATTTCAAAAAGATTGTCTGTTTTTCATGTAAATGCTTTAAATAAGACATTCTATTCTACTGAGTATCGTGTAAACTTTTAAGTTAATAGTCGAGTCTAATTGATAATGTTTTATTTGTTTTGAGAGGTTAGGTCGCTGCTTTTCAATCTTAACAGAAATTAAAATTTTATGAAAATGTTACTTAGAGTCTTATTTCATTTGAAAATTACAGTCGATAAAATGACACTGCTTTCTGGACATTTCTAGTAATGCAAATACTGGTATGTGAATATGGTGATGTCCTGAACAATTCATGGTCGTACCTCCCACAGTATGGTGCCTAGTTATGGTGTCAACTTTCCTTTCACAAGGAAAGTTGACACCATAACTGATTCTTTACATCAAATTCATTTCCTTCATTTTGATTGACAAATAATTAAAGTTAAAAACATGAAAAATTCTAATATTTTAGAAAACATGTACGAAAATACTTTCAACATTTTAATAAACACTCACAGTAGAAGGTCTGGATTTTGATATTTTCCTAATGTAAGATGGTGGAAGGTATTTTTCCAAAACAATATGTAAAGTTTAATTTTCATATAGTTATGGTTAATTACAGATTATCCTCTCTATTATAATAAAAACCATTGTGTGTATATGTATGTCCGTGGATGACTATATATGCTCTTACACCCTGATTGAGCACTGTGGAAGAATACTAGAGTTTGAAAAAACAGTAGCTACTCAAGTATATACGCATCGTTCATTCAGTAATGAATTTGAACACTCAGTTACTAGTGTATATATACATTGTATATAACATGCTAAAAGTCTGCCTTCTTCTACCAAGAGCCCATAGCTCAGAGGTAGAACCTCCGATTGATGTCAATCCGATCGGAATTCAATCCTGGCTAGAAGCAATCAGATGTCTAACCGTACTGATGAGCTGTGATACAGCTAAACAAATCTGCCTGCGGATGACTATATATATATATATATATATATTTCTCTCCTGTCACGATCAGTGATCGGGGAGGGTGTGGTCTTATACCTTAATGTAAGATACTCAATAGTAGATATATCAAATATACGTTACTATCATTTTAAATAGCATATCGATATGAATATTTTGCCATCATTTTTTATGGCATGGGCCCCACTTGTAAATTAATAATTGTGCAAATAAATAACTAATTCAATAGTGTGACATTTTTGCTGTAAATTATTGAAAAAAATGTTATGGTTTTGAAATTCTAAGAATTTCTTTTTAATATGATAAAAATTAATGGTTGCATACAACAATAGCAATAAAAGAAAAATTTCCTTTTGACACACTGCTCGTTTTGTTTTTCTTGCCTTAAATATTGTCAAAGTTTTTTTTCCTACTTTAAACATTGCTAATTTATGTGTATATTCTAAACTGGTTGCATATATAAAAACAGGATTGTCACAATGGACTCCTTTTGAAAGTTCATTTCAATTAAACTTTAAGTTTAGCTACTTGCAAGGTTTTGGGTTACTTTCAACATAAGCCACGCAAATTTAGATTACTTTAAGATATAATTTTTTTGTTATAACTACAAGAAGGCAAATCAAATATTTTTGATTTACCTTTTTTATGGTAATCATAAGACCTTTTTCTGTTGCCTTGCTCTTTTTGTTTTAATATGTTGGTTTTTACTGCAATAATTAAATTTTGTAGTCACAGAAACCTATTTAGTCATGAGATTCAAGTCAATCCAAACTGTGCAAACCTGATAGGAGTCACTTTAGATTGAAACCACATTCATAGCAATTACTTTGTTGTGAACAAAGTTGACAAAATATTAAACTCCTGTAAAAAGAAGAACTTTATTTCTTCTTTTGGTTCTGATTAAAATATATGCAAAGAACACGAGAAAGCAAATACAGAGAAAAATTAAATAAAACAGAAGCAGTTAATCAACTAATCTTTTATAAATTTTACTAGCAGTATAGCCCAACGTTGCTCGGGTGTAATGAAAGCTTTAAAACTAATCCATGGTCCTGGAGCTCAGACTCTTTGGATGTTGGCACGAAAGACTAAAAAGCAATAGTTTTCAGTTGAAGCGAAAAATAAAATTATGTAAGTCAAATTTTGATTTCCTGGTATCGATATCAAATAAGTTTTTTTTGTCATAAACTGAATTTTGAAGGCTAAATAAGTTTTCTGAGTAATTGGTATCATGGTTGAGACTAAGAACTACAATTATACCTACTTAGAGCCAAACCCGAAGCAAAAACTAAAATAAAAGGGCTGACAAAAATACAGACATACAGGCAGATAAACAGACACACACAAACATCTTGCCTTTTTATATATATATATATATATATATATATATATATATATATATATAAATAAATAATCAATTTTCTGCGCTATTGTAAGAACTGCAACCGTGAAACTTCTGAATATCATTTCTTATGTCTTTGTCTATGAGTGTATCTGTATCAAATTTGATTAAAATCGGACCACTCCTTCTACAACCCGATTTTTTCGATTATTGATTTTCGATATTTATCGGGGGTACCTTGACACAAAACCTAGCTAAGAACACTCGCAGATGCTTATAGTACAACTGTGTAAATTTTCAAGAAGATTGGTTCAGCCATTTCAGAGTCGATAGGTAACGGACACACATACACAGACAAAGTTCCATTGATAAATAAGTTTAGATATAAGGGTAAACTTTTTCTGTGCCCCCCCCCCAAAATCAATAGAACAAAACAGCCCAGAGCATTCTTCTAACATATTAGGTTGTCACACATGAAACGACACTTTATAGGAAATGAATAAAACTTCTGAAATGTTAAATAAATAACTTAGTTGAGTGAGTTTTGTTTAACGGCATATCAACCTCTGTGGGTTATTCAATGCCAAAAAGGTGGGGTTTCAAGGTATTTTATTTATATATATATATTTTTTTTCTAAAAGTGTATTTTTATACTTTCATAGTGTTTTGACCCCAATTTGGAGGTTAGCTACTTGCCCATAGCTGGGATCCTAAAAGGTGCTACCACTCCAGGTCAGGGTGGACCTGGGAACAACAGCAATTAAGCAGTGATTCCATGCTCCTCACAACCTTTCAATCAGAGGCCTTGCTGCCAGATGTAGTTTACTGTCATACTCAGGACCTTTTTAAGTTGAAATCGATACCATGTTGATGAATGTTTTCTAACATGCCTCTAATTTCTTGATCCCATCTTTGAAAAAATTATCTTTTGATGTGATAAATGGTTCAAATGCTTCAATTACCACTTCCTTATTGGAGAATTGTGTATGAACAGCTCAAAATACTTAAATAAGTGATAAATAGGAGATATGTCAGGTGCATATAGAGGATGAGATAAAATTTCATAATTCAGGCTCTAATCTGTAATGAGATCAATCCCGACTTGGCAGCTCAGATACAGTCACTTTCTCACTGGCGCAATGTGGCTTCCCTGTGTCTCTGTTACAAATACTTTCATGGCTTCTGCTCCAATTAACTTAGCTCACTGGTGTTCCCTATATATGAATTTACTTGAGCCACAAGATTAGCAACTAGGTCCCATTCTTTTACTGTGAAACCAATAAAATGTAAATGCAAATTCTACTCCAGCAGCTTCTTTTCTTGCACTTCCCACCTGTGGAATTCCTTCCATTTACTTGCTTCCCTGATTGGTATAATCTCCAATAATTTAAATGTTAAGACAATAGTCATCTCCTATCTCATTAACTTGCATCCTCTCTCTCATGCTTCTTTCTCCATTCACTCCACTCTTATCAGTATTCTTATCCTTCTCTTACCCACTTCCTGACACCCCTATAACCTGTCTCTTTCTCATAACTTTCCTCTTATGTAACACCCTGCAAAACAGCGGCAGTAAAATGCCTTGCTTGCTTGATTGGAGCAATATGATTAAAAAAAAAGAGAGAGAGAGAAAAAGAGTTTTGATTGAGATCTATGCAATAGAGTGTTGTCATGTAGCAAAATTTGGCCATTCCGATTCACAAGTCTAGGATGTTTTTTTATTTCTTTCAATTTTTTGTGGATACTCAATTTCTCCACATTGTTGCTGTTATTGTTTACCCTTGAGGCAAAAATGAATAACCCCTTTAAAAGACCACCATACAGTGACCATTAATTTTTTATAGTGCAGTGGAGGTTCTGAATATTGTTTTGGGGATTCACTTTTCAGCTGGAAAGAAAAGGAAACAAGATTTTTTTTTTTAATGAGGTTACTTCATTAGATGGTTGAATCAACAACCAACCAAAAAAGGTATTTCATGTGTGACAACCTCATATATTACATGACATTTTCAATATAAGTTGTAACATTTAATTTGTATAACAGTTTTCAAAAGTATATCTTAATAAATATTTCAACTGTTATTTTTAATTCAAATTTTTACAATTGCCATATCTGTGGGTGGGCTGAAAAGGCTGTCTATGAAGGAGTGATGCTAGAGCAATGAAATCTTGCATGCATTAATTTCAACTCTTTATTAATAACTGTATTGTTTCTTTTTCAGTGGAGCATTGCAGCTCAGATCAGACACCAGGTTCTTTCTTGGAGAGCAGCTTCTTTCAGTTGAATGCTAGTGGCTTAAAAATAACCTTTTGACCAGATCATTAACAACAAATTAATACCATGAGAATTTGCAGCGGTAAGCAGATTTTATTTTTGAGTTGTAATATACTGCTATCGACAAGCAAAGCCAAGATGAGAGGGGAGGGAGGTGAACAGTCTAACAGGTGTCTTTTCATGTCATTCTCTGTAGACTATTCCTCTTACCGTTTTGTAGGCAGTGGCCACTGTCTTATAGAAACATTGTTCTTATCCTAATGTTATTTTCTCTAGAGGACTTAATGGAAAAAAAAAAAGATTTGCATCATAAGTCTCCTCTTTTTGTATTCACTTATGTGAGTTCGAATTCCAGTTGAATTCATTGCCTTCACTTACGCGCAAATACCCTTCCAGCCGTGGGTTAAACAGGACAGATTGGGTTCTATAGCCTTGGCTGGCAACCAGTCTATCGCAGAAAGCAATGGCAACCTACTGTGGGATAATCTTCTGCCCAGTAAATCATGTCTCTTTCAAGACATGATCACCCAAGTGTGAGTAATTGTTGTATAAGTCAGAGCCTTTTGAACTTTTATTTCAATTTATATGCTATTATACACCTGTGATCAATCACAGTGCCAAATATTACCTATTATAGCCATTGACACCAAATACCAAGTGAGGAGTACTGTGTTGCAGGCGTGAGGTTTTTTTCTATTTGGGGAGGATGTTCATTATCTTCACCTGTCTCTGGTCTCTCATGTACCCACCAGGATGGGATCATCAAATAATTCTTTTGTTCCTTCTAGTGGGCCATGTTTTTCTTGGTGATACTTTCTTGAAAAATAAAAAGATTATAGGTTTTTATGGTGAAACACACTTATTCTATAGTGAATAGACTCTCCCACCTAATTTAAGTAGGAGTAGCAAGAGGAACGAGAGTCAGTTGATGTTGGACGATAGTAGTCGACAGTTAGTTGAATACGAAAGTAGTCCGCGACCTGGCAGGATTACACTGCGTAATACATATGCTATTAAGTTCCTCACATTTTGTCAAACTTATTACGACCGACTTTAGCACAAATACTAACCTCCACTACAAAAATAATTCCGCACCGTAGGTATGCTATCACTTAATATGAATTTTGATATCCTCGTGACTTCTCTTATAACTAGTTGCCACCGTTATATTTCGTTTTCTGGCGGTTATAATATTAAGTCTTGTTTCGGCTACTCGCCGTGAGGTCCGTTAGAAAACTCTAGACTGACTACAACGGTTTCTTTAGGCTCACGGGAGTTCTTTATTGAAGTGTCTAGACTAGTCCATTTGTGTAACTTGTGTGTTCTTCACTTGAAAATATATAGAAACTGAGGAAATAAAATCTGTCATTTCATTAGCCAAAACAAAGAACAGAGGTAATGTTTAAACTTCAAACCCGTAAAAAAATCAATGCGTCAAAATGATGTTTTTTTTTTCTCTTGACAATGCTATTATTGTGTACTCCCTCGACTGACTGAGCCATTTTTATTGTTTTTTTAAAGCTATTTTTAGAATCTTAATAACAACAAAAATATTGCGCGCTATTTCTTCTTTTATGTGCCATTTCCTTTCAGGACGTAGGCGATCATGGCTTTCCACATCTCCGTCTTCTGTTATAACACTTCTTTTTTATTTGTTGGATTTTTTTATTTGATTAATTTTACAGTCACAAGATTGTAAATATATATAATATTCAAATTGATTTGCAATTAGCTGATGTTTAACCAACTATTCAAACAAACACAATTCGCCCGCTGTGTGATGCAGTGGATATCGGCTCGGAATGAAGGGTCGGAGAGCCGAGTTCGAGTTGAATTCGTTCCATTCACATACATGTAAATACCCTTGGAAAGTATTAATCTGTATCTTCCTTCTTCCTAAAGAGTAAATACCCATGTAAAAACTGTAAATGTAATACCCTAAGATGTCAAAGGTTATAATCACTCTTTGTTAATTTTCTACTAAAATTTTGAAGTATTGAGAAAGTTAACAGCTGGGTTAGGCATCATCTCTGTGCATTAGAGATTCTTTCAATTTAAGAACAGAATAGAAAGACAGTGTTTTCTCTGGATCAATGAATGACACTCTAGTGCAAACTAAGGCTTACAATGATATGTTGGAACACTGGTCCCATATGATCACCAAAGTTAAGTAACATCAAGTTTGGTCAGTATCTAAATGAGTGACCACTTGGGAATTCCAGATGTTGTAAACTTGAATGTATGGATAGTATAATGAATAATATCTTCAAATTGTTAATCAGTGAGTTAAATTCCAATTCTCATTGGTTTTGTTATATTCACTTACATGCAAATAACCTTGAGAAAGGTATGAATCTACTTCTCTCAACCATGAGTTTATTAGTAAGACTTATACCATTAAATTATCACCATCTCAAAAAAAAAAAAAAAGAAAAAAAATTCTTTCAATCTAAAAATATTTTCTTTAAATAACCTGCAAAACCTTAGAAAATAAATAGTTCGTTAGACTTAGACTCACTGCAAGTAAGGCGAGCTATATCTGATCAGTACTAATAAGAAATAGTTGACGTATCCCTACATATGGTCAGCCGAGCAAAAACATTCTCTCCCATGTATATTAAATGAAGTGTTCAGCCTACTTAGATTCACTGGAAACAGTGAGCAATATCCGATAAGAACTAGGTGAGATGTCCATAGCTGGAGTCAGCAGAATGAGAACTTTCTACCCTTGAAAATTAAATAAAAGGATTAATTTGAAAATACCCCTGAATGTTAACCAGGTCAACAAGCCGAAGCTTAAATAATTCAGAAATTCAGGTATAAATGAAAAATTAAAATAAAAAGATTTATTTAAAGAAAAAGCATGTTTCAAGTCATTTGGTGACAAATTATGTCATTGACAGAAAGATTTTTAAAAAATTGTTTTTTATTTAAACGTTATTCTTATCTTAGTTGAAATTTGTTTAAACAGATACCCTGTTTTTTAAAACAGTGCATATTACCTCTACCAGCCTGCACATTCAAGAAAACTTGAAGAAATTTATTTGCTAGTAGAGTTTGAACCTATGTCCTCCTGATTCAGTGCTTATTAAGTGAGCTCAAGTGCACAGGGCATACAGCCACATTGCATTGAAGAACTAATGTTAAGTAATGTCGAACTTGCTAAGTATGTAGATGAGTGATCACTTGGGAATAGCAGATGCTGTAAGCTTGGATGTGTAGGCAGTGTAATAGCTCAGAATTGTTAATTGGATAGCAAAGTTCCAATTCCAGTTGCTTTCATTATATTTACTTAGGTGCAATCACACTTCAGAAAGATATGAATTCGCCTTTTCTCCCCGCCAACTATGGGTTAATTAGTAAGATGTATCACTACACCATTATCTCAAAAGAAAATTTCTTACAATCTAAAAACATTTTCTGGATTTAACTTATGAAGAGTTAAGTCATAGAAAGCGAATCAATCAAATACTGATTAGCTACACAGGCATGTTATTTAGATTTATTTATGTCCTCTGGAATATAATTGCATAGAAATTAATGTTACCATAAAGTGAGGGATCAGTTTAAGTATTGATTGTAATATGGAATTGATCCCCAACTTTACATCCACATTTCTTGTTTGTCAAATTCTGATAAGGTATGAATCCAGCTCTTCTCCTACCAGATATGGATTTGTACCACGCAACCATTATTATCTCCCGCCCCCCCAAAAAAAATTTCTTGCAATCTAAAAATATTTTCTTATTTTGAATAACCTGCAAAGGGTTGATAAAACATAAACAATTAACCAAGTCAATCAGTTACACGGGTAATACACACTTTTTAAAACACAAATGTGGGTATCCACAAAAAATAACATTTGAAGAAATAAAAATGTTGGATTAAAAATAAATCTATTCTTTAGAAATTACAGGTAAAGTTAAAAAATAACCCAACAATCTGCTTAACTGTTCAGCTTTTCTTGTGACCTGTCAGAGTGAATAAGTGCTGTATACTAAGATTTTTTTTTTGTTATCCCCCCCTACCTGGTTTTTCTTACTCCCAAGTTACTATTTTATAATAAGCGATTTCCATTATGTTATCACAGGAATGTTTCTCTTGCTGCTTTTGTGTATTCTACATCGATATGTAGGTTGACATTTGCATTTTGAACTTTCTATGCAATCTTTAATTTTTAAAAATTTTTTTTTTTCTGCATTAGCAAAATATCCGTCTTAGATACAGAAAAGTTGTCCTATTTCTCTTACTTTTTCAAAATTTCTGTATAAAAACATTTTTAGCAAGATGTCTATTTTATAAATTTCTTTTTGTCACTATGCAAATACACTTGAATTTCCTATTTTGGACATAGATACATTGAGCTAACCATAAGAGAAAAAATTAAATATCTTTTAATGTCTATATCTATAATAATCATACGTATGTATATACATTATATATATCGTTTCTGATGAAGGACCGAGGGCGGTCTGAAATATAAAATACAATAAAAATAAACAAATACTGTCCAAAAAAAAAAGTACATTTTTAAATTCAAAACTTTTTATTAATATTCTTTCCTATATATATATATATATATATATATATATATATTTTTGTTTTTCAAAGGCCTGAATATTCCAGAAATTTTGTTAGGAAAAATATATATCTTCTAGTACCTGTGATTACAAAAACCCTGGGAGAAGCCACTAATAAATCTGTATCTCTTTTTGTTACTGCCATCTGTGGACCAGATTTAACATTTTCCAGTAGCAATGATCAAGAAAGAGATGGATTGTTGCTACCAGAAGACATTAGAACCATCCTGCAGATGATATGAATGACAAGAGAGACAATAAAATTAATTTTATTGCTTCTCTTTTTGCTACTGTCTCTTACTTTTACTTCTGTTTTTTTTTTATACACACAAACAAATAAGATAAATTTATTTACCCATAATGTTTTATTCTCACTATTGTTTTAATTCGTAATATATATAATTATGAATTAAAAGCACATTTCTATGTTTCGAGATTTCTATCTCATCATCAGGCAATGTTGGATGTGAAAATTTCTAAGTTTAAATACAAAAAACATTTTTGTTTGCTATTTATGTATGTGGGAAGATATGAAATTTGAGTGTGTAATGGTTTCTATGAGAAGAGGTCAAGATATGGAGAAAGCAGGAAGGACATCTTGGTACAAGAATGGATACATCAAAGGTAATAGGATATAGTGAGAAGCAATAAAAATAAAATTTGATTAAAAGTAGGTTGACACTTTGACCAGGGAGCAAAATAGAAAAAAGTATGTATTCCCTAAAAATAGAAACTACTGACCAAATTTCGAAGTGAATCTTTATTCTGATTAGTTAAAAAGAACACACACACACAAATTTAATATCTTCCCACATACATAAATAGGGAATGGATTGTTTTTTGTATTTAAATGTAGATCATTTTCACAACCAACATTGCCTGATGACAAGATAGAAATCTCGAAACATAGAAATTTCTGTGCTGAAATGTACTTTTAATTCATAATTATATGATTATATTATACTCTACACTATTTATTGTATTGAGCACTTTTTATGAAAAATTAAATGCCAGGAAACTCAAAATCATAAAAACCTTGAGCCCTCTTTATCTGGATATATATATATATATATATATATATATATATACACACACACACACACACATACCAAAATGAAGAAAATAATTGCAATGTTCAAAACATTAATTTAAAACAGTTCTCAATATAAAAATAGAGCAATGAATATTTATTGTTAGAACATGTGCAGACTACAAACTACTACAAAATTGTACATTTTTTTCAACATTGAAAGAACAATGTCTTATCAGATAGTTAATGATGGTAATAAATGATGAAAATCCACACACAAAATAAGAAGCTTTGTAGGAAATCCCGAAGAATCCTATTAATATTAGATATTAACACTGATCCAAATTGGAGGGCTCAATGTAATTAAATTTATTTATTTACAGAGCCAATATGTGTTACATATAAAGATTTAAATTTTTCTTAATTCAAATGGCCATTTTGATAGCTAGTTAAAAATACCTAGCTATCTCAGCAGTGAGAATAAAACATTATGGGAAAATAAATTTAAATTATTTGTTTGTGCATGTATAAAAAAAACAGAAGTAAGGGTAGGAAAGGTCAGTGATGTATTATTGGCAGTCTATTGTATTATTCTCATGGCTATTTTGGTGGGTGGTAAGGGTTGTGTCTCAAATTATTCTAATGGCTACTGAGTATGAATAATTGTGGGTCCAGATGATGTTTTTAGGATATTTTTAGTGTTTGTTAATATTTTTAGTTTATTATTGATTGTTATTATTAGGCTTACTTGTGTTTATATGTTTTCAGGGTTTGTTGATTTGTTTATTACTTAGTTTATTTATTGATTTATATTAATTCATTCTGCTTATTTTCGTTTATTCATTTTAAGTTAATTATTTTCATTTATTCTCGTTCGTTTTCAGTTTGATTTTTAAATAACAGTAAAAATTTGTTTTCATAATTGTATTTTGAGATGAGCTCTGACATCTTAATGAGTGGTTTGCATTGATCTAAGAAGGGATATATATTTACCTTTACATATGATTTATACCTGATATTGAGTACCTTAACCCATAAATATAGTATACTTAAAACTATATTTTATCATATATATGAAAAAGAGCATCTCTTAATTACAGTCTGACTGGGCAATTATTTGTTTGAGAAGAGTTTGTTTTTTGTTTTTTTATGGGAAGCTTAGACAAGAAGGCAATAGCATGCAAGCGAAAAGAAAAAGAGTTTATCTAAGTTCATCGAATGCACTATTTCTTTCGCTGGCCTACATCTATATCAAAATGTTTTCAATCCTCACTGCCTGAAATATTTGGATCTCTTTGGTATGTCCAAGTGAACAGAATAAGAAGTGTCATCAAGAACAGATGACCATTGCTCTTTACTATTTCACTGACTAAATTCTCAGTTAACCACCAACAATATACTGGTTATCTAATTTCCTGTACGTCATACAGTACGCCACAGTCAGCACGTAGGCAGCTGAAGGTGTAAAAATGGGTTGTTGAACTTTTAAACTAGTGCACATATCAGAAATACATGGATTTTTTAATCCAACATCATTTCTTATTAATAATAATAATTATTAATATGAAAGCTTTTTTTTTTTTTTACAGTGTACACGTTTGACTTGCTATCCCTGTTTTTTTTTAGTTAAAACGGCAAAATTAGAATTGCTTTTTAGCTTAATTTACTTTTAATTTTTTTAAACAGGTTTTATTAACAATCAGAAAAATAAAGCTTTTGGGACATAATGAAAAAAGAAGGACTGGAGAATTGAAGACTCAAAAGGCACATCAAACTGAGAAGAGTTGAAGAAATCTGCAAATAAATAACCTACTTGAAAAATTTTTGCAAGTGGATGGTGAAACAAAGAGCATAAAAAGAAAGAAAATATTGTGGGGAGCAAAAAAAAAAACAAGTTGTGGAGAGCAAGAAGCAGGGTTGTTAATTTTTTTTTTCAAATTATGTTTAAAAATAATTTTTTTCTTTCATTTTTGCACATAAAAAAAACTAAAGCAAAGCTGTTACAAATAGCTTGGGAGATTAAAATTAAATAATTTATGGTTACCAAATTAATTTTTGGCTATTTCCCAATTTTCTGGCTATTTCCCAATTTAATTGATAAAAATCTTTTAATTTTTACCATTTTTTAAGGTTTTGGTGCATTTACATCCAATTTAGTCTTGTTTTTTTAGTTTTTTTTTTTTTAGGTAAGGTCAAACAACTATTTTATTCTTACAACATTTTAAAAAATAACAGATTGACATCAGTTGAGTATGATTGAATGATTGATTTGCACAGAAATATTTTTTAGTAGTAGTTTGCTAGTAACACTGCCAGTAAGTTTTGTTTTTTAAACTTTGAAAGTGTGTTAAGCAGTGATATACTTTCCAAGGTTAACGAACTCTTGTTGACTGCTTGGTTTGGCTTATTTTTCCTCAAGGCATATTAATCTCAATGGGTTATTTAATGCCGCCAAGATTTTTAGGATAGGTTTGTATGAACAGAATATGTATTCTTTCAAAGAAATCAGTTTGTAAAAAAAAGTTTTTGTCGAGAGTCAAATTGCAGGTAATTTGTTGGTTTTTTTTTGTTTTTTTTCTAAAATGTGTTGCTGGTATTTTTACTATAAAAATCTACTAGTGTTTGACCCCAGTTTTGGGGTTAACTATTTGCACATGATTGGGACCCTACCACTCCAGGTGAGGGTGGACTTGGGAACGATAGCAATTAAAAGCTGGTTTAACACTCCTCAAAATCACCTGATCAGAAGACTTGCTGCCAGATGTAGTTTACCGTCATACCAAGGACAAACCTGGCACATCATCTGGCATGGAACAAGTTTTCTTGTCCTTGAGACTGGTGCTGGACAGTGTATGCTTGAACTCGGTGGAAACAGGTTGGGCTATGAGTGAAATAACAACTAAACAATAACCAGAGGAGCTATCCCTAAACATGGTCAGCAGAAGAACAACAATCTCCTCCTGCAGATTAAATAAAGGGGTCAGTTTGAAATACTCTTGAGGTTACCTGGATCAATATACATATAATGAAGGTTAAAGGGCACAACAGCTAAAACATGGTGATAGCAACAACAAAGATAAAGATAATAGTCATTTAATTGCCATATGTGATACACGCTTGGGCATGACTGACTGGGCAGAAGATTATTCTGCAGTAGGTTGCCATTACTTTCTGCGGTAGACTAGTTGCCAGCCAAGGCTACAGAACCCAATCTGTCCTGTTATTTAACCCATAACTGGAGGGAAGAGATGGATTAATACCTTTCCCCAAGGGTATTTGCATGTAAGTGATAGGCCATGTGTATATAACGACATGTTTAATGAAGTGCTCCACCAGTGTATATGTGGATAGTTTCAAAAATAGCTCTTGAGATTCTTCATCTTAACTAAATCATTTTTAGAACAGGCAGGCAGGTTTTGCTTGAAGGTTGAGTGGCTCCATGAATTTAGCTTTGGTGAATTTGGGCTTCAGGTCTAATAAAGGGGCTGTGAAGCAACCCTCATAAAGATAATCATGTTCAATGAAACATTAGCCCCATTTACAGACTCCATTAGGGCAGAGAGATTGCCGAGACACAACACTTTGGTGAGGGGAGATGTTTACAACCTATAATCAATTGTGGGGAGAATGCCACCTCTTTCCGACAGGTTTTTAGACTCAAAGCAGAGCTCAGGATAAAATGGGTCACTGAATTTTTAAAATGCATTTGAAAAGAGTAATTTAGAAACAACTTAAATGTAGATCTTGTAGCTATGAAAGAATGTATAGACATCATATGAAATATTACAAATATATTTACTGCAACCAACATACACCTTAGATCCACATATATGCAAATCAATAAAGTAATATATAATTTTAATTTTATAATAATTTTGAATATTATTCTAAATATTCCAATATTTCCTCTATATACCTATTATTCCAAACTTTACATATTTTTCAATTAATAATTACATAATAAATTTCAATAAAAGTTTCTTCCTGCTAAAATTTTATTATACTCAATACTTAAATATATATACCATATATACCATTTCTAAATATTATTTATATTAATAGTTTAATACATATTTCAATGAAAGATTCCAACTTATTACTTTCTAAATTTATTTTTCTAAAAAATTTTGCTTGATACTCATATACATTATTTCGTTACAAATATAAACAGAAATGTATTTCATTTTATCTGGAGGAAGAGCTGAATTCATGCCTTATTAGCACATGTGAATGCAAGGAACTTGACTCTCCAATTTCAATTCAAGCCACTATCCATCACACTTCCACACAGAAAAACGTGTATATATATATATATATATATATTAAAAAAAAAAAAAAAGCAAACAACCAATTAGAAACACTGTATGTCACTTCCGCCTAAGCCAAGATGAAATAAATATACAAAATGGTCAAAACCATAATTTAAACAGACTTGTAATACATGAGAACAATACTGGACATAACTGATTTTACAAATACCACTCTAAAAAAAAAAAAAAAAAAAAAAAAAAAAAAAAAAAAAAAAATTTTTTTTTTTTTACATCAAAAAATATTTTTAAAGAGTCCTGGTAAAAATTTCACTTATGATAAAAACATCGAAAACACTATATTACATCAACTTTTTTATTACATACAATTTTAAGGACTTTAACGTATTCCAAATTTCGCATAGACAAACTAATTATGATACACACACATATGAAAATAAATAAACACAAAAATAAAAAAAACACAGAAAATTCTTGTCATATCTCATTCTCTGATGAAGATTTAATAAAAGCAAAACATGTTAAATTTATTTAACATTTCCTATAATTCTATCAGATTCAGATCTGATGATCCCAAGTCATACATACATTCATATACAGTACTGTGCAAAAGTGGGCACATCGGCATGGTGTAATGTTTAGCAAGCTTGTCTCGCTAGAATCATTATAACTGAGTAGTGAGTTTGATCATCACTGGGTGCCCCCTATTTTCGGCCGTATGTTACATCTAAGCTACTCTTAGAAAATCACCGTCCTCCAGGTTTGAGAGTTGGGCGCAGGGCTAACAACCCTGCCCCATAAAAGAACAGTCTGTTACGGAAACAGCAAAAACGCCGCCCTACACACCATTAGGTGTAAGGAAAAGTTTATTTTTTTTACTGTGCAAAAGTATTAGGACAAGAACTATTTTATCTTTTATGAGGAATATTGACAGAAAATAAACAATTTAATTAAAGTAATTTTATTTGATTTACTCAACAAATGCTTTAACAGGAAAAAATACTTGTTACAAAATAAATTTAATATTTAGTATAATAGCCTTTTGCTTTGATCACAGCCTTCATTCTGTCAGGCATTGACATCACAAGCTTCTTCAATGTATCTAATAGTATCTCCTGCCAAGCAGCTTGTATTTGTTCCCAAAGTGTGTCTTGCAAAGTAACATTAGATTTATCAATTCGAGGTGGGGGAATAAGAAAAAGTCAGTCATATTCAAGGATAATAGAATAATGAGTAGTTTCAAAATAACTTGTTAAATAGAAAATAGGAAAAATTAAATATAACTTATTTTTAATGCATTTCTTTTACACCTAGTTTTAAATAATCAATATTTATTAGCAATTTATTTGACTTTTAGTCTGTATTTGAATTTCAGTGAGGTTTCTAGGAAAAAATCACTCCTGTCCTAATACTTTTGCACATTATTGGTAGTGTGCAAAAGTGTTAGGACAGGGGTGATTTTAAACTTTATTTTGATGCCTCATAAAAACAAATATATTATACTCACATTACAATTGAGCTCTCTAGAGAGGAAAATTAAAAAAGTTGTTACCACTTTCATAAAAATAGTTCTTGTCCTAATACTTTTACACAGTACTGTGTGTGTATCAAAAATAAACATTAAAACAAGGACAAGATCCATATAAACGTATGTCTGCAAATCCTTTATTTTTTTAGTTATGTTTGAAAGTTTTGGATATAAATTTTACTTCATTTCCATTTTGGATATATATTATGCCCACACAATTAACAAAATAGCAAAAGATTGTGGTTTGAAGTGGTTCAGGAAAACCAAGAGCATGACGTCTTGTGGGATGTTCTCAAAGACAAAGTCTACTCAGCAAAGACCTATTGCATCACTAAACTGAAGGAATAAATCCAAGCAGCCATTGTTCAAGTGCCATTGGAACTGTGTGCCACTCGGTCCCTGAAAGATTACCAAAGTTCATTGAGCTCCATGGAGAGTACACAAAGCTTTAATAAACATCATGTTTTATGTTGCAAAAAACTTAAGTGTATCATTTGTTAGTCTATTTTGCAGTTATTTCTTTTATGTTACATCTATTATGTTGAAGTTAAATTATATAGTTACTTATAGGGACCCTATATATAAGTAACTATATAAAAAAAGCAATCGGAGTCTAACCGTACCGATGAGCTGTGATACAGAGAAACAGATCTGTCTGCAGATGACTATTTATGCTCTCACACCCTGATTGAGCACTCTGGAAGAATGGTAGACTTTGAAAAACAGTAGCTACTCTGGCATGTAAGCATCGCTCATTGAGTAATATATAAGAGCACTTTGGCTATTGGGCGGGCATATTGACAATATACACGCAAAAAAGTCTGCCTTCTACTGAACGCCAATAGCCCAGAGGTAGAATCGCCGACTGACGCCAATTCAGTTGGGTTTCAATCCTGGGTAAAAAGCAATCGGCTATCTAACTGTACTGATGAGCTGTGATACAGCGAAACAGATCGGTCTGCAGATGACATTATATATATATATATATATATATATATATATATATATACCCACGTCTATTGAACAGGTTAAGAGGCTCATCCCTTGTTCCCTGTTTAGGATGTGGTTTCCAGCTTTCTCTTTTCTAATCTTTCCACTATTATGTAGCCCCCTGCACATCAGTGGCGTTAGCGCCTTGCTCGGGGTGATACGATTAAAAAAAAAAATTATATATATATATATATATATATATATGCACACACAAACACTGAGATTTTAAAAAGAAATCACTCAACCGGTGTCCGAGAGTGAGGGAAAATTTACTTGCCCCAAAATCATTTTACTCAACCAACTCCATTTTCTTAATAGTAGCCTTACGTAAACATGGCGTGAATCGCTGACGGAAAACAAAAAATGAAATTTTAATTAAAATTTCAAACGTGTGAGAATGGATTTAAATTTTTTTTAAATAATCACAACAAAATTTGATCTTTCCTCTTAATAACAGCATAAAGATTTTGATGATACAACTTTGTTTTTATTAAGCACTTTTAACATCATATGCTGTCATTTGTTTTTTGGCAATTGAGTAGAGCTACCTAAATTCGTAGTTTCTTTCTTCTGTTTGACTACAATGTCCATCTCATAGATGATAAAAATAAATCTGATTTTCTCAACAATTTTCTCTAAAAAAATTACTTGTATAATTTGTTTTGTGATGCGTGGTTGAAAGAAGTATGCATATTTTTTTTTTCTTTCAAATTTTCGTTTTTACTTTTTGTAAGCAGGGACAAAATATAAGATAATGTTTCCAATTGAGTTTCTAAAAATCTGTGAGCGTCTTTAATCTGGGTGACAGACATTTTGGCTCCACTCTGGAAGCATTAATTAAACAAATGTTTACACTGACCAGGATGATAAAAGCCAAAAGCACAATAATGTCATTGTAGGTCATTCTAACTAACTTGTGAATCTTCAATGGCATACTTTTGGGTTGTAAAAGGAATCAGATTTCCTTTTTCTATTGTGAGATTATTAATCGATCGCAGGCAAGTAAAGCATTAAACTTTAATCACCCTAAGTTGATTGGGTGAGTGAAATCTCAAAGGCTGTATATATAACAAATATATACTCACATTACAATTGAGCTCTCTAGAGAGAAAAATTTAAAAAGTTGTTACCACTTCTACTATTTATGCATTACTCTTCAGCAATGAATTGAGTTCTTTTGGTGACTGGCGTGTGTATACCCCACTTATATACAACACGCTAAAATTTCCCTTCTCTGATTCCATATGCCTATGGCTTAGCGACTCCGACTGACACCAAATTGGTCAAGTTTCGATCCCAGCCAGAAGCAAGTGGATGTCTAGCCACACTGATGAGCTTTGATACAGCAAAACAGGCTTGTATGTGGATGACAAATATATATATATACACACAAAACAGCAAAAGTACAGAGAAAAAAATATAATCAATCTAAACAACAGAACCTACAAACTATATAGAAAACTAAACAACCCAATTTACATTAACAAAAATTTCAACCATCCCTCTAACGTATTCAAATAAATAATCATATCTATAAATAAATTAATTTTAATAAGTTCTAGTAGCCTATAAATATTCAATGAAAACAAAACAAATCAGCCCTAAGAAACAGCAGATTTTCAAACAAACAAATACAAAAAGCAAAGCAAGTCAATAATAGAAAAAGAAACAATTTGGTTCAACCTCCCATACAACAATACAATAAAAAAAAAAATACGAAAGACATTCCTCAAAATAATTGGCATACAGTTCCCTAAGAACTGCAAATTATATAAAAAAAAAAAAAAAAAATTAGTTACAGCTGCATGGATAACATGGAGAAAATAATAACTAAGCACAAAAAAAAAAAAAAAAATAAAATACTCAACAAAACCAACAACAATAACATCCATCAAAATAACACCATTAGAACTGCAGAAACAAAAAAAAAAAAATGCCCACTTGATAAAAAAAAAAATAAAAAAAAAAATTACAAACAATACAGCCCTATCAAAATACCTATGGAGTCAAAAAGAAAACAATATTCCCATCAAAATCAAATGGGAAATCATAAAAAGAGCAGCCCCATAGAGTATTAAAAGTAAAAATTGCAAATTATGCTTAGAGGAAAAATTAGCAATAATTATTTTAAAAAACAAAAACTATTTAACAAAAAAAAAAAATGAAATAATGGGTAAGTGTAGACATATAAATAAATACTTTGCTATCTAAGCAATAATTAAAAGTAAATATAATATAAACTTTAGATAAATTATGAAATGAATACATTATAAACTTTTAAAAATATATTAATAAATGAATAAACAAACATTATGCACACACAAAGTATATACACAAAGACAAAAACATCTACAAAAGAACAAACCTAACCCACTCAGAATTAATAACTCAATACATAACACCAAAGTAAAAACTAATAAACTTAAATTAAAAAATATAAAATTGAATGAAAATTAAACATTAGATAAACAATAACATGATATAAACAAATACTTAATACGATACAGTATTTAACAATTACATGTGTATGAGTGCAATATGCCTGCAGGAGAATTATATATATATATATATATATATATATAGATAGATAGATAGATAGATATATGTGTGTGTGTATAGGCGTGTGTATACATTGTTTATAGACAAGACGTTAAAATTTCCCTTCTCTCATTCCATGTGCCTATGGCTTAGAGGGGTAGTGACTCTGACTGACACCAAATCGGTCGAGTTTCAATACTGGCCAGAAGCAAGTGGATGTGTCTAGCCACACTGATGAGCTGTGATACAGCAAAAACAGGCTTGTATGTGGATGACATATATATATATATATATATATGAAATGATTTGTTTGAGCATTATTTTTTATCCATACCTGTATTTAAGTAGATATTCTGTTTATAATATTTCTACTGGCCTGATTATTTATGATAAATTTTTGTTACAAAAATATGTTATTTGGCAGGATTCAAACCTGTGACCTCTATCCACATAGAGGAAGCCACCATATGGTCTGGCGTGTCCTACACCTCTCGACCACAAATGATGATCAGTCTAAACAAAGTCAAATTAAGCCTATAACAATTTACGAATTCATCATAATAACCATATCTGAATCTCAAAGGCTACATAGACACAGACACATAAAACGAAGAAAACATTTTATGAACACAACCAACCATAATTAATATCCTAAAAGTTTAGATTAGCTGATTATGCTAACTTGGTTTTAACCTTTCGGTATCTTCAACACCTGAAGATATGGCAAGGTAGTGTAATTGTCTGATCTTCTGAATTACAATGCTCAAAAGCTCCACATTTTTATTTTTTAAATATGTATTTAGCACTTTTTGATACATGGTGCAGAGTCCTGTTGCCAGACATAGGGTATTTCAGCAACCACCCTCTTTCAGGGAAGAGCAAAGGGAGAAAGGGGAAGAGCAAAGGGAGAAAGGGGAAGAGCAAAGGGAGAAAGGGGAAGAGCAAAGGGAGAAAGGGGAAGAGCAAAGGGAGAAAGGGGAAGAGCAAAGGGAGAAAGGGGAAGAGCAAAGGGAGAAAGGGGAAGAGCAAAGGGAGAAAGGGGAAGAGCAAAGGGAGAAAGGGGAAGAGCAAAGGGAGAAAGGGGAAGAGCAAAGGGAGAAAGGGGAAGAGCAAAGGGAGAAAGGGGAAGAGAAAGGGAGAAAGGGGAAGAGCAAAGGGAGAAAGGGGAAGAGCAAAGGGAGAAAGGGGAAGAGCAAAGGGAGAAAGGGGAAGAGCAAAGGGAGAAAGGGGAAGAGCAAAGGGAGAAAGGGGAAGAGCAAAGGGAGAAAGGGGAAGAGCAAAGGGAGAAAGGGGAAGAGCAAAGGGAGAAAGGGGAAGAGCAAAGGGAGAAAGGGGAAGAGCAAAGGGAGAAAGGGGAAGAGCAAAGGGAGAAAGGGGAAGAGCAAAGGGAGAAAGGGGAAGAGCAAAGGGAGAAAGGGGAAGAGCAAAGGGAGAAAGGGGAAGAGCAAAGGGAGAAAGGGGAAGAGCAAAGGGACAAAGGGAGAAAGGGGAAGAGCAAAGGGAGAAAGGGGAAGAGCAAAGGGAGAAAGGGGAAGAGCAAAGGGAGAAAGGGGAAGAGCAAAGGGAGAAAGGGGAAGGGGAAGGGAGAAAGGGGAAAGGGAGAAAGGGAGAAAGGGGAAGAAAGGGAGAAAGGGGAAGAGCAAAGGGAGAAAGGGGAAGAGCAAAGGGAGAAAGGGGAAGACAAAGGGAGCAAAGGGAGAAAGGGGAAGAGCAAAGGGAGAAAGGGGAAGAGCAAAGGGAGAAAGGGGAAGAGCAAAGGGAGAAAGGGGAAGAGCAAAGGGAGAAAGGGGAAGAGCAAAGGGAGAAAGGGGAACAAAGGGAGAAAGGGGAAGAGCAAAGGGAGAAAGGGGAAGAGCAAAGGGAGAAAGGGGAAGAGCAAAGGGAGAAAGGGGAAGAGCAAAGGGAGAAAGGGGAAGAGCAAAGGGAGAAAGGGGAAGAGCAAAGGGAGAAAGGGGAAGAGCAAAGGGAGAAAGGGGAAGAGCAAAGGGAGAAAGGGGAAGAGAAAGGGAGAAAGGGGAAGACAAAGGGAGAAAGGGGAAGAGCAAAGGGAGAAAGGGGAAGAGCAAAGGGAGAAAGGGGAAGAGCAAAGGGAGAAAGGGGAAGAGCAAAGGGAGAAAGGGGAAGAGCAAAGGGAGAAAGGGGAAGAGCAAAGGGAGAAAGGGGAAGAGCAAAGGGAGAAAGGGGAAGAGCAAAGGGAGAAAGGGGAAGACAAAGGGAGAAAGGGGAAGAGCAAAGGGAGAAAGGGGAAGAGCAAAGGGAGAAAGGGGAAGAGCAAAGGGAGAAAGGGGAAGAGCAAAGGGAGAAAGGGGAAGAGCAAAGGGAGAAAGGGGAAGAGCAAAGGGAGTTTGTCCTGCAAATTTAAATTTGCTGATTTCTCACTTACGGCTCTACTCCAGATTGAACCTGATTCCACTAGATTATGCTCTATTGGCCATTTTGAAGCAGGCCACTAACAATACACACCCCAACCTTCCCAAACATCAATATCCTCAAGGCTGGCATCAAGGAGATGTACGCTAAGATGGCCAAGGCCTTTGCGATTAACAGTTGTACAGTTTTGCAAGGTTACATTGAAGCATTATGAGGCTGAAAATACTTAAGACCAGACTGAATAAGTGATTTGTATTTATATTAGCAATGTTTTATTATTTTTATTAATAGGCTTATTTATACAATATAAGTGATTCTTTAAAAAATTTTCTTGTTTAGGACAGCTGTTATTTTGAAAGTTTTATTTTGATACTATATACATAGATGTAAAATAATCACCTATTGATATACGTAAAATAAAATCGTAATTTAATGTATATTAAAACAAAAACAAAGAGATCAGTAGTTATCTTGAGGAATAAATATTGCATCAAAAATATTAACAATACATGTAAATCAACTCAAGTGTTTCATAATGCTTCACTTTTCTGAACCCAGATAGGTATAATCATTATTTGTATCCTGAGAGTGTAGCATCCTAAAATTGAGTCAATCTTTAATAAGTATTGTGATGTTTTAATTCTTTGCAGGACTCTTACACAAACTTTGCTGTGTGGCTGGGTGCCCCATCCTGAGTCTGCATGCAATTACCCTCTGGGTAGATGGCTTTGAGTCTATGGCAAAACATGATATCTGGGTATACTAAGAATCAGCACCTACCTTTACACTAAATTTGTATTTAAAAAAAAAAAAAGTGTCTTTTTTTCCATTGGTTACTTGATCTTGAATGTGTCCTTGACATCAAGTGTAGGCACAACAAGATCTCAGTCATTTAGTCAGAATATTTTAACAAGGGATCATTAAGTCTTGAGATACCAAAGAATTTATATTCACCTTTCCAAACCTTCTGGTTCTCAAGGACTTCATATTGAGGTACCTTGACATCCTGTGAATAATTTGAAGACTAGATTGTTATGTGTAAGATAATGTCAAAATGAATAATTCAATTTGCATCTCAAAACTACCTTAAAAAGATGTGTGTCACTTCACCTTAAAGTTTTTGGGATATCACACCTCTTCCCTCTGATTTTAGCCTGGTGTCATATCTCACATAGTGTAATCTAATAGATTTCAGAAAAACTTTTAGAAGGATGAGAAATCAGCAAAATTAGCTTTGAAAAACCTCTGCACCTTCTTGTGTGGTTGGAAACAACATCCTGGGCCCACATATAGTTGCCCTCTGGGTAGATGGCTTTGAGCTATAGCAATCCAGAGTACCTCAGGATCTTGTAGTAAATATCAACATCTACCTCCAAACCCTGCCAAGTTTATAAAAAAAGAAAAGATAAATATTCCTTATCAGAAGCTACAACATACAAAAACCTGATCTGGGTTGGATGCTTGGCCCTGAAAATGTACTTGATAAGAACTGTTAACTGCAAGAGGTTCTGAACTTCAAAAAAGGACCTGTTATGAGGATTTCATTGTCATAAAATATTTTAACAGTGGACCACTATTTCTGGAGACACCAGAACACTTTCTTGCATTTTCCCAACTTGGCCTTTAGGGTCTCTATGAGAAGGTACTTTGTCATTTTGGCATATGATTTAAGGCTCAAGTCATCATACACAGCCAATTTTGACATATCTTGACATTCACTTTTAGCTCAGTAGTTATATTACACACATATATTTTTGGGTCCTTTGCAATTTTCATCTTGATGGCATTAATAAAATCCAGATTCTTCTTTTTGTTACTCCTACCACTGCCCATGTTTATAGTCTAGTTAATACTATGACACAAACTACATTAGGAATGCTTTTAAAGTTGGCTGTGCATTAAACAAGTCTGACACCAGGTCTTAAGATTAACGTTGTTCCTTCATCCCAGGAACAATGAAATATGATGTTGGGATTGTAAACATACAACACAACACTTGTCCAAGCTTTCTACTGACTAACCAATGATTGCTCACACTGCATTTCAATTATTGTTCATGCCGGTGTGCATCGAAAGCTGTGAAAGGGCCTGCTGCATGCTCACAAAGTAACAACGAAAAGCAAAATCCATGTTGAGAAATAAAAATGAGAATCCTGTTTCCCATATTATATATAGATGTTTTATTCGTGCTTTGCTTACTCGTCAGAATGGGTAGGTGGGTAGGTAGGTAGGTAGGTAGGTGACTGGAGAATTTCTATAACAATCTCAAATTAGATCTTTCCCTACCAATTCCTTACCCATCTACACTTCCTGATAAGTGGTTAGCAATACAAATGGGTTGCATCAGAACCACAATACAGACAAGTCTGTTTCCTGTCAAGGGCAGACCAGAACTGCCACCACCCCCTAATCCCAAGCATGTCTTAATATAAACCCAATATCTGGATACACCCCATGCCTGGTTTTGTTGTTGCTTGGTTTCCACTCTTTCATTTCACTTTAGTCAAAGTGGATGCCACTTAGAAAAATTGAAACTAACCATTTGCTAGCCATAAAACAGAATCACTTGATATCGAGATAAAATCACATCTTCCCTTTGACGTGGATGTCCTCAGTAACAGAGCCGAGAAAATACAAAAATTTTAACTAAAATTCTATTATATTTATTCTAAAAGCAACTAATTTCTTAAAAACACACTAAATAACTTTTGTAATTCTCAATAAACAGAACTTAAGGCGAATGAAAGCTGAAGGCTAAATAAGAGATTTAAATTTAGATATTTTAATCATTTGATACTAAGCAAGCCAGTGAAGCTATAATCGCACTCTCTTGTGGGAAGTATGCACCTGAATCAAACTAATATTGCCATAAAAATACACTAATTTAACATAAGACCAGAAAAGGAGAGGAGGTAAAGAGCTGGTCATGCGCAGTTTAATGATAAAAATGAAAGACTTTCATTTTTCTCATTGAAAGTACTCTTTCATGCAAGCCATACACAGGAACAATATTTCTTCCATCCATCTCAATTATTGTCTGTCATCCCTCTCCACATTCTTAATTGTACATGTTTATCTTGTATGCATCAATACTACCATGCAAAGAAATCAGGGGAATAAACAGTTAGGGTGGATGGGAACATATACAACTGGTTTCTATGAGAACCAGACTATTTATTATATCCTAAGTGGGAGTTCCCAGGAGCACAGGCTCTCACCAAAACAATACACAATTACCAAAAAAAAAAAAAAACCACTCTCAAGACACTTTTCGGTTGTGCAAAACTCATTGCTTTTACCCAACTGTTCCTGAAATTCTTTTTGGTTGCTCTTTGCCTATCACAGTCATGATGTTCCTGGTAAGTTACCCCGACTTCTACATGAAGGAAATATCGAGAGGTTTAGGTGATTTTTTGTGAGGCTGGTTTAACATTGTATTTGTAGTTGTGAGTATTCATTTTGTTATTTTTAAGGAGAGGCCTCAAGTTGTAGCAGGAGACAGTCATCAACTACAACGCGTAAGAAGAAAACTGGCACAGACCGCAGCTTAATATGGCCTCAGGGCCGTCCACGGGAGTAACTTACAGGGACATCTATTCATGCGCATCATAGCACTACAAGAACCCCAATATTATGCAAATGTTGATCAGAGCAACCACTCAAGATGCCACACAAGAGTTAGGGCTCCTAACTACCAGTCAAAAGCAGCAACTAGAAAACTGCCAACCTGGCACCCTCAGTTAAAGACTTTAAAATTTTTTTTATGATTGAGGTTGTTAGAATGCACTAATAATCCTGAACTAATATAAATTACTAGACAACCCATAAACCCATTGAGTTTCTTTCAAAAGTAATTTATAATACAAAATGATGAGATATTAACTTTATTATTGATTACAAATGTCAATTTCTATTTAAAGACAGGGAAAAGAGGTGTGTTGTTTCACTCTGTTTACTGTTCAAATAAGCGTGCATCTATTTATGTTACACATTGCTTCTTTACCTTTCAAGTAGTTGGGTATAAAAAGAGTTCTTATATAATATAACGAATTATATAAATATGTTGTGTTATGCATATTTAAATTTATTTAATAATGTTTTATAAATGTTATTTTTAAAACAATAGTTGGAATATGCAAGTGTTTGGTTATATATGCAAATTGTTATGAGAATGTGTATAGAAAAGAAATACTGACTTTCATATTAAAAATGTCACAAAACAAAAAAAAACAGTCTTAGCTAAGAGAACTCCTTGTCTAATTTTAATGAAATTCGGCACTGCACTTGGCAGAGATTCAAGGTACAATCTGCTCCTAAACTAGTTTGGGGAATCATGTAGCATTTTAAGCAGTATCTCAAGAAAACGCATATAGACAAGATTAGAAATTTAGTATTATATAGATTCTGACTGAATATAAAATTTAATAAAACATTTCCATGGAAAATTATTCAAGGTGATTTAACCAAAATGCTTAAATACATATAGTTTTCATTTTTATAAAAATTTCAGTCAAATTTAAATAATTTGTTTTTATATGTATTACTTTTTAAAACATTACTATTGTAGCCTTTTTAATTCATTTCATTAATATTTTGTCATCATATTATGCCACTATTAAATATTAATAAAAAGGAGAAAAAAAAAGAAAAGATTTTGAGACAGTTTAAATTTTTATCAGGGTAAACAGCCAAGTTGCTTTTCAGGATGGTTACAAGACGAGAGTAAAAAAAAAAAAAAATAATCTGATGTCATCTGATAAACTTTGCTGCTTGTTGTTTTGTAAAGCCATTTCCCAGGATATTACTGAAAAACAGGTGTGTATTAATAGCCCAGAGTATTTGATTTCACATTAGGTGCAGTAGCTGGTGAGAAATTATTAGTTAAAATTTTTACTGTAAATTTTGCATACCTACCCTGTACACACACTAATGAACCAAAACATGATATAAAAAGTTCTAAGAATGACATCTACAGCCTCATAACAACTGTATATCAGAGACAGAGGTCTGTAAGAAAGTAAAGCACAGTGGACTCACATAATGAAGTCAAGTGGACATTTATGGTTTTTGAGCTCTATGTGTGTTGTGGTGCAGTGGATATCAGCTTGGAACAAGAAATCAGGAAGCCGAGTTCAAATTCCAGTTGAATTCATTGCATTCCCTTACATGCAAATACCCTTCCAGTTATGGGTTAAATAACAGGACAGATGGGGTTCTATAGCCTTGGCTGGCAACCAGTCTACCACAGAATGCAATGGCAACCTACTGCAGGATAATCTTATGCCCAGTCAGTCATATCTCTTTAGAGACATGATCGCCCAAGCATGTTTCACATATGGCACTTAACTGACTGAATGATTTTCAGCTCAGTTATATTAGAACTGTATAAGTTATTTGTATAAAAATGAAACATTAAAACAAAATTTACATATTTTTAATTAAAAAATTTGGATTTAGATCTAGAAAACCTAGTGTGTAAGGAAGATCCAAAATTTCTGAAAAGATATTAAATTTCACATTTAGGCTACATTTGGTGGCTTGTTGCAGTACAAAAAAGGATCCAGTAAATTTTAAGTTAAAAAAAAAAAAAAAAAATTCCAAATTTGTTAATCATTTCATTTTTTTTTTTTTTTAGGCAGTCAGTTAAGTACCAAATGTGATACATGCTTGGGTGATCATGTCTCTTTCTCCCCATGAGTGACTAGACAGATTTTCCTGTAATATGTTGCCACTCAAGGTTATAAAACCCAATCTGTTCTGCTATTCAACCCATAACTAAAGGGAGAAGAGATCAATATTTTTCCCAACAATATGTATAAGTGAATGCAATGGATTCCACTGGAATTCAAATATGGTTTTCCAATTTCTGATTCTGGGCTGATATCTATTGCATCACAACACACATCATTTTATCTATTTTATTTTTTACTTTGTCATTATTTTATAAGCTTCACTTAGTCTGGCACAAAATCACAAGTATTGAGCATTCATAGAAACTAAACTCACAATTCCGCCATAATAGTCAACCAGATGTACTTGCTAATCATTTTCTGACGTCAAGGTACTCAAAAATATTTCTTTTACTTTGTTCATACAGAAAATGACAATAGCTCAGCAGGGCAGTGATAAATGAACAAATGTCAGAATGAAACAAATTAAAGCACTGGTTACTGGATTCAAATAAATTTTGTGCACAGCCATAATTAGTTTTCTGTATTACTGTGTAATTAGAGTGAATAAGTGTTGATTTGTTTAATGAATTCTCATCATATCCTTGGAATACGTAAACAACTAGTTTTCAAATAATTTATTAAAAAACACTGAATAGTCTCATAGTTAATAAGCTAGTTTCCTAAACTACAAAAGTGATTTTCATCCTTACTTTTTGTAACACAAAATTTAATGCCTTGTACCAGACTAAGTTTAAAAAATATCTACAAGTTCCTCACTGCAGTGTAGTCATTAACACATCTGTGTTGTTGCTCTAGATTTTTTTTTTTTTATGACTTATCAACCTTGTATAGGTTACTGAAAACCAAAGTTTATTTTGAACTGTAAAAATAATTCTTTTTTAACAATTGATATTGCATTAACATTTTTATTTTTTGAGAATAACGATGACTTTTCCAGATACAGGTGATACCATTTAACCCAGATGTGAGTGGGAGTGTATTCATACCTTTCCCAAAAGGTATTAAGTGAATTTAACAAACCTGACTGGAATTCAAACAACTCTCTAATTTCCAATTCCTGAGATGCTACTATACGATCCACACGTCCTGCTGACTTATTACTATGAACAGTTTGGTTTTAGCAGAGATTCCTTCAATGGTGACATTTTACTAGACTATATTCTTTATGGTTTAAAAGTCCCATATACTATAACTTGATCGACTTGGTCAATGCTCAGTATTTGTAGCCTTGTGTTAGACTAAAAT
This sequence comes from Ascarosepion bandense, assembly GCA_037127315.1. Lineage (NCBI taxonomy): Eukaryota > Metazoa > Mollusca > Cephalopoda > Sepiida > Sepiidae > Ascarosepion > Ascarosepion bandense. The sequence continues at coordinate 949,612 of JBBBDQ010001015.1, read as the reverse complement.
AGATATCAATTCAAAGTGAAGATGAGATGTGATAGGCAAAGAGCAACCAAGAAGAATTTCAGGAACAGTTGGGTAAAAGCAATGAGTTTTGCACAACCGAAAAGTGTCTTGAGAGTGGTTTTTTTTTTTGGTAATTGTGTATTGTTTTGGTGAGAGCCTGTGCTCCTGGGAACTCCCACTTAGGATATAATAAATAGTCTGGTTCTCATAGAAACCAGTTGTATATGTTCCCATCCACCCTAACTGTTTATTCCCCTGATTTCTTTGCATGGTAGTATTGATGCATACAAGATAAACATGTACAATTAAGAATGTGGAGAGGGATGACAGACAATAATTGAGATGGATGGAAGAAATATTGTTCCTGTGTATGGCTTGCATGAAAGAGTACTTTCAATGAGAAAAATGAAAGTCTTTCATTTTTATCATTAAACTGCGCATGGCCAGCTCTTTACCTCCTCTCCTTTTCTGGTCTTATGTTAAATTAGTGTATTTTTATGGCAATATTAGTTTGATTCAGGTGCATACTTCCCACAAGAGAGTGCGATTATAGAAGTCCAAGTAGAACATGGATTTTGGAATGCTGATTTTTAAGGCAGGCACTGTTCCAAAGTTTGAGAATGGATACTTCTTATATACTATATTTTTTACTAACATTTTCAATTTAAGTTGAAATTTCTACAGTATTTATTTATTTACTTAACGATTCTAAGCCTAAGTTTCGCACAGAAATACAATTAAAACAATTTCCTTTATATTTTCATTTAAATCGTTAATAAAAATAGAATTCTGTAAGTTGACAAGTAATAATTCAGATTTTTTTAACTTTTTCATTGCCTTCTCGTAATTTTTTTCTTTGTTCATAATTTCAGAGACCGGTTATGAAGGCTAGGGTGTTAAAGTTCTGTCTTACCGAGAATTCAGATTTTTCGAAGTTGGTTTTACACTTTTTAACACAGTCCCTCGTTCAGACTGTTTTGTTTTTTTTTACCATAAAAGAAAAAAAAATGCTTTGCCTAAAGTAACATTTCCACAAATTACTTAAATTAAAGAGTTTAAACTGTCTCCACAATCTCGAACAGTATAATCACAGTAAAAGAATAATAAACAATAAACATTAATTTAAAATTTAAATGAAGGGTTTTAGGTACATTTTTTTTAGTCTTACACTGACTGATGTTTTAATGCTTTCTCCCGGCATTTGGTACTGATTACAGTTAAATGATTTTAAATGTCACTTATATTCTTCCTTTGTTAACATTTAATACATTATGTATAATCCTAATTTCTAAACTCGACTTTAAGTTCGTAAGTGTTGTGCCCGATACGAGGCGAGGTAAAAAAGAAAAATACGGGTTGAAACGGATACGATCCGAGTAGAGTTGACATTTTTCAATGTTTCGTTCTTATTTAGTTTGTAGATATTAATAATCGCACTTTCTTAAAAACTTAAAGTAAATTATTAAAAAAAAAAAAAAAAAAAAAACAGTAAAAGGATTTTAATAATTTTTTTTAACGAAACTAAGATTTTAGTTTGACTTGAGCATTTCTCTAAGGCAAAACAAAAAAGTTGCGAACAATTTAAGAAGCATTTTAAAAGCAATTTAGCAAATTAATGTAAATTGCATCATTGTTTTTCTCTTATTCTGTGAATAAAAACGTATTCGCGTTTTTCACTCTTGAACTTAGAAAAAAAAACTTTCAAGAAAACATAAGTAATGCAAACTAAGTGTCTCTAAAAATTAGAATCCCATCAAAAAAACTAAAAATAATATAAAAAACTAGCACAATTTAAAAATAACTTTCAATTTTAAAAACAGAGTCAAACCATTATGGCTTCTCGATTACTAATGTTTATGGTTGCGTACTGGTGACATGTTTTGTTGTGAAAATAAAGTTGAAAGGCGTAGTCAATTGTTCTTACCACCATCTTTTTTGGTGTAGAAAATGAAACAGATTACGTTTTTCTAAGAAATGAAACAAGATACCATAAATCTTAGCCCGATACCCACTATAACGGGATTCTTTTTTTGTTAACGTTTTGTAATGCAGATAGTATGTATATCGCGTAGGTGTGTTTCAGATTAGTGGCCTACGGACGTCAATAACAGTACTTTATTTATTATTCTTTCTTTTTGGCTCTTTTCATGATGTTTTCAGAAATTAAAAATATATATTTTCTTTCTTAGAGAGCGTATTCTTACCAGATTTTAGAAAAAATTACTTAATCACTTAAAAAATTTTAAGTTAAAAAAAAAAATATATATATAAGTGGTTAAAGACTTGGTCGACCACGACGAGTTCGAACCTCGCAACCTATGTTTTTCTTAGGTTAATTTCTTGCATTTTTTTTTTGTTCTTTCTAAGAGTCTGAATTAGAATCACATTGAGTAATAATAAGTTATAAAATTTAAACAAAAACGTAAACAATTATTGTTTGCGTCTCATACAAAAAAAAAAATAAAATAAAATGAAAATCAAAAAGCGATTTATTTTCAAATGTGTTTTTTTAAAAAAAAAAAAAAAACGTACGGGGTTTGTACAATTTTTCAAACTTGTAATTCGCGAATTTTTTTTTTTTTTACTTTTTTCAACGTTTCTATCAAATCCTCATGATTCTTGAGAAAGTATTTGTTGCTCAGTTAAAATAAAATAGAGTTCGAAAAGAAACGGTTTTAAAAAGTGTGGGAGAGTGGAAGACACCTTAGTCCTGCCAGAGTGAGGTGAAATTATTATAAAAGTTATATCTTCAAAAATATAGATACCGAATTTTAAAATAAACATATTTTTATTAAATTAAAATTATGATTTTTTTGAATATTTAAAAAGGCCTTAACTGAACTCCCAGAAAAATTTCTGTTAATAAAAGAAAAGATTGTTATTGTTTGAAGTTTATTTTTACCGCCTTGATCGTGTTGATTGGATACTTTAACAGTAAAAAAAAATCGTAATATCATAATGAAATATAAAATCATTAATAAATTCACTACCAATATAAAAACTAACGTGATGCTGAAAATACCAAAATCTGTGAATAATAACAAAAAAAAAAGAACTCATTATCAGCTTCACGTGGCAAATACTAGGGAAGGCAGGGGTACTGAAATGTTCCCAATAATAATCAAACCCTTTCAAAAATTCTGATATTTGGTCAGAATTTTGGGAAGTCTGTCACACGAAGAACATTTCTTAAGCATCCATCGTATTATTATCGCAATATTTACTATCCCCCGCTTTTCTTTTATTTCAACATAGAGATGCTAGAAAGGGTATCAACTCGAGCAAGACGAGGTACCAAAAATATTTTGTTTGAATGTTTGGTTATTCGGTTATTTTGTGAAACGGACCAGGCCGAGAACTTTTCAGTTCAGTTTCAGCTGGGCGGAACTAACTAAAAACAATCCTTCGGAATTTATTTTGGGAACTGAGTTCTCTTTAAAACAGCAGTTCTAAAAACTATAATAAACTAAAAAAAGGAAAGCCCTTTTTTTCTTTTTTTTTAGGATTTCAATTTTTTTTTTTTTAATCAATAATAGTTTCATTTGTTTTGATCAGACCATTTCCAAGAACCAAATAACAACGGAATTTAGCTCATGACTGAAATAAGTGTTTTTTGTTTTGATATTGTTGGAACATTGCATGAGGCATTATTATTTTTTACGAGACAATAATGAATTAGTACTGTGGCATATTGTTGAGACACGTAAGCGAATACACAACTTTTAAACCGAAAAACGGATCTTTTTCCTCTCACTCATCTATAAAAGAGTGTCATAAAGACAGAAAAGATTAAAGAAAAATATCTATCTCTTTTACGCACTAAATAAAAATAAAATATGCAAACCACAAATTTTTAACGTTTAAGCGTGTTCTTGTCAAATTTTTATTTTTATTAAAAAATAACTAAGAAACTGAATATATCCGGGGCTCAGAAATTATTTCATAAGATTTCAAGAAGTTAGAAAAAAAAAAAGGTACTTTATAAGACAAGTAAAAGATTTTTAAAATGCCAAAATAAACCGTGATGCACCGAATCGTTTAGAGCGTGTGTGTATAAAAAGTAGTAATAATGTGTTCAAAAGAAAGCGTTTTTTTTTTCTACATGAACACGTTATTCTGATGTAACAAGCCTTCAATACTAAAACAAATGCCAGTTTAAGCTATTTGATTTATAACTGCATAAAAGAATTACACAGAAATGATAACTGTTAATTAATGCGTAATTATCACTCGGAACGGGAAAAGGACTCAATTTCATCGTAGATTTTTTAACTTAACTACTTTTACGAACTCTCAACAACAAGTTGCGGAAATAATTTTTATCTTGAAAATGGGTCGATCGCATTAAAATTTGACTTTAATGAACGAAGGAGGGTTTTCAAAACATGTTCTTACCGTTTCATGGTAACGTTGAACCAATGCTTTCATGCGATTGTGTGGAACTGTAAACACGTCCAACTCTTCTGGATACTTGGGCGCCATTTTGCGCTAGTACAACCGATGATGACGTCACAACGCGGGAACTCGCACGAGAACGCATTCATACACGTTCTTATATACTCTCTTTTTTTCTCGTTTTTTCTTTCTTTCTTTCCGCCTTCCATAACAGGATTTGATTAGTTTTAAAACAAATAATGTAAATAAAACGAATATTAAATGATTAAACAGAGCTAAATGATAAAACTAATAAAAGTAATTAATATCTTTAAAAAGTTGCTCAGCACCCTTCCTTATTTGGATGAGAAAGGAAATTTGAATGGATCAAGGGATCAGGAAACTTGAAATGACGATGTACAAAAAAAGACAAAACAAAACAAGAAGACTCCAGTCCAGTCCAGTCCTGTCCAAACTCTAGAGAGATGTCTCAAACAGACTATCCTCTCTATTCTGAAAAAGACCGTTGTAACAAGTTGTCACGTTCATGGAGAGAGACAATAATAGTGAGGCATCGTCGGCAAAGTTAATTGAATTCTCTTTTACTATGAGCTATTGAAGCTCTTGCCGCGTGTTTGCTCTTTAACAGTGCCTTATATATATTATTTTTTTGCAATAATTATGTTGTCGAGTAGTGAAGACATATATTTTTACGTTATAACGTTATAATTCCTTGTAATTTTAAAAACTGCGCGTTCAAAAATTCCCTACTACGTGAGCGTTAAAAAAAAACACCGTTATGTGAGCGTTCTTAAAAAAAAGGTAAACACTAAGCAGTAAAATCGATGATTGAAAATCGCCTGAAGACACCACTCATGGTAGAAACCTAGGTCGCGTAATAACTCGTTTACAAATGGAAAATATTAAAAAGTTCTACAATATTCTACAAGTATTGAACACTTTTTAATACAAATGTGCACTGGTCTAATTTTATTATGACCAAAAACTAAGTAATTAAACAATATAATCCTCTCTATAAAGACCATTGTGTATTTATCCTTGAATATATAATGAAAATAAATTGGATCCCCAGTGGAAACTTAATCTTACCAATAACGAACGATACTGCTTACTACTAGCAGTATAGCCTGGCGTTGCTGGGGTGTCAATGAAAGCTTTAAAACTAATCCATGGTCCTGGAGCTCAGACTCTTTGGACGTTGGCACGAAAGACTAAAAAGCAATAGTTGTTTCCAGTTAAAGCGAAACTGTACTGAAAGAAAAATGAATGAATGAATGGATGTAAGTCAAATTTTGATTTCCTGGTATCGATATCAAATAAGTTTTTTCGTCGTAAACTGAAATTTGAAGGCTAAATAAGTCCTCTGAGTAAATGGTATCATGGCTGAGACTAAGAACTACAATTATACCTACTTAGAGCCAAACCTGAAGCAAAAACTAAAATAAAAGGGCTGAAAAAATACAGACATACAGGCAGATAAACAGACACACACACAAACATCTTGTCTTATATATATATATATATATATTATCGATTTTCTGCACTATTGTAAGAACTGCAACCTCGAAACTTCTGAATATCGTTTCTTATGTCTTTGTCTGTGAGTGTATCAAATTTGATTAAAATCGGACCACTTCTTCTATAACCCGACTTTTTCGATTATCGATTTTCGATATTTATCGGGGGTACCTCGACACAAAACCTAGCTTATAGTACAACTGTGTCAATTTTCAAGAAAATCGGTTCAGCCGTTTCGGAGTCTATAGGTAACGGACACACACACACACACACACACACAGACACACACACAGACAAAGTTCCATTTATAAATAAGTATATATGTGTGTGTGTGTGTGTGTGTGTGTGTGTGTGTGTGTGTGTGTGTGTGTGTGTGTGTGAAAAACACAAAATAAATTACGTTGCAATCAAAAATTTTAGGATAACAACATCGGAAAAATAACATCCTTGAAAGTGGCCAGTGAAGTGGCTGAAAACGGTTGGAAAATCAATAATTATGAATCATTTTTATATTTCTTGTCTCCAGTAAAAAGGAAATATGCAAGAGTACTGGGAAAATTAAACAAAAAATTAATAAAATCCCCCTTATTGGTTGTTTTTAACAATTGCTGCATATATATATATTAATGCAGGTTTCATTGAATAATATAGACAAGTTTTGGCTATTAATTTTGTGTAGGATCCGTTCGTACCGTCTGATATACTTGATGGTGATATCGTTGAAAGACAACAAAAAATCACAGTAATTGTTGATTTTTTTATCGGGTCTAAGCATTCGGCTCACATAAGCCATTATCAAAGAATAAATATTAACACACAGTAAACATAGAACATTTAAGTTATTAACAATAAAGAGAATTAAATTGAAAATATAAGTCCATCCCTACCGTGGCGGATGGCCGAAGACAGTGACAAAATAGTGGCGTTGCGGTCCCTGATCTGACAGGCATTTGAGTACGTTATTGGAAATATCAAAATTGATTGTATTCAAACCAGGTTTAAATTGTTTAATGTAGATTGCTTCCAGGATTTTTAGTTTCTGTTTATTATTTTCTTGTTTAAGTATGTACGTGTTATCAACGAGCGTTTTTCTATTTTGTCACTGTCTTCGGCCATCCGCCACGGTAGGGATGGACTTATATTTTCAATTTAATTCTCTGTATTGTTAATAACTTAAATGTTCTATGTTTACTGTGTGTTAATATTTATTCTTTGATAATGGCTTATGTGAGCCGAAAGCTTAGACCCGATAAAAAAAATCAACAAATACTGTGATTTTTTGTTGTCTTTCAACGATATCACCATCAAGTATATCAGACGGTACGAACGGATCCTACATAAAATTAATAGACAAAACTTGTCTATATTATTATTCAATGAAACCTGCATTAATGAAAAAATGCTGCCAAAATACACACACAATATATATATATATATATATATATATATATATATGTATGTATTCCTGTCACGCTTAAGGTGGGGAGGGATAACCTGTGAAGAAACATAATAATCCTCTGAAATATTTTGCCGCCATTTTTCACGGCAGGAGTACACTCGTATTTAAGAATAAAGGAACGATTAAGATTTTAACAAAGACTGTAGTGTAGTGTTGAGCTTGTGGCTAGCGTGTTTTGCTTTTCTAGAGTTGTAATTAGTAGTCGTCTCATGTGAAATGTCCATTTGGCAAGACTTCAAACAAATTAGTTATATTATATTTTTAGGTATTGCTGCAGACAATGTAAAAAACCTGAAAAACGTATTTTAAATAATTTAAATGTCTTCTTCGAAATTAAATTTTGATTTTATTTGAATTTAAAGGATAATAGCCTCTCATCCTGGTCGAAAGAAGAATTAATTTCCGTATGTAAATAAAAGTTTTTACGCATTTTGACCGGTCACTCAACTGCAATTCAAGTTTTATAAGGTAATATTCATATAAAATACAAATTATATCTAACCTAATATATGTAACCTAATTATATGCAATAATAGGTCATTACATATTCAACTAGAAAAATGGAAAGAAGTAAAATACAATGTATCTAAGTACAAATTAGAGAGACATGTCATGATAGATTATGCTATCTAAAATAAATCATTTTGCGGGAATTTGTAGCATTAACTTGAAATTTTTGTTTTCTTTTTAAAAAACTGAAAAATGAAATCTTGGAAAATTTTATAGCAAATTTTATATAGTATTTTTCGAGACTTAGCATGTGCAAAATAAATTCACAGAATTAGACCAAAATAAAAGACCCCAGAATGAAGTCAAAATCTGCGAAATTTTTGTAGATAGAAAAAAAAAAGCAAATGATTTTAAGATAGCGAGAGTCACAAAGCACTGCTCGGGCCCTGCCCCAATCATGCTTAGCCCCTCCTCCGATTAGGGGTATCGGGAGTAGTATGCACCGGCCCTAGTCGTTGATCAAACATCAGTTCCAACCCTGTCTGCCTCGCGTCATTTTAAACTCTTTTTTCTTTTTTTTATTTCGTATGTTATGTTCATTTTATTTGGTGGTAGGGTCACGAGGTCCTTGCTCGTAGACACTGCTGTTCAGATTTCCTGCTACCAAAACAAAGGCAAGTAGAGAATGACTGTCGCTGAATTTAAGATTACACCAGAGTTTTACATCTTCTATGTGCCGTACTCTCTTTTGTAGTTCTTGTTAATAATTTTTTTTTTTTTTTTTTTGCCATCTCTCCCAAACTTTACTTCACCATCCATTCACTCAAGCTCGTCAGGTAGGTTGTGCGTTTTTTTTTTGTTTTTTTTTTTCCCTCGGTCTCTCTTACCTTCCAATCTGTCCTGTGATTATCAAATTTTCCAAGATTTCTTTCCTCAGTTTGTAACCCAGAAATTTCAGCTCTCGCTTCCTGATGCTAAGTATAAGTGTCCTTTTCCTTGCAATTGTCTCTAGAACTTCGTCATTGTTCACATGTTCGATCTATATTATTCTCAGCATCCTTCTGTAGAATTTCATTTCTTTTGTAATTGTAGATGTGCAAAACATTATACGGAGTGCTGATCTCTTTTTTACCCAAATATCGTATTCCGATTTATTTACATAAAATTTGTCTGGTGGTTCCTGATGCTCACATTAGGTCGCTAGCTCATATTTCTAGCTTACGGCCATATCACGTTGAATACACCGGGTCTCGCTCGATCACCGAAGTTAAGCAACGTTGAGTCTGGTCAGTACTTAGATGGGTGACCGCTTGGGAATACCTGGCACTGTAAGCGCTTAGTGACGAATGTGCGTTGTGGTGCAGTGGATATTGGCTCGGAAAGAGAAATCTATGAGCCGAGTTCGAATTCCAGTTGAATACCCTGCATTTACTTAAGCACTGGTATTCTTGGGAAAGCTATTAATTGGTTCCTTCCCTCCAGTTATGGGTTAAATAACAGCGTAGGACTTGGGGACCCTTCCTTTAAAAGCAAATCCCAATGAATCTTGATACTCGAAAAGAAAAAGGTGTTACTAGACACAAAACTTATATAAAAAACAACAAGAAATTGTTGAAAGAAAAAGGTATTACCAGCAATAAATAAATAAAATTTAGTTGGCAATAAATGACTCACCGAGGTTGATATGCCATAAAAACAAAACAACCAATCATATTTTTAATACCTCCCCAATATGTTTCTCTGTGACTAACATGGAAGATATCGTTATTTATCTTTTTTTGTTTTGTTTTGTAAATTTTTAAATAATATTTCTAGCATCAATAAATCGTACTTTTAAAAGCATTACACCCCCCGCCATATTACAACCCAGGGCACGTGGTGGTGTAATGGCTAGCAAGCTTTTCTCGCTAGAATTATCACAGTTGGGTAGTGAGTTCAATCCTCACTAGGTGTCCCATACTTTCGTTGGGCACCTCGAGTTGGTGTAATGGTTAGCAAGCTTGTCTCGCTAGAACCGTTGCAATTGTGTAGTGAGTTCGATCCTCACTGGGTGTCCCATACTTTCGGCTTTGTGCCACATTTTAGCTTAGAAAATCACCAAATTACAACCCAGTCGTCCTCCATACAACATTTGTGCTTGGCTGCCAACAACGAATGGCTAAAAATGAATTTAACCAAATAACGGAACTTAGCATCATCTACTCTTCAGATAGTAACTGAATATTTTCGTTACATCTAGTCATCAAATGCAGTTATGCTTGGCATGCTAATGATGACCTTAGGGCATTTCAACTCTGTCACAAAGTCGGATACATAACCTACTAGCAGTATAGCCCGGCGTTGCTCGGGTGTAATGAAAGCTTTAAAACTAATCTATGGTCCTGGAGCTCAGACTCAGAATATTTGTGTGAAGTTTAGTGAGAATCGGATAAAAATTGTGGATTTGTATAAAGGACATACAGACAGATAAACAGACACACACACAAACATCTTGCCTTTTATATATATTATCGATTTTCTGCACTATTGTAAGAACTGCAACCTTGAAACTTCTGAATATCATTTCTTATGTCTTTGTCTATGAGTGTATCAAATTTGATTAAAATCAGACCACTACTTCTATAACCCGATTTTTTCGATTATCGATATTTATCGGGGATACCTCGACCCAAAACCTAGCTAAGAACACTCGCAGACACTTATAGTACAACTGTGTCAATTTTCAAGAAAATCGGTTCAGCCGTTTCGGAGTCTATAGGTAACGGGGACACACACACACACACACACACACACACAATTTATAAATAAGTTTAGATTTAGATTAGATTTACAGTAATTATACATATTTACATTACAGCAATTGTTCATAGCAAATGCGTTTTCATTAAACCGGATGTTTTCTGACTGGACCACATAATAGAGCCGCATTATTTCCCCAAAACCGTTAAAACATTTGGCATGTCTGAGCTTTTTCGCGTCCTTACTGGAAAAGAATGCGGTGTTGTTCTATTTAGATGTTTACAAGGTTGTGGGTTTTGTGAGTATTTTCTAGGTGAAGGTACGTGTTTAATATATAGAACATAGAAGCACTCAAATGTCCTAGGTTTCTGCTACGGATGTTCATTTCTTCTATGTTGACTCTATTGAAACAGGATGTGCGTTGTGGTGCAGTGGATATCGGCTCTGAACGAGAAATCGGGGAGCCGAGTTCGAATTCCAGTTGAATTCCTTGCATTTACTTACGCGCAAATACCCTTGGGAAAGGTATTAATCTGTCTCTTCCCTTCAGTTATGGGTTAAATAACAGTTATGGGTTAAATAACAGTTATGGGTTAAATAAATATAGCCTTGGTTAGCAACCAGTCTACCGCAGAAAGTAATAGCAACCTACCCAGTCAGTCAATCTTGTTTCTTTCGAGACAAGCGTGTATCACGTATGGCACTTAACTTACTGTTGTGGGATCTCCCCTTTGTATATGATAATGGACTCGACTGAGTATACATATATTCCTGCCACAGAGTTAAGAGTGGAGAGTATTCGTAGAGATCCATGCGAGTTATCGGAGGGTACCGAAACTGATACATAAGATACTGAAGTTACCCAGAAAAGTTATCAGAAGTCAGACTAGCTCTGAGCTCCACTTAGCTAGAATAATATACACGGATATACTATTTCCAACGACTTCATTTCAAGACTTGTATATATTTATTTCTTACTAATAGTATCCCTGGATTTACTAGCATGCTTTCAAGTTGTATATATTACGTTCAATATAACCTACTGTTCTATTTCCGTATATGTTTTGTTCATTATTTTGTGCGGTTCCTCACCCGGAATTCACTACAAATTGGCGACGAAGATTCGTACACAAGTCGCCACAACACTTACCAATCGTGCATGGCCGTATCTGACTACCGGACACACCGGGCACGGTCCGGGCCGATCCGTGCAATCATAGTGAAAATCCGGGTAAGGAAAAATGTCTTCGTCAGAAATCAAACAAAAGAAAGAAAGAAAGAAAGACGAAGAAAACATCCGAATGAACGCAGTAAAAATCTGTTTGTTTATTTATTAATTTGGGGAGAAAAGACTGGTTATACTCAGAAAGTCCGAACCTGATTTCCTGCTTTCGTTCACGTTCTGTGCCTAATTTCTATTGGAATAGCCGAAAATATCCGCAGAAATCATAGTTTCTGGAAACGGATGACACTGATGACGTCATCACATTGTCAACTAATAAATCCGGGCAATTTTCTCTGTGCCCGGTGTTTTTTTAGCATCAGCTAAGGCGCTGCAAGCGTGTATCACGTATGGCACTTAACTTACTATTGGAACAAAGTAAAATGTCTCTTGCGTATGTATGTTTTCATTCGTGGTTCAGAAACAATTTATTGAAAGTGAGGACTTTTCCAATCTTTTACTCTTTTTTTTCCTTCACTTGGAGTAGATAGACTAAGCTATCGCCTGGTTCACACTCCACCCACGTCTATTGAACAGGTGAAGAGGCTCATCCCTTGTTTCCTGTTTAAGGATGTGGTTTCCGGCTTTCTCTTTTCCAATCTTTTACTCTTTTCCATTTTTCTACTCTTTTTTTCCCTTCAATTGGAGTAGATAGACTAAGCTATCGCCCGGTTCACACTCTACCCACGTCTATTGAACGGGTGGAGAGGCTCATCACTTGTTTCCTGTTTAGAATGTGGTTTCCGGCTTTCTCTTTTCCATTCTTTTACTCTTTTTTTCTTTCAATTGGAGTAGATAGACTAAACTATCGCCCGGTTCACACTCCACCCACGTCTATTGAACGGGTGAGGAGGCTCATCACTTGTTTCCTGTTTAGGATGTGGTTTCCGGCTTTCTCTTTTCCAATCTTTTCACTCTTACGTAGCCTCCTGCACATCAGTGGCGTTACCGCCTTGCTTGGGGTGATATGATTAAAAAAAAAAAGAACAGATAAAGATGATTGAACTCAAGTCAGCCTCACGTTGAGTTCTTATTCTTCTATGTCCCGTGTCCCTCCAGGACGTGAGCGATCATGGCCCTCTGAATCCCACTATCCCTTGTAGCTTCTTTTCTCTTGTTACTTATCCCAAATCCTGCTCTGCCACCCACTTGCTTAAGCCCATCAAGTATGTCACGCGTTGCTTTCCCTTGTTTCTCTTCCCGTCTATCCGTTCTGTGAGTATCAGATTCTCCAATCCCTCCTTCCTCGTTACGTGTCCCAGAAACTTCAGCTGTATCTTCCTCATGTTAAGAATAAGTTTCCTTTTCGTTTCCATCCTCTCCAAAACCTCGATGTTTCCCACATGTTACGTCTATAGTATCTTCAGCATCCTTCTGTAGGACTACATTTTAGTTACTTCAAGTCTCTCCCTCATCTTTGAGAAGATTTTCCAGCTTTGGCTGCCATATAAAAAGACAAGCTTCACATAACAGTCCAGTATTGTTTTCCAACGAAATTTTCCTCTCTCAATGCTCAGTTTAGCATTTGTAATTCGTCTTTGGCCATGCCAATATGATTTCTAGTCTCAGTGTCGCACTTTCCGTCCTCTGTTAGAACACTTCCCAATTAATTTAAATTTCTGTGCCTGCTTGATTTCAGTATCCCCGATTTGTAGTAGGCATTTTGGGCTCTTCTTTTTACTGATAACCATGCATTCAGTTTTCTTGTTCAATTTTTAGTCCTTTCATCTCGCTTTCCTTTACTACCTTCTGCAGGAGATTTTGTAGTTTCCTTTCCGTGCTGTGTCATCTGCGTATCTTATATTGTTAAAATTGTGACCACCAATGACGAATCCAGGCAGAACTTCTAGTTTTCTCAGAATTGCCTCGCTGTATATGTTAAATAGATCCGGTGAGAAGACACATCCTTGTCTTACACCTCGTTTTATTTTTGTATATCTGCTGAACTCATTTTCTGTCCGTATGAAGGCAGTTTGATGTTAGTGTAGGTTCTTGATTATTTTAATGTCTTTCCCGAATATGTCTAGGTTACCGAGCATCTCTATCAAGGCTTTGTGGCGTATAATTAAAATGGCCGAATCTCTACTTCGTGAGTAAGACTGCTGAAAACACGTCCGAATGATCTCGTTCGAAAGTAAAAAGAGAAAGATTCTGTTCTTTCTGGAAGTGGGGTCATAAAATTACACACGTGACCAGAAAAACTTACCGGATTTTTATAACTTAAATCATGGGAAAATTAATTTATTTACTTTTTATTCTATTATAAAAATTATATTATTTATTATTTCATTTATTAGTTTTATTCAATTTTCCCGTGTAAAATTAAACAAAATCGATAAATAAAATAATAATATTGAGTAATAAAAAAAAGAAAAATATTTTCACATGATGCTAAAAGTAAAGGAACTGGAAATACGATAACCCCACTTGGTTTCGAAAAATGGCGTTAGTTGGCGCTGTTGAAGCCTATAAGAAGGAATTATTCCCCGTTTCACTCTGATTTGACCGAGACCATTGCAATGATGCTCATACTGATTTACCCTGACTTTTGGTATAGCAGGTGCTTATCTATTCCGTTTGTAGTGAAGGGTAGTTGTATACCGTTGCAGGTTAACGGAATTTGGCCTTGTGAAAGATAGCCCACTGTAAGTCATAAAATGATTATAAAATCAAGAAAGGCAATTTGAGTATAAAATAACATTTATATATATATACATATCAATTAATGTTTTACAATTAAAGCAATACTTGAAATAAAGGTTCAACGGGGGTTAGAATGTTCATGGAAAATAATAATCCTGAAAGAGATTAAAGGCTTAGGAGTGTGGAGGCGTCTTGTAGGTAAAGAATATTCATTTTGAAGTTGCCACTTCTAAGGTCCGTAAGTCAGTAAGTTGGTTTGTGTGGAATATCTTTGAAGAGGTCACTCCTGAGGTCAGTAAGTACTTTTGAGACAGGGAGGTCAGTAAGTACTTTTGAGACAGGGAGGAAGGAAAGAGATAAGGGAGGCGAACATAGTAGCCGCTTGACTTAAGTCAAGGGCATATTAATTACACTATTCTCCTCTCGTTTTCCCGTCTGTCTGCCTGCTTTTGTCTCGGCTTTTTATATCTGCTTTTTGGATCAGAAGTTCGTTTTGAATTTCGCGCTTGTATTTGATTCCGGGCTTCCCATTGGCTGGTAAATAAAATTCGCGTAGGCTCGCGAAATGGAAATTTGATATTTGATTAATTTTTATTTTTCAACCGGAACATCTGCGCAAACTCGGATGCGCACGACGAGTTTTATTCATTTACCTTTTTGTTGTGAGAGAGCCAACATCCGGTTTCTCGCTTTTGTTCGGTCGGTATCGCCACACTGGATTAAGAAACAAAAAAAAACAACGGACATTCCATATCCATGTTTAAATATTCCCGTGATAAAACAAGTATAAACCTTCCTTTGGTTGTTCCAACTTTGTGCGGGGGGGGGGGGTCATATAAAAGGAAGCCCCTGTCTTGTTTCATTTTTTTTTTTTTTCATTTATTACTCTGCTGGGATGGGCATTGTGGCGAAATTGATATCGGCTCGGAATAGAAAATCAGAAATCCGAGTTCGAATTCCAGTTGAATTCGTTTCATTCACTTACGCACCTTGGGAAACATATTCATCTGTTCTTCCTCCAGGTTGAATAGCAGGACAGCTTGGGTTCTATAGCCTTGGTTGTCAACCAGTCTACCGCAGAAAGAAATGACAACCTATCGTGGGAAAATCTTCTGCCTCGCCAGTCATGAATCGAAAGAGACATGATCATCCAAGCGTGTATCACCTATGGCACTAAACTGACTGATTATTCTGCTGACGGTCTGACATATCTATCAAAGCGCCTCCGCATTTCCTTTAACTCTCGTTATTTTTCTCGACGCTCTGTTCAAATCTAGCGTCACTGCGCATATTCTCGGGCAGGAGTTATCCCCCCTTGCATTTGTTTATATTTACATCACTCTACTTTGAAATTTAAAGTTCAGTTAGTAAGATACTTCATTTCAAGAAAGCTTTTTTCTATTTTTTTATTCCCGAAAGCGATGTCTCAGCGCAATATCAACTCCACACACAATTAAAAAGATGACTTCTTTACCACAGTATTATTACTTGACATGAACAAGAAGAATCTACCTCTGTAGATTAAAAATAAAAGGTTCAGGTTGAAATTCCTTGAGGATTAGCTGGCTTGACATAGTCCTGAAGAAGGTTGAAGAACACAATAGCCAAAACTTAATGATGATAACAATAAAAATGAGGCCAATAGTCTAAATATAAATACCTTCTCCATGGTTTTGAATTCAAAGTTGCTTCTCTCAGACTCATTGTCAGCAAGAATAGTAAGCTAGATCTGACCTGCTTTATAACCCATGGCTGGGAGCTGGGCAGAAAAACGGATTCATCTTTTTCCAAAGAACATTAGTATAAAGTAAATACAGATTGTCTCACCAATTCTATTTTCTGTACTATTAATCACTAATATTAATATTAATCATCTCTTATGTTTTTGACTCGTATCCTTTCCCTGACAATCCTTGTATCATGTTCTTCCTTTCCACTCTACTCTCATGCAGCTCTCTTCACATCAGTGTTCTCATCCTTCTCTTGCTCAATCTCTAACACATCTGTAATTTGTTCCTCTTTCTCATCACTCACCTCTTATGTAACCCCCTGCGTACTAGTGGCATTCCTACCTTGATTGGGGTGAAATGATTAAAAAAAAGTATCCAAGTTTTGGCTACTAGGCTGACGGTAGATTTGTGCACTGTCAGAAATGTGTCGGACGATCCATAAATTATTTTCTTGGGCACGTTATCAAGGCGACCAATGGCAAAATAAACCCTCATTCCTGACTTTCAGGGGAGACAACCTAGATAACATTGTGGAATTTTTACTGAACACACAACTTTAACTAAAACCTGTATAGAGACATTTTGGCAAACTTGTTAAAGTGGTCGACAGCTATTTTAACTCTCAGCAAAATGTGGAATGCCAAAACCAAAAATTAATATTTCATACGTTTCTGCGGTCACTCATATCATGTCAGCAGGAACAGCCTCGGGTTCACAGCGATAAAAATATACACAAAAACGACACTAAAAACATGTTAAATATTATAAATTAAATTCATACTATCTAAACTTATTTATAAATGGAACTTTGTCTGTGTATGTGTGTCCGTTACCTATAGACCCCGAAACGGCTGAACCAATTTTCTTGAAAATTTACACAGTTGTACTATAAGCGTCTGCGAGTGTTCTTAGCTAGGTTTTGTGTCGAGGTACCCCCGATAAATATCGAAAATCGATAATTGAAAAAATCGGGTTATAGAAGAAGTGGTCCGATTTTAATCAAATTTGGCACACTCATAGACAAAGATATAAGAAACGATATTCAGAAGTTTCAAGTTGGCAGTTCTATCCTTGGATGACTTATTTGACTCCGATATTGGAAATCGATACCCTGATATCCTACCGGGTCTGATCAAAATCAGTTTTTCAGCTCTTTTATTTTAGTTTTTGCTTCGGGTTTGGCTCTAAGTAGGTATAATTGTAGTTCTTAGTCTCAGCCATGATACCATTTACTCAGAGGACTTATTTAGCCTTCAAAATTCAGTTTACGACAAAAAAACTTATTTGATATCAATATCAGGAAATTAAAATTTGACTTACATCCATTCATTTTTCTTTCAGTCTACGGTTTCGCTTTAACTGGAAACAACTATTGTTTTTAGTCTTTCGTGCCAACGTCCAAAGAGTCTGAGCTCCAGGATCATGGATTAGTTTTAAAGCTTTCATTACACCCGAGCAACGCCGGGCTATACTGCTAGTTTTATATATTTTTCTATATTTGTGTGTGTATATTTTTATTAAATGTATTTTACGGCTGCATGTGATAAAAGAAATAAAGTCACTTCGTATTATAATCTAGGCGACATGCCCTTTGCATACTTTCTCGCGCTATTTTTCACACTGCACTAACTGATTCTTCTTTTTCCTCATTTACATGTCGGAAACAAAAAAGAAAGAACAAAGACGTTATTTCCGTTTTCATTCACACTCAGAACGAACTTGTTCACCTACTACAATTGTATACACTCACTGCGACCCCAGATTTATTTTCACAAATCTATTTCGTTTGACTTTAAGAAAACTGAACTCTTAGACACAGATGCAAAAGGAAAAAAATTATGCAGAACTTTCAAACATAAATGTTATTTCAAAAACAACAGAATTGATGCCATTTCTTCTCGTAAAATAAATTTACACTTATTAATACAAACGAGTCCTTTTTATCTTTTGTTCAACCTTCTGATTCTTTCAAATGTGGTGGGCTCGATTATGTCTGGCACTAGTCTATTTCGCAAGCATAGCAGACGCCCATACATAATAGTGACCACGCATAGAACACACACACAAACCTTTTGATATTCTAGCCGCCACTACATAATGGTGACCACGGTCAAAATGCACACATAAACTTTCTGATGTCTGCATAAATAACCTACGACTACCAAACATCTACAAACCTGATATTCGAAACAGGCATATATATATGTTTAAAAAACAAAAACCTGGTGATTTATTACACAAGTGCAAACGCAGAAAAATATTTTCTGATCTATTTTAAGAAACATACAACGTCCGATTTTCTTATAATATTGCAGTGGAAGAACGAAAAGAATCTACATTAAAATTACTCGTGTATAATCCCACAAACGTTCAAACTTGGTTCTCTCAACTGAACGCCATTTTTTGGACCAAGAAAATTGCGTCGCAAAATTCTCGTTATGCCTGTGTCGTCGAGTAAATGGTTGATTTATTTGAAACATGCCTGTTGATAAACCTTATGACACATTGAAGAATGCAATAATCAGGATTGAAAAATCAAAAGAGAAAAAATTACACGACCTTTTCAATAACTTGACACCAGGAAAAATGAAACTTTCGTAATTATTACGTAAAATGCAAACATTTCTGGGAGATCATACTATTGTAATAATAATAGCCCTTAAAGAGTTATTTGCCCTGAATCTAAAGCATAAACTTATTGGGCATGAATAAAATATGGCGTCTTACCCTTGAAGCCTACACAAATATCTCCTGTCTTCTTCAAATATGACTACATGGTAGTAGCGATAAAATGAGAATTTTCACAGCAAAAAAGGAATACACTACCAAACAACAATAACATAAAAAAGGTTATGTCAAGTCGAATAAACTTAAGCCCTCTTTTTGGTCGGAAGAAATTACCCAACCCACTTTCACCCATTCCTACGGCCAATAAGATAAAATAACTTTTTTTTTTATCAATTGGCATTGTAGCATGTGTGCTCAGGTTGGAAAGATTTATTTGAAACTAGCAGTATAGCCCGGCGTTGCTCGGGTGTAATGAAAGCTTTAAAACTAATCCATGGTCCTGGAGCTCAGACTCAGCCTAAAGAATATTTGTGTGAAGTTTGGTGAGAATCGGATAAAAATTGTGGATTTGTATAAAGGACATACAGAACAAATAGACAGAAACACACAAAAACATCTTGCCTTTTATATATATATATATATATTATCGATTTTCTGCACTATTGTAAGAACTGCAACCTTAAAACTTCTGAATATCGTTTCTTATGTCTTTGTCTATGACTGTATCAAATTTGATTGAAATCGGACCACTCCTTCTATAACCTGATTTTTTCGATTATCGATTATCGATATTTATCGGCGGTACCTCGACACAAAACCTAGCTAAGAACACTCGCAGACGCTTGTAGTACAACTGTGTAAATTTTCAAGAAAATCTGTTCAGCCGTTTCGGAGTCTATAGGTAACGGATACACAGACACACACACACACACACACACACGCATACACAGACAAAGTTCCATTTATAAATAAATTTAGATTAGATAGATATTGCTAAAACTAAGTCATGATTTTGTATTTATTTATTTTTGTTTAATTTTAAACGTTTGGTGGTCATTTGAACAAGTGTTTTTTGTTTTTTTTTTTCAAAGAAATTTCTTTGACTGAGACTTTAAGTCCTCTGCTAAATTCCTTTCTTCCAGTTTTATCATTTTTGCCAAATCTTTCCGGCTAGTTGAATTTCCACATTCCTACGGCCAATAAGATAAAATAACTTTTTTTTTATCTACTGGCCTTGTAGCATGTGTGTTCAGGTTGGAAAGATTTATTTGAAATATTGCTAAAAGTATGCCGAGCACAGCTCCTTAAAAAAAGAAGAAAAACAAAAAAAGATAAAAGTGTTTGTAGTAAAACGTTGTTCATTGGAACAAACAAGTGTTTTAAACATTTTATCGTACCGTATTTCACTTGTTTGAATTTATTTATTTATTTAGTGTGTGTGTGTGTGTGTGTGTGTGTGTGTGTGTGTGTGTGTGTGTGTGTTTTCGAAATACGAAATGATGTGAGCCAACAATGTGCTGGACTTCAACAAATCTGGTTGATTCATTCGGATTTTTTAAACAACGCCGTGAGCTCTATTTCTCTGTGGAAAAACATTCCAGCCGACGAACATGTTGACTAACTTATGTTGTTATCTGAAGAAGGCCTACGACTGGTCGACTCATGGACTTTCACGAATGAAGTCGATAAAAATAATCTACTAGTTATTTGGCCGAAATTCGAGGAACGATTAGGGATCCAAGTAAGTTTTTACTTCGCTCATTTTTACCTTTGTCTGTACACACAAAGAGATACAGAATATATCGATGCTTTTAGAACAAGATTCAAGTTTCAGGCGAACAAGTGAAAGTTCTGAGATGCCATAGACACCTAGGAATGGTTATTAGAGAAGCTCATCTCCGGAACCAAACACTCAGAACTGCAAAAGCTGCTATTGGCAAAGGAAGAAGGTTTGACACTTGTGAAAACCCTGAATGTAGGTAGAGTCGACGAGGCTTTAATAGGCCACATGAAGCAACTGGCAGAAATCCAAGATGGAAAGTGCCAGGAGATTGACTTAGTAAAATACAGCAGCAGCAAACGGTGCTGCAGCATGCATTCTCACCAGAAAGAAAAGTGCCCCGGCGTTGGGTACTACATGTGCAACATGTAAAAAAAAAAAAACAAAAAAAAAAAAAATCACTGGATGAGTGAATGACAGGATGGCTGTCTAGTTGTCATGAAAATATGGTATTCACCTGTGAAACTGCCTGTGCGGTCGAACTGACATGTTTCTCAGATCGTTCACTGAGTTAATCTGAGTTTGGTTCTCTTGGATTCCTAGGTGTCTATGGCATCTTGGAACTTTCACTTGTTCGCCTGAAACTTGAATCTTGTTCTAAAAGCATCGATATAGTCTGTATCTCTTTGTGTGTACAGACAAAGGTAACAACAGACAAGAAAATAAAGGAAGATGTCCACAGATATACATCACAAAAAAGGGACCCAAATCGAAACCTAGACACTGGCGAAACCCATTGAAATGAGCAATACAGACATCAGGATAAGAAACGTAACAACCGTGTTTACTCACTAAATGCCTAGCAGGGTGACCATGACGACGTGTATGAACAATTTGCGCAAATGTCGTTTGATGCAATTAAGCGGCAAAGTAAAAAAGACACTAGGTTTTTGCAGACCTTGATATCAAGGTTCCCAACCTACTGACACTCATAAACCAAAAGCTAAGGTTGACTTAAAAGCCGATGAAAATACTCTTCCCCTTACGTATTTTCCGCATGGTGTTTTCTCATAAAGTCAGAATCTCTGGACAGCCACTGTTCGGTGCACCACATAAGGAGTCAACAGTACTGAGTGCGTCTAATCGATTCAGCGTCCTCCAAAATGGCTCTATTAACATACAGTGTACCTACAAAGGAGAGTTGAAAACACTCAAGTTCTTCGTGGTAACCTCAGAGGGACCTATTATTCTAGGATTTCCATCACTCAGAGACCTAGAACTTGTTACGATGCACTGCGTCATCCAAGAGAACCAAACTCAGATTAACTCAGTGAACGATCTGAGAAACATGTCAGTTCGACCGCATAGGCAGTTTCACAGGTGAATACCATATTTTCATGAAACTAGACAACCATCCTGTCATTCACTCATCCAGGAAATGTCCCATTATTATGAGAGATCAGATTAAGACCAAGCGAGATGATACAATGAAACGGCATCATTCGCAGAGTAAGCCAGCCTACAGAATGCGTTAACAGCTTAGTGTATGTGTGCAAGAGTAATAGCAAACTCCATTTGTGTTTTGACCCCAAGAATCTGAACAGAGCAATCATGCGATATCACCACAAGACTTCCATAATGAAGGAGCTCGCACAGGAATTCTCTGATGCCAAGTACTTTTCCAAACTGGATGCTAAGAATGGATATTGATCGATCAAGCCTGATTCTGAATCACAGCTACTGACCACTTTCAACTATCCTTTTGGAAGGTATTGCTTCCAGAGAATGCCTTCTATTCTAGTCATGTCCCAAGGAGGTATTCCCAGCAGAAAATGGATATGATTCTGAAGAGATGCCCTGGTACATTAGGACTAATAGACGACGTCATAGTTTATGGTAGAACCAAAGAAAAACATAACCGGAATCTGCACAACCTGATGAAGATATCACAGGTCGATGGGCTCAGGTTTAACAGTGAGAAATGTACAATCGACTAAAAGCAGATACACTTCTTTGGGGCCATATGTGACAAAAACGAAGTAAGACCTGACCCCAAAAAGATGGAAAAAATCAATGTTGCCAAGCCCGAAAAGCATCACAGACCTACAAAGAGTGCTAGGAATCATCACCTACACGACACCTTCCATTCTGCATCTCTCTGATTTCAGTTATCAATGAGCTACTAAAAAACCATCAGAGTACATGTGAAGTGAAAGTCACCGAAAGCCCTTCCAAATAAGAAAATACCTGATTTGTAAAGAAATGCTGCTAACGTACTTTGATTCTAAAAAAGAATATATGATTCTAGTAGACGCATCTTACAGATGCCTAGGCGCAGCATTGCTGCAGTGGGGGGGGGGGGAAACCCGTAGCATTTGCGTTGAAGTCTCTGACGGAAACAGGGCAACCAATATGCTAATATTCAGCTGGAGCTCCTAGCTGTTGTGGGCTTACGGCCTATCACGTTGAATACACCGGTTGTCGCTCGATCACTGAAGTTAAGCAACGTTGAGCCTGGACAGTACTTAGATGGCTGACCGCTTGGGAATACCAGGTGCTGTAAGCGTTTAGTGACGGATGTGCGTTGTGGTGCAGTGAATATCGGCTCGGAAAGAGAAATCGGTGAGCCGAGTTCGAATTCCAGTTAAATACACTGCATTTCACTTAAGCACTTGGGAAAGGTATTAATCCATCCCTTCCATCCAGTTATGGATTAAATAACAAGGGTAGGACTTGGGGACCCTGCCCTTAAAAACAAAATCCCAATGAATCTTGATTCTTGAAAAGAAAAAAAAAGTATTACTAGGCACAAAACTTATATAAAAACAACAATAAATTGTTAAAAGAAAAAGGTATTACCAGCAATAATAATAAATAAAATTTAGTTGGCAATAAATGACCCACCGAGGTTGATATGCCATAAAAACAAAACAACCAACCAACCTAGCTGTTGTTTTTGAATATTAACCTTTCTGAACGTTTACGAACGTACATCTATGGCTGTGACTTCCAAATAGAAAGCAATCAGAAGCCTCTAGAGATTATCAACTGGAAAAACCTGACTACAGCCTCTCCTCGCCTTCAGCGAATTTTATTACGCCTGCAAGAGTATAACAAGGCCATTGTCTATCGCCCAGGCAAAGAAATGGCCCTAAACGGATGGTCTTTCTAGGTTCTCTAACAATAGAGTGGAAGAAGCAATCGACTGGACATAAATGTTGATTTTGTTAAATTTTCAGCGCAAAATTTAGCACAGATTCAACAGGCAACTAATGCTGACCCAACAATGTGTGAACTAAGGGACATAATCCTGTTAGGTTGGCCCGACGCGTTCAAAGAAGTTGGCAAGGATATGTGACCATACGGGCGCTGTCGGGATGAGCTAGCCATAGAAAATTGGATCTTGCTCAAGGGTTAGCAAATAATATACCAAAATTTATGCAAGAATAGGTACTTCACAAGATCCACTATGACCATCAGGGAATCGAAAAGTGCAAGTTGCTAGCAAAAGCTGTGTGTACTAGCATAGCATCAACCAAGACGGTATTTACCAGCCTTCCAACACAAGGCTAGATGTGACACAAGGTCTATTAATAACATCAACCAAGACATTGACAGGTTAATGCAGCTTCGTGGTGCGTGCCAGGACTACTAACAAATGCAGATCGCGTAGACCTTGATGCCAGTAAGAGATCCCAGTAAGACTATGGCAAATATTAGCCACTGACTTGTATACCGTTTTGATGGATCAAAGTTTTTCTCATTGTTGACTATTACTGGAAAAAAAAACTTTGTGCGAAAGTTAAACAATTTCTCCAGATATGAAATGATAGACATGACTAAGCAAGTTTTTGGCTAGCAAGGAGTTCCGGAGAGGGTGATCAGTGACAACGGTCGGCATTACAATTCAGCTGCATTTAAGAAATTTGCAAAAACGTGGGAATTCGCTCATCGCACAGCATCTCAAATATCCACAGTCTAATGGACTTGAAAGATGTATGCAGTCGATAAAATTTGCCATCAAACAAGCTAAATCGACCAGTCATGACATCAACATAGTACTGCTGTGCCTTCGGACAACTCCTATAGACCACATAATATCATCACCAGGGGAACTGTTATTCAACAGAAAATTGGTTAGCAACATTTCAGTAAAATTTACTTAATACAATGCGCAAAAAGCAATATCAATCTGTTTGTATAAGAAACAAGCTGAATAGAAAGCATAGTATGACCAAGCATGCGAAAGATCTCCCTGATATCCAAATAGGACAGTGCGTTAGGATGCACAACAAGGATACAAATATATAGAGCCCCGTAGTTGTTATGCAAACATGCACGGAACCAAAGTTCTACATCGTCCAAACCCCATCTCGACAGGCTTTTCCGCAAAAATAATTTCACTCATTTGTGAATAAATCCTGAAAGTTTCATTAAAATCCGATAATTATTTGATTTTTGCAAGAATTTCCAAATTAATGTGTTTTTCACCGGAAAAAAATTGAGTTACCTAAATTATTACATTTTTCATTGTAAACTCGCGTAACGATTTGGTTAACTGCTAAAAAGACAAGATTTTTTTACCAAAATTTTGAACGTGTTAGAAGGAATTTACAAACTTTGCTTAGAAAACATGCAAAAGCAAATCCAAAACAAAACTCAAAAATTTCTTTAATATTTCATTCTTTGATGATGCGAAATAATTCGGCCAATAGAAAGCCAGGAAACATCTAAAAGCAAAAATTCAAATAATCTTCAATTCTCAGAAACAATTTTTTACGGACCTTTTCGCGAGCCGACTCGAAGTTTGCTCGTCGTCCAATGGAAAGGCCGGAATCACATCCGGGACTCAATTTCAAATGACATTTTCAAGCCCCCAAAACTGAATAAAAACACGGTTAAGTTCGCCTGTCACCGGAAAGAAAAAAGCGAGCATTTTAATTCGTCCCTTGACAAATGTCAAGCGATCGTTATTATCTCTCTCTCTCTCTCCCTCTCTTTCTTTCTCCCCCTCTATTTCATTCCCTTTTTTTAACGTTTCAGTTTTACCTAATAAATAATATATATTAAGGACACTATAGTCTGAAGAAAAAAAATCGATTAATAATGAAATTTTAAAAGAATTGTTTTCATTTTTTTATTCATAATAATTTATAAAATTTCAAAAATATTGTTAAAATAGTTGACCGATTTGTTATCGTTAGTTTACGTATTAAGTGAAGATTATATTTATTAATTGAAAATTGAAAACTTTAATACAAATTGTCGTGCATTCGTATTTTTAAAATAATGTTAATTGTTTGTGTATTTGAAGCTTTTTGTATGGTAATTTCTATGTGTACATTAAAAAGTCATGTATTTCACGGTTTTTTCCCCTTACAAGAAAAGAAATTGTACAATTATGTCACTTGTGATCACCATACACTTATCTTTCATCATATTTCAAATATGGGGGAAAGGTCAGAAAGTCCAACTTTGTGTTTAAGAAATAATTTCATTTTAAATTTCATGTTATAAAGAAGTAATACTTGTGTAAATTAGATTAATTTAACATTAAATTTGCTAATTTTCAAAAAATAATGTAACACAGAGGTATATTTTATTTTGTAAATAATGGCCGAAAAATTGAAAAGTTCAAAATAAAATTAAAAAATTTTAGATTCTAATCAATATAATTTCTGTTTGAAATACACCAGAGTATTTTGATTTCTGGAAATAATAAATTTAATCATTTTGCTTTCAATTAAAACTAAAATAAAAGTTTCTAGGAAACATTTTATTTTTAAAAATTCAATTTAAAAGTTAGTTATTGAAAATGAGTGAAGGTACCTAACTTATTGTATCGTAACCAAATGCACCCTTAATGCAAGATGAAAAAAGCAATTAAAAACATAATTCACCGGCACATATCACTCAATGATCTTATCAAAAACCTATAATTTATTATCTACTACTAAGTAGTAGATTATAGTATAATTTATCATTTACTACTAAGTTTTAACCATTTCAATTATTTTCAGCAACACTGGTCATTATAAATCTCCTTTATGTAAAAATAATGTTGTCTATTAATTCTTAAGCTACTCGGGAGATGACATCTCCAGCACTAATAATAATAATAATAATAATAATAATAATTTTTCTGTAGAAAAGCAAAACAGAAGTCAAGAACCAACTATTGCAGCAAAAAAGCCAAAGATAAAGCTCTTGAACAGATGAAACAATGCTGGCAAGACAAACCTCTGCATGGCCAATATTCCAGAACGTGCCAATAAATTCAATGTTGATAAAGTTAATACTCATCGATGGTTACGTGCATCTGGATTAAAGTCTGAGACTGAAGGCTTTATTCTTGCAGTGCAAGACTAAAGTCTTTTCACTAGGAACTTTCAGGCAAATATTATACATAATAATGTGGATCCAAAATGCAGGTTCTTTGATAAATACCAAGAAACAATAGACCATCTAATCTCAGGATGTTCTGTACTTGCCCCAAATGAATATAAAAATCGACACGATAGAGTGGGGCAATATTTACATTGGACAATGTGCAAACACTATGGAAAATCTGTAGACAAACACTGGTATGAACATCACCCAGCACCGGTTACGGAAATAGAAGATGTCACCATTTTATAGGATTACACCATCTATAGAGACAGAAAAATCGAAGAAAATAGGCCGGACATTATTGTTAAAAACCAGAAAGAAAAAACTTGCCTAATAATTGATATGGCTTGTCCAGCGGATTGTAACATAGCAACCAAGGAATTTGAAAAACTGTCAAAATATAAAGACCTGGAAATTGAAATAGAAAAAATGTGGAAATTGAAAACAAGAATCGTACCAGTGATAGTAGGTGCACTTTGAATGATAAAAAATGGAACAAAAGAACACATTGAAAGAATCCCTGGAAACTCCAGCTTAAGAGATATACAAAAAATTGTCTTATTAAGTACAGCCCACACACTAAGGAGAACTTTGTCTAGGGATGTTAGGGGAGATAGAAAAAAACATGAAATGGAGCCATAACAACACGCCATGACCTGCCTTAGGTCTTCCCGCAGACTTGGTTGGTAGTGCGACCATAGCAGAAATGGAAATATGATGAAAAATGACAACATAATAATAATAAAACAGCATTAAATAATCACATTTGGAACACATTCAGTACACTCTCTCTCTCTGTCTCTATCTCTGTCTCTGTCTCTGTCTCTCTCTTTCTCTCTCGAAGATTGACCTGTTACCTGTAGAAACTTATGTAATCCGTGCACTGCTTAATAAATCCGACTTTTCTTAAAATTTCTTACTTTCTCATCTCTTCATGCAGCAAAAGAAAAAGAGTCGCGCATGGCCCTATCTGACTACCGGCCACACCGGGAACAGGTCCGGGCCGATCCGTGCAATCATAGTGAAAATCCGGGCAAGGAAAAATGCCTTCGTCAGAAATCAAACTGAATAATTCACGAAGAAAGAAAGAAAGAAAGAAAGAAAGAAAGAAAGAAAGAAAGAAAAAAAGACGAAGAAAACATCCAAATGAACGCAGTAAAAATCTGTTTGTTTATTTATTAATTTTGGGAGAAAAGACTGGTTATACTCAGAAAGTCCGAACCTGATTTCCTGCTTTCGTTAACGTTCTGTGCCTAATTTCCATTGGAATAGCCGAAAAAATCCGCAAAAATCATAGTTTCTGGAAACGGATGACGCTGATGACGTCATCACATTGTCAACTAATAAACCCGGGCAATTTTCTCTGTGCCCGGTGTTTTTTTAGCATCAACTACGGCCCTGGTCGCGTTTATTAACTGGACATCCAATCCACGTTAACACGCATTTCTCACCCTCTTATCTTCTCTCTCGTGCTGTATTCTGTATCTCTCCTTCTTTCTTATGCAACGGAAAAAGAATTATATCTCTCTAGAGTAGGTACCTCCAGTCATTTTTCTATACCTAAATTTAAATTGAAATTTTAAGAATAAATAAGTTATCTTCAAGCTTTAAAATTAGCTTTAATTGAAAGCCAACAGATTAAATTTATTAATTTCAGTAAGCAAAACACCCTGGTGCATTTTAAACCGAAATTATATTGATCGGAATCAAAAAAAAAATTTTTTTTTAATTTCAAAATTTCCTCCTTTTTTCATCGATTGTAAACAGAAGCCAATTCTCGGTTTTAAAAAATCTTACAAAAATAATAGACACCCCAATGACACATTATTATCTTCAAATTACCAATTTAAACTTACTTTAGGTTGACTGAAACGAGAATTACTTGCTTACTGCTTTGAAAAATGTTTCAAAAAGCATTCCTTAATTACTGTAGCCTGGTTATCACAGCTGTCAAAACCTTATCAGGAGGCGATAATGAATGATTTACAGCAGCTGGCCAAAAGTATAGAAGACGAATTTGGTATAAAAAGGTTTATATACGGATTTTTTTTTTCATGTCAGTGAGGACAACCCATGAATCACGTGACCTTTTAAAGATATATATCGCTTACAGCCACCCGTACAAACAAAAAACGGGAAATCAATATGCAGAAAATTAAAATGTTTTAATTATTTTACAGAAAATGACCACCCCTTTTTAGAGTAAGTGTTTAAAATTTTCGATTAATAAATATATTTGCCACACATTAATGAAAAAAAAATCTGAGAAACCTATGAGGAGGAAATTTTAAAAGACTTATGAAACTTTTTAGAAATTATTTAATAAAAAATAAAATAAAATAATAAAAATAAAAACAATTCTTGTAAAAATTCATTATTAACGGAAATGTTTTTTTCTATTTAGACTATGATATAATTTTAATTTTTGTTTATAAAAGCAATTAAAATTTTATCCAAATAAAAAATGGCATAGTTTTATTGCATTTTTGTTTTCCTAATTCGGAGCAGATTTTCTAAAAATGAGCAGGTTTTGAAGAAAAAAAGAGAGTTGATTTGCATTCCCTAATGATTCCTGAATTTAATTAAAACTATCTATATGTTGGGACCTAGTCGCATTTTTCGACATTTCTGGAAATTAATTGGTTGTGGGGGTAACATATTTAAAAAATGCTTTTACCAATATTTTCTAAAAATAATTATTTCAAAACTGATTTCAGTCAATTATGAATAAGTCCTGAAATTTTCATCAAAATCAGACGATTATTTGATTTTTGCAAGAATTTCCAAATTAATGTGTCTTTCTAATGTACTGTAATATTACGTTTTGACGTAATAAAATCTGGCGTCAATTTATCGCTTGCACTGAAGAGAGAAACCTGTTAGAACAATTAAAAAAATTGTAAAAATAATTAAAAAGTACTTTGATCTTTCCTCTTCATGATAGCATAAACATTTTGCCGAGAAAACTTGGTTTTTATTTAGTTTGAGGCCTTTTCCTTCAGACCATGCTGCTTTTTCCAGCGAAAAACTGACGGTACCTACTCTAGAGAGACATTCAAAAAGCAGACGACACATATTTCCCACTGCATCACTTTCTCTCTCTTTCACCTTTAACCTAGACTTTTCTTTCTCAAAAACTGACCAGCAGCAACAAATGAAAGCGAGTAACAACCTCACCATACAGAAGTTTACTACTATCCATGCATATATACACAAATATCAATAAGAATTTACAATTACACCAAAAACCTTTCCCTCCTAAATTCAAATGAACTAAAATTTTCCACTGAACTTTTCACACTCGATTATAATTTTTATAAATAAAAAAAAAATTGATGGTTAATAAATCTTCTTTTTGTTATAAAAGAAAGAGATCTTTTTATTTCTTCGATGTCTGTTAAATACTTTCTTACACCTTCTGATTTATTAAATGCAGGGAGTTCGTTTGACTCAAGGACATTTTCGCAAGAATGGACAAACTTCCTTTACAGGCCAAAGTACAACTATCAACCTAAGACAAATATTAATAGACAACAACAAAATACTTTACAATATCCAATGCAAGAAAAAACACGAATACTCTAGAAACTATTATTATACAAAATAAACGGCCCAGATTAAATAAAATATCATTCACCTTAGGAGAAGAGATCTTGAAATGCTAGTAGTATGATAATGAACGTACATATTTTTTTAGTATTATTATTATTATATAAATAATAGGTAAAAAGTAAAATAAAAACTTAATTGAAATTTATATATATATATATATATATATATATATAGGAAAAATTATTAAAAAGTTGTGAGTTTAATTTTTCCTTGGATCATCACTATGTTTATATATATATATATGTATATATATATATATATATATATATATATATATATATATATATATTACTTTTATTTTACTTTTTACTTGTTAATTTACTTTTTATTTATTTAATGCAAGTAAGTAGTATGATAATGAACGTACATATTTTTACAGTATTATTAAATAAATAAAAAGTAAAATAAAAACTTAATTTAAATTTATATATTAATTAAGTTTTTATATATATATATATATATATATATATATATATATATATATATAGACTGATATTAATAGATAGTAGTAATAAATGATATGAAACCTTAAAAATAAAACCTCACAGCAACACACACAACGTTAAATGTCAGCAAACGCTTACTAGAGTTGCCTCCCTTTAATTAGTCTCAACCAAATGATTTTTTTGTCAATTGATTTCAATGTTTCAATGATCATTTTTGGCCTTTATTTATGTCGTTGTACCTACGTTTTGACGTTGCCAACAGCAACGTCGACTGGTTTAATCGCGTCTCGTCTTGCAAATAAGGCGGAGCATTTTTTTCCCCTCTCTCCTTTCATATCCTCCTAAATATTATTTTTTCGAGCCCCGCCTCCCCTCCCGACTTTCCACCCCAAATATTTAGTAACTTCTTCTGACTGCCGATCGATTCGCCGTTTCTTTCGTTTCTTTTTATCGTCTCTTTGTATTTCGATTGTTGTCTGTTTGTTTGTGTGAAGACTTTTAAGATCTGTGACTTGACTCCACCTCTGATTGGTAACATCATTACCCAAGCACACAGTTTGCTAAAGAATCCACTGACCTTAGGGGTCACCTGGAGATTTTCAAAACCTGATTCGCCTGCACGTGTTTAGACGAAAAATCCCTCCAGGCAAAGGAAAAAATAAGAAAATATACAAAAAATCTTTCACAACCGAAAATAAAAAAAATTTAAAAAAAATTAAAAATTAAAAAAAGATTAAAAAAAAAAATAATGAAACGTTACGGCAGAGAACTGTTTTAAAAGAAATTCGTGGGTCGATATTACTTACAGAAGGAATGATTAATTGGATTTAAAAAAGAAAAGAAGGTGAAAAGAAAGAGAGAAAGAAAACTGATTTTGTGTGTAAAACAACGCAAAGTTAACATAAATTAAAAATGTGATTGAAGTTAAATATGAAAACATAAAATCACTTAACTAAAAAAGAAAAAAAAAGAAAAAAAAGAAAAGAAAAGAAAGAGCGAAAAAAGTTAAGACAGTCGAGTTAAGTGTTTTCATGTCAACACAACTACTAACTTTACGGTGGCATATAGTCGTACGCACCCGACACCCCGATTTCATTGCGACGCACACGCATTTTAGAAGATAAAAAGAGAAAATTATATACTGTCACTACTGAGGAACAACCCCCTAAGTTTGGAGATATGTCATGTCCGTTGCTGTCTCTTTTTTTCGGTTAGTCCTTTTTTTTTTCTAATTTTTTTAAATCTCTTTACATTTTAAAATTTTTATTTGAACGACTTTTGGAGCGAAGAAGGAATAAAAACGGAAAACTTTTGTATATATATATATAAAAAAAAAATATAAATTTAATTTACTCTATTTTATTTGTTTGCTTTTGGCTATAAGTGTTCAGTTACGACAGAAAAAAAAAATAAAACGTAATATTAAAAAAAAATAACAAAATTCTTGCAAAATGGTTAGAACTAAGTTTGACGAATTGAAATTTCGCGAAGAAAGCATTTACAAGGAGCAAGAGCTACGGTTGGCATGGTACAGAAAACGCCAACTAGTGCCGATCGAAGGAATCGATAAATTACCAGGAGCCAGTGCCATTCTTCGACGAAAGATTGCTGCCGACAGAGAACTATTTTCCCAATCTGCAATTCCGATTCAACTCGAAAAATGCAAAGTAAAAGATTATCGTATGAGGAAGCCGACCATTGAACAAGAATGTGCGGCTCAGATGGAAAAATTAAAATCTATGCAAGGAGAAGTAGAAGAATTTAAGCCAATGTACCCACCTCCAACTAAAATCAAGAACTTACTCTACGATGGTATTTCTAGGGAGCAGAAGGGTCGCAGTCTTTATTTAAGGAAGCGATGCGAGCAGGACCCTGAAAACAGGTTTCCCTATCCCGTCACGTCGTCCATGGAATACGGTTGGAATATCATAGACCTTGCTAACAGATTTGAAATTAAAAAACCAGTTCACGGACGTCGATGTATCATAAGGGATACGTTTTATCGAAGAAACGGAATACCAAACCCTGCAAAAGATTGAATTCGTTTTTTACAACAATTTTATAATTTTAAGCAAAGAAAAAAAAAAACGCAAAAGAAAAAATATTTTTAAAAGAATATTTTGATATGTGGTTTCTTGTATATTATTATTATTATTGTTATTATTATTATTATTATAAACAGTTAAGAGAAGAGTGTGATTTAAGAAAAGAAAAGAAAAAGTAGTGTTTGACAATGTTTAACGCTGTGTTCTTTTCTTTTTCTTAAATCACGCTCTTTTCTTCACTGTTGAGTGTTGAAAGATATTGGTAGAGTTTCGTACGTCAATCAGTTTGTCTATTATTATTATTATTGTTGTTGTTATTATTTATTTATTCTAAATTTTATGAACCTGTTGGCTTTTGTGCATAGTGCGTGTTTCCGTTTGAAGGAAGGATAACAGTTTGGAGCCAAATGGCTCAAGAACAGGTTTGATGATGGTTGGTATTATTGCATAATTCTCCCCTTACGTGAGTAACTGGTGTTCGAGCCTAGCTAAAAGTCAGACTTTCAAAAACTGATTATCATTACAGACATAATCATTACCAGTTAAAAAGAAAAAAAAAAAGAAAAGCAAAGAAAATGAAGCTAGTGCAACACAATTTTTCTTTCGGCTTTGAAAGATGCTTAATTGCTCCCTTGCACCAGGTGTCGGTGCTTGAGTGCAAATTAAAGCCAGGATTTTGAATAGTGATTGAAAACTGCTACCTAGTTTGGAAGGCACTATCTTTCCTTTATTCCGTCTTTAGTTAGCCGTAGTCACTAAAACTAAAAGTCGATTTCCCATGGCTAAGAAAGTTTTGTTTACCCTACTAACAACAATTGTCGAGCTAAGATAAACCCCAAAATTTCCGATGCTAATTCTTGAAGCAGACATATCCTTCCCACTTGAAAAACTACACAATCTCCCTATCCTAAATCTCTCACTATCTGGCTTTAGCTTTGTAAAGGGGTACTGTTGGATACAGTAGATATCGACTCGGAACAAGAAATCGGGGAGCCGAGTTCGAATTCAAGTTGAATTCCTTGCATTCACTTACGCGCAAATACCCTTGGGAAAGGTATTAATCCGTCTCTTCCCTCCAGTTATGGGTTAAATAATAGGACAGATTGGGTTCTATAGACCTGGCTGGCAACCAATCTACCGCAGAAAGTAATGGCAACCTACTGCGGGATAATCTTCTGCCTAGTCAGTCATGTATCACGTATGGCACTAAGTTAACTGACTGATTGACTGACTGACTGTTGGATTGGAACTGCTTGTTCTTTACTTTCCATCCTTGACAGAATTCAAAATTGTTTAAGCTGCCTCGTGGGAAAAAAAAAACTTCCACTCTGCAACCTCTTTCCACACAGGCACGAAATTACATGCCATGCTGTTACTATGGAATCGAATCGTCCTCATTTCCCCCGTAATACAAATATAAAGAGAAATTTTTACTCAGCTTTTTTGCAAGAATTGCTATTTTGTGGCACAGGTTCCCGGGTGAGTATTTCCTTGAACACTTCAATCTTTATCTCTTCAAAGTCAGAGGCCAACCATTATCTATTCTTTTTATCCTCATAATTTTTACTCCCTACAACCTCCTCTTTTATTCATATCTGTTACGTATGAATAGAGGTGGCATATCGGATACGAAAGATTAGATCATTGGTGTGTGGGAATTGTCTTTTCTGTAGCGCCAGTCAGTATCTTCTTGGTAGACAATCAAGTTCCTCAAAGCTGTAGGACTGACGCTACACAGTCTTTATAATCTCATTTCATTCTATTTAACCGTGTGCGGGACTTTTTTGCACCGAAACATATCACCCATCTCATTCGGAATAACCATTTTAATAGTAATTTTCTAGCTTGAATGACTCACAAGCCTTGTATTGGGTAAATCTTTAGTATAGAAAATTATTAGAGAGTCGGTTGCTATATTTTCTCATCTCATACTCCTGTGATTGTTATTCTGATTATTATTTTTTTAAAATTATTTCACCCCAAACAATACAGTTATGCCACTCGAATGCAGGGGCTTACAAGGGAGTGAAAGTTAAAGTCAGTTAAGTGGCATATGTGATACACACTTGGGCGATCATGTCTCGAAAAAAACATGACTGACTTGGCAGAAGATTATCCCGCAGTAGGTTGCCATTACTTTCTGCGGTAGACTGGCTGCCAATCAGAGCTATAGAAACCCAATTTGTCATGTTATTTAACCCATAATTGGAGGGAAGAAACGGATTGATACCTTTTCCAAGGGTATTTGCGAGTAAGTGAATGCAAGGAATTTAACTAGAATTCGAACTCGGATGGATGTGTGTTGGGGTGCAGTGGATATCGGCTCGGAACGAGAAATCGGGGAGCTGAGTTCAAATTCCAGCAGAATTCATTGCATTCACTTACACGCAAATATCCTTGGGAAAGGTATTAATCCGTCTCTTCCTTCCAGTTATAGGTTAAATAACAGGACAGATTGGGTTCTATAGCCTTGGCTGGTAACCAGTCTACCTCAGAAAGCAATGGCAACCTACTGCGGGATGATCTTCTGCCTAGTCAGTCATGTCTCTCGAGAGACATGATCGTCCAAGCGTGTATTACGTATGGCAACTGACTAACTGAAAGTTAAAGAGAAGACTGAGAATTGGGGAGGGTCTGATGAAAGGAAAGAAAGATGAACGGAGTTCAAAAAGACAGAAGTTTACGTTTAACGTTGCGTTAAAATTTTTGAAGATTGTAGTTATCATGAAAGCAAGGAAATGGAAGAGACTTCCATAGGTGGGAAGTGCGAAGAAAAGAAGCTATTGGAGTAGAAGTGAAGAAATTAATTCTAAGCACTAATTTCTAATTTATTAGGTTGAGTCATAGGTTGAGTCATAAAATTTTTTCGGTGTGCCATTTGCAATGACAAATATATCATCTTAACTATAAGCCATACGTGGCGGTTAAGAATGGATTTGAAGCGCACGAATAGACCCTGATAATACATTAACATACCTTAATTGTTGTACGGCAGTGGTTGGATGAAAGGTAAAAAAAATGGAAAATATTGGAAATCTGTTCTAACCATATTTGCCAACTTGCAATTCTTAGCTAAATATTTTCATTGACGACGAAAACTTTAATGAAAACCAATTTAAGAGGTTGTCGAAAATCTCTTTAGATCGAAACCTGAGGATGTTTTAAATAATTTTACCCCAAAACAAAACAATAAAACGACTAAGACGCAAGGGGTTATTGAACGTGACAGAATATGAGAAAAAGAAAACCTAATTAACAAGAGAGAACAATAAAACAAGAAGAATGAAGGCAGAAGATTACGACTGATATTGCATTTAAGTTTTTGATGATCAAAGTTGATTGCAAAGAAAGAAGCCCGAGAAGAGTTCCGTAAATGAGACGCTCGAGGGAAGAAATTGTTAACCTAGAATTTACATCTTCGTTACATGTAGCCAATTCAATTGTAAAATGATGAGACCTCGCAGCCAATCTAGTACACGAAAATCTGTCTGAAAACGTATAAATAACTACCCGATAATAAATTGTCAACAAATCATTGCAAATTTGATTGAATAAAATATAAAAAAATGTACTTTATTTTACTTTTAAGAATAAAGTTGATAAACAAAAACAGAAATTATTTATGACTCAATCTAATATTTCAAAACAATTCCATTCATAGGTTTGCAAAAATATCAAAAGCAACGTAGGATTAATCATTAGGTTTAGGACAAGTTCAATCGAATTCGACACTTTCATGTATATATTGTGTTACAACAAGAATATCAGCAAGCTGTCCAATGATTGGTTAGTGATTTTCATGTGAGCCTGATATTAGAATATAAAGTAGCTGACACTCAAATAAATCACTATTAATGACATTGTATGGGCACTTGTGGTGCAGTGGATATCGGCTCGGAACGAGAAACCGGGGAGCCGAGTTCGAATTCCAGTTGAATCTATTGTATTCACTTAAGCGCTAATACCCTTGGGAAAGGTATTAATCCGTTTCTTCCTTCTAGTTATGGGTTAAATAACAGGACAGATTGGGTTCTATAGCCTTGGTCGGCAACCAGTCTACCGCAGAAAGCAATGGCAACCTACTGCGGGATAATCTTCTGCCCAGTCAGTCATGTCTCTTTCGAAACATGATCGCCCAAAATGGCACTTAACTGACTGATGGATGCTTCTTACTTTTGGCCCTGTGCCGCATCTAAATTATGTTTAATAAATCTCTATTAATAACTTGGTATGGGCACTTTAATATGGTGTAATGACTTGCTAATTAAATTGTGAGTTCGATCCTCACTCGGAACTCCATACTTTCGACCACATGTCACTTATAAGCTATGCTTAGTAAATCGCTGTTAAGAGCGCTGTATGGGTTTTCTAACGTGGTGTAATAGCAAGCTCGTTTTGCTAGCTCAGTTACGACTGTATATAGTGAGTTCGATTCTCACGTGGTATTTTATACTTTCAGCCTTTTAACATATGTAAGTTACACTCATTAAATCGCTTGATTCTTGTTACAGTATAACCCGGATATGAGAGAAACCCGGATATAAGAGCGATTTCCTCTGGTCCAAATTAGAGCCTGTGGTAATGTATATAAAATAGACCAAGCCCGGATATTTTTTCTCGTGTTCCCACTGGTTGAGAAAAGCGAAGTGATATGCTTACAGCCACGTCCGCACGAAGCGACAACAAGTCTGCATTTACGTGTCTATTCTTAGATTTGATAAAATTGTAGTTGTAAAAGGAATTTCAAAATGTTTGTTTATTTTTGTGTATTTTCACATTGGTCAGTAAATTACAGGTGTTTAAAGCGTGAAATAATAATTAAATCTTTGTAAAGGAACAAAAAAATAAGTATTTAAAAATAGAGCAACGGTACTAATGGATAAATACATTTACACTATTTATTTACATTAGTCGGACTGTTGCTCCCATCATTACTGTCGCATTGACGATGTTTCGGTCGTTGTACGCTCCGGCCTTCTTCAGCTGATATATTTTTATAATTTCGAAGTGTACTCTTTATTTGTGCGTTGTGGTGCAATGGATATCGGCTCGGAATGAGAAATCAGAGTGCCGAGTTCGAATTTCAGTGGAATTAGTTGCATTCACGTACGCGGATTTTTTTTTTTTTTTTTTAATCATATCACCCCAAGCAAGGCGAAAACGCCACTGATGTGCAGGGGGCTGGCTACGTAAGAGTGAAAAGACTGGAAAAGAGAAAAACCGGAAACCATAACCTAAACAGGAAACAAGGGATGAGCCTCTTCACCTGTTCAATAGATATGGGTGGAGTGTGAACCGGGCGATAGTTTAGTCTATCTACTTCAATTACCATTGGGAAAGATATAAATCTATCTCCTCTCTCTCTCCAGCTATGGATTGAATAGCAGGACAGATTGAGTTCTCAAGCCTTGGTTGGCAACCAGTCTACCACAGAAAAAATGGTACCTACTGCGGGAAAATCTTCTGCCTAGCCAGTCGTAGATCGAAAGAGACCAAAACGTTTATTACGAATGACACGTAACTGACTGATTGCCTCTTTATTTAGTCCAGCGGGGATAGATTATTCTAATTCCATGAACCATGTTGTTGGATATCTTAGTTTTAAGTTAATTCACCCTGATAAATCATTGGATGCGCTAAGATCATCCATTTTCATATGCCACTGTTCTTTTCTTCTACTGTTTTGATTTTATCTTCTTTATCCCATCCAGTTTTCGTTACCAGGTCAATATATGACCTTTTAAAGGGTGTCATGGACTGATAGACTGACGGAAGTCACATAATTTTATATACAGATAGATAGAATCATTATAATTTTTTATTCACCTTACGATATCATAAAATATTTTCTGACATGTCTATCTTAATATATAATTTTTCAGTAGAGTGCAACAGTATCTGTCTTTATTTATTTATTTATTTATTTATTAGCCGTATAGCCCGGCGTTGCTCGGGTGTAATGAAAGCTTTAAAACTATTCCATCGTCCTGGAGCTCAGACTCTTTGGACGTTGGCACGAAAGACTAAAAAGCAATAGTTGTTTCCAGTTAAAGCGAAACCGTAGGCTGAAAGAAAAATGAATGGGTGTAAGTCAAATTTTGATTTCCTGGTATCGATATCAAATTAGTTTTTCGTCGTAAACTGAATTTTGGAATTTTGAAGGTTAAATAAGTCCTCTGAGTAAATGGCATCATGGCTGAGACTAAGAACTACAATTCTACTTAGAGCCAAACCTGAAGCAAAAACTAAAATAAAAGGGCTGAAAAAATACAGACATACAGGCAGATAAACAGATACAAACACAAGCATCTTGCCTTATATATATATATATATATATATATATATATATATATATATATATTACCGATATTGTAAGAACTGCAATCTTGAAACTTCTGAATATCGTTTCTTATGTCTTTGTCTATGACTGTATCAAATTTGATTAAAATCGGACCACTCCTTCTATAACCCTATTTTTTCGATAATCGATTTTCGATATTAATCGGAGGTACCTCGACACAAAACCTAGCTAAGGACACTCGCAGACGCTTATAGTACAACTGTGTAAATTTTCAAGAAAATCTGTTCAGCCGTTTTGGAGTCTATAGGTAACGGACACACACACACACACACACACACAGACAAAGTTCCATTTATAAATAAGTTTAGATTAGATTTTTTTAAACTAGGAATTTGTGTTTTGTGAACTGCGAAAGAAATAAATTAATATATTTCGTACACAAGGCATCCACAACTTCCGGTCAGTTAACTTTTTTTTGTGAATGAGATAATTGTTAGAAACATAACCAGTAAACAAAATAT
The DNA here is from genome assembly GCA_037127315.1 of Ascarosepion bandense. Taxonomy (NCBI): domain Eukaryota; kingdom Metazoa; phylum Mollusca; class Cephalopoda; order Sepiida; family Sepiidae; genus Ascarosepion; species Ascarosepion bandense. The sequence continues at coordinate 909,853 of JBBBDQ010001015.1, read as the reverse complement.
TCAAGTGTAATGTGGATTTTCAGGAGCGCGTTAAACGTGTGATTTTGCGTTACATCACGAGAAGAGGAAGTTAATGGTTATATTGTGTGTGTTGTTTTTCTCAGTTTGCACAGATCATACGGCCTGGTCCTCTATTTTACACACTTTCCCACGGTGGTGGTATGTAACACGAGGTCGTGTTTAATGTTGGTTGTCCATGCGCGTAACTGCTCAGTCCTTGCGACGTCGGTATCCACCAACCATCCGTCTTTCAGGGTAATAAAGGGAGTGCTGCTGCTGGGATGGAGTCTCCATGACTACTTCTTCTTCTATGTGCCCTGTCTTTTCAGGACGTAGGCAATCATGGTTTTTCACGTCTCCCTATCCCTGGTGGCTTTTAGTACGCTTTCTCCTGTTACACCACGCAACCTCCGTTCTGTCATCCACCTGCTCAGGCCCTTCAAATATGTTTTCCGCTGCCTTCCTCTGTCTCTTTTTCCCTCTATCTTGCCTGTTAGTATCAGGTTCTCCAAGCCCTCTTTCCTCATTGCATGTTCCAAGAACTTCGGTTGTCTCTTCCTGATGCTCACTATTAATTTTCTTTTCGTTTGTCATTCTGTTCAACATCTCATCATTGCTCAAATGCTCAGTCCATGATACCCGCAGCATCCTTCTCTAGAACCACATTTCAGTTGCTTCAAGGCTTTCCTTCATCTTCGATGATATTGTCCAGCATTCACTGCCGTATTAAAGAACTGGCATCACATAGCAATCTAGCACTTTCTTTGTTTCTAGTGAAAATTTCCTGTGTCTTAGTACTTTACTCAGCTTCTGGAACGCGTCCTTCGCCATGCCAATTCGCCTTCGGATCTCTGTGTCGCACTTTCCATTTCCTGTTAGAACACTTCCTAGGCATTTAAAATTTTGTACTTGCTTGATTTTAGTATCCCCCACCTGTATTTGGAATTTTGGGTTGCTCTTTTTGCTGATGACCATGCATTCAGTTTTCTTGCAGTTTATTTGAAGTCCTTTTTTGTCACTCTCTTCAGTTACCTTCTGTACAAACAACCCTCAAAACTTTTCCATAAATAGCTCGAAGACAGAACCATAACAGCGAGGTTAAGAACTACACTTTGATCCCCTCTCAAAGTCTGGTAGAATTTACGCACTAATCCTGTAATTATTAGGTTATCACAAAGGTTCGTAAACACTTGTAAAAAATTGAAATTTTACTCACCAAGTAATCTAAGGTTACCAGAAAACACTCACAAAAAATTGAAATTTTACTCGCAAAACAACAAAAATTATTGCTCAAAATAAAAACCATTATTTTCCAAGACTTTCTGCCATCGATCTGCAAGCTTTCGGATCTGGTTAAAGTACCATTCAGCCGGCTTCAAATCAAAGAATTCTTGACACGCTTCCTCGGCTTCATCAAACTAGTCGAATCTGCAGCCCTTCAGAAAGTGTTGCATTGAGCGGAAAAGGCGTTATCTGATGGAGCACAGTCAGGACTGTAGGCTGGATGTGGCAGAACCTCAACGATGTCCAGCTCTTCAAACTTGTTTTTGGTCTTCCTGGTGGTGTGTGGCTTGCCATTGTCCTGCTGCATCAAAGCGCGCTTTCGGTTTGATCAGAGCCGGATACATTTGCTTAAACTTTTCGTAGACCCGCTCAAGTTGCTGACAGTAAAGTTCAGCACTGATGGCACGACCATTCGGAACCAATTCAAAATGAACGATTTCTTCAAAGTTCCACCAAACGCACAACATGACTTGCCAAATCGATCTTGTTTTGGAACCGACGGTATCTCTTGCCCTTTCTGAACCCATCGCTTGTCTCGATTGTGCTGGACCAGATAGACCCATTTAGTAAGTGTTTAAGAACTTTTGGGACAACCTAATATTCGCCTAATCACGATAGTGAAACGAATTTGTTTCTAATATGGGGTGCCCATACGCGTTCATATGTCACAAGTCTCAAAACTGCCCAATTCCTGCGACCATTGTCACACAGGTGTTGTTATCTACTGACCTCCTCTCTTTATTCCAGTGAAAATCGCAGTGTTGGAATCCCTGGGGCCAGTCATCCCATGCCACGCAGATTTTAGCAAACAACCTTCATTCCCTTCGTATTCCATCGGCGAACTGAAAGTTCAATTCGAGTCGCTTCCTCCTACCAACCGCAGCTTTGTGAAACAGACTTGCAAGAGGATGCTTTCCTGATCACCACAACCTTAACCTGTTAACCGTTATCTTCCCCACATATTCTCTTAAATTGTTATTCTTACTCTGTAACATTCTATATTGAGTCGCTCTTGGGCCTTGGATAGGGTGAACCTTATTACTAAATATTCCGTGAACTGTTCGTAGAAAGAAATACGATAGATAGGTAACGAACAGATACTAGACTTGATATTTATTCTTCTCAGCAAAGTAACGGGATATGGAACAAGGTCAATTTAAAATGGGGCGCCCAGGCGCGTGAAAATAGACTAAATCCAAAATTTACTCAGTTCCCGCTGGCGTCGATATTCCCCTTTTTGGAGTAATAAGGGAATTGCAGCTATATAGTTAGAATTTCCGGGACCAGACATCAATCAATGATTTTTTTTGTATGCTCTGTCTGAAGACAGAAACATAGTTGAGTGATAAAATGTAGTTGACTAGCCCAAAGGCAGATTCTACACTTTGATCCTCGCCCTATGACCGGCAAGTCTGCCCTCTGATCCGAAATAGTTTCTGGGAGGAAGCGCATAATTTGTCATGATCAGCAGTTTGAACAACGACACTACATTCAAACCTTCGGTTACGATGCCTAATAACGTCGCGCTAGCACAACCATAGACTGCATCAGAACAGCTCCGTCGACCCAATTTTACTCACAAGGCTTGGGTCAACACTTGGCCAGCTTTTTAGGCACTTTCTAAAGGACCACACTGGAATCGCCTCTCTAGACCGATAACAACATGAAGTCACCTTTCTAACAAAGTAACAATTGTAAGATTGAAACGCGCGCCCCTTGTTAATATAAACACACACACACACACACACACACACACACACACACACACACACACACACAGAGTGCGATGGAGTAATTGTCGTCTACATTACGCAAAAATGAAAATAATACTGACATCTGGTTTTAACAGATATACTTATTAAAATTACACAAAAAATATATTGAAATATCAAAGAGTAAATTTATTCAATAAAATCACCATTGGCTTCAACCACGCCCACTAGACGACTGCGGAACTTCCTGAAATATCTCTTGATGATTTTCCTTGTATAATTTGGTGAATACTGCGATAATCCTTGCCTTCAGTTCATCTTTAGTGTTATAAGGAGTTTTGTTGGTCTCTCATAATAACCAAGAGGGTTGCAATCTGAGGAGTTAGGTGGCCAAATATGAGGGGTGATGTGGTCGCAGAAATTGTCTGACAGATATAACTGGCTTCTTCTGCTTGTTTGGTATGTTTGGTTCTGTTGCCAGACATCGGGTCTTCCAGCAGCTTCCCTGTTGACCCAGGGAAGCACTACCTTCTTAAGCTACTTGATGTAGGTCTCCGTGTTGAGTCTGAGGCTCTGTAGGGAGATGAATGAAGGCATAACGTTGCCATCACCCGTGATCACTCCAATCGCGATGATGTTCTGGATATATCTTCCAACTCTTTCAGAATCCATTCCACTGTCCTCAGTTTGACACCCAAACACTCGAAAATGTTCGGCATGAATGCCAAGCCGCACAGAATGTCGTTTCTAAATTTCTGGCGGAGGGAATTACATCAGAGTGCTCTTTTTCGGAACGGTTTCCAACAGACCCATTTATACGATACAGACGACAAAATGAAAACAACGAGCATGCGCAAAATTTTAAAAATAAATAAAATGGCGATAATTTATTCATCGCACCCTGTATAAAATAAGATCCGCTTCTATATATTATTAATATTAATTACATTTAAGCTATAAATGTATTTAAAAATCACATAATTTTTACCAATTACATATTGCTCATTCAGTAATGGATTAGAGCACTCTGGCTATTGGGCGGGTATAATGACAATATACACGCAAAAAAGTCTGCCTTCTTCGCCAAGAGGTAGAATCGCCGACTGACTCCGATTCGGTCGGGTTTCAATCCTGGGTTAAAAGCAATCGGAGTCTAATCGTACTGATGAGCTGTGATACAGCGAGACAGATCTGTCTGCGGATGACTATATATATATGTCTATCTTGAGTTTCGATCCCGGTCAGAAGCAAGTGGATGTCTAGCCACACTGATAAGCTCTGATACAGCGAAACAGCTTTGTATGTGGACGATATATATTATGCTCTCATTACGATTGAGCTCTCTGGAGAAGAAAATTTTAAAATCAGTTTCTGCGATATATGCATTCAGTCAGTTAAGTGCCATACGTGATACACGCTTGGGCGATCATGTCTCGAAAGAGACATGACTGACTGGGCAGAAGATTATCCCGCAGTAGTTTCCCATTGCTTTCTGCGGTAGACTGGTTGCCGACCAAGGCTATAGAACCCAATCTGTCCTGTTATTTAACCCATAACTGGAAGGAAGAGACGGATTAATACCTTTCCCAAGGATATTTGCGCGTAAGTGAATACAATGGATTCAACTGGAATTTGAACTCGGCTCGCCGGTTTCTCGTTCCGAGCCGATATCCACTGTACCACAACGCACATCCTCTCTCATATGCATTACTCTTCGGAAATGAATTGAGTTATTTCTTGTGTATACACTGCTTATATACAACACGTTAAAATTTCTCTTCTCTGATTCTATGCGCCTATGGCTTAGGGGTAGCGACTCCGAGTGACCCCAAATCGGTCAAGTTTCGATCCCGGCCAGAAGCAAGTGAATATCTAGCCACACTGATGAGCTGTGATACAGAGAAACAGGCTTGTATGTGGATGACTAATATATATATATATATATATATATATATATATATATATATATATATATATTGTGTATTTGGGTAGCAATTTCTTTTTTATACATATTTCATTAAAGACGACTGACAAGATACTGTAATTAAGCTTTTTATTTATTTTTTGCTTGTGTTCGTATAAGTGATTTTTATGGACACAATGTGTGTAAAAACTATCCAAAATTTCTGCACACCCAAGCGCTTTCAGCTATTCTTTTAGCACTTATCAAATATTATTTTTATTTTTTAATTTTTAACTGAATGTGTGTGTGTGTTTTTTTACGTACAGTACTCTGCAAAAGTATTAGGACAAGAACTATTTTATCTTTTATGAGGCATATTGACAGAAAATAAACAATTTAATCAAAGTAATTTTATTTGATTTACTCAGCAAATGCTTTAACAAGAAAATACTTGTTACAAAATAAATTTAATATTTAGTATAATAGTCTTTCGCTTTGATCACAGCCTTCATTCTGTCAGGCATTGATATCACAAGCTTCTTCAATGTATCTAATGATATCTCCTGCCAAGCAGCTTGAATTTGTTCTCAAAGTGTGTCTTGCGAAGTAACATTAGATTTATCAATTCGAGAGGGGGGAATATGAAAAAAGTCAGTCATATCCAAGGATAATAGAATAATGAGTAGTTTCAAAATAACTTGTTAAATAGAAAATAGGAAAAATTACATATAACTTCTTTTTAATACATTTCTTTTACACCTAGTTTTAAATAATCAATATTTATTAGCATTTTATTTGACTTTTAGTCTGTATTTGAATTTCAGTGAGGTTTCTAGGAAAAATCACCCCTGTCCTAATACTTTTAGTGTTAGGACAGGGTGATTTTAAACTTTATTTTGATGCCTCATAAAAAATAAAATAGTTTTTGTCCTAATACTTTTGCACAGTACTGTATGTATCTAAAGTTATAAGAATATTTTTGTTTTCTAAACACGTATTCAAATGAGATTCCTATGAGATTGTATGTTGCAATAGATTTTCCTTATTACATCTATCATTATTCACACGTGATTTATGTTACGGAAAAATATTAGTCATTGCCAAGTTTGCAACCATGTTCGGACAAGTACGATACTTTAGTTTCATTAGTTCAGACGTTTACAGTCAAAATCTGCCTTGTTAGGTCCACAGTGTTGATTCACACTCACGCACCACCGTATTCCATTTGTTAGGAGGGGTTTCCATTCTGAGAGCTTTTTGCCAGAAGTGCTATATTGTGAAAGACTTACAAATGTTTTCCCGAACATTACAGTCTTAAACTTTTTAAGTGAAGAGTAAATCGTTATCTATTCTACATGTCTTCATAATTCTCATTTCTTACTTTCTCCTCTAACGTTCATGCCACATACCACATCCAGTAACCCTCTACCTTGAGCAGCTCTCATGATTTGCATTGAGTAAACATTAGTCAAAAGTAAAAAGAAAAACATATCATTTGTGGGCGGAACTGTACGACATTACCACAACCTGTAAATTTGTTGATTATCATTTTTTTTTTCAGTGCATTCTTATCGATTAGTACATAAAGTTTCCGATTTTCAAGGAAAATTTGGAAAAATTCAATATTTAAAGCTTTTTAGGGGTAGCTCAGTTTCTCATACAACGTTATAGTAAATCGATCCTCCATTTTGGAAACACTCGCTTCGAGTTGTTGCCCATTTTTTTCTTTTTCTTTTTCTTTTCTTTTTTTTTGTTTTTCAAAACTTGTAGGAAATTAATTGAAAAAAAAAAAAGCCGTTCCGGAAATGTTTTATTCAAAAATTTTTTAGAATAGGAATTATTTTAATGATTCTCTGTACATTTTTTTTTTAATGTTTTGCATGTCATATTTTTCATTCCAGATTTTTTTACAACAGGAATTATTTTAAAGAAACTTTGTCCAAATATATATATTTTTTTATGTTTAAAATAACTTATTTTTCATTGATATGAAGTAGGGATAGTTAAAATTTTACATGGGTTTGTCGATCTTCAAATTGTAAGCTTCTTTATACATTGTCTCAGCAACATCAAAGCAACCCCAACGCAAGTGTTTCTAAAATGGAGGATCGATTTACTATAAGGTGGTATGAGAAACTGAGCACAAATCTTAAATAATTAATTTTTTCCAAATTTGTTTTTGATAATCGGAAAGTTTAGGGGTTAAATCGATGATATTGCGCTGAAAAAATTAAAAAAATATAATCAACATATTTACAGGTGGTGGTAATGTCGTACAGGTCCGCCCATTTGTCTAGGCAAAATAGGCGGTTTCTACCTTGGCTAATATATTATTATAAAAGAACAGGTTAAGTCTCTGTCCGTTACAGATTTTCTGTGTGTGACATTGCAAGCGCCTGCGTAATGCTTATGACTGTGTTGTGGGTGAGTAACATACATGCGCTTGTCTTTTGATTTATGCATAGTAACTAAGACATTGGAATAATACATTCCCCTAGCACTCACTATGGACAACTCCCAGCCCAGACTGAGTAATAAGACCCATAAATTTAGAGACAAAAATGAGAAAGAAAGAAAGAAAAAAAAACTTAACAATTTAATGTCCGTCAAACAGTCTCTTTGTTTACACGTGATTATGGCTGTGAAATAAATAAAAATAATTATATTTTCTTTCTTTTACGTAGTATCTTATGGTTAATTGTTTCACTCTGTGTCAATCTATTGATATCAATCTATTCATGCCTATCTATATCAATCAGATCATATCTATCGTGTGTCAATATCCGTCTTGTCATATCTACTTATTGGTGTCTCGAACTTGATTTCATAAAAATGGTCATAACTCTGAACTGGTTAAACATCTCACCTAGCAGGGTCTTCTTTCAGATATACAACATGACTTTCTTTTCTCTAGGCCAACTGCTGACGTATTGAGGATCATTGTGGAAAGAGTCTATCCAGATTTAGATAAGAATGGTGAAGTTCGGGCTGTTGCTTTGGATATCCGGAAGGCATTTGACAGCATTTGGCATAATGGATGAATGGTTATAAAGGTTGAAAGGTTATAGTACTAACCTACCACATTTAGCAATCCTTTACCTTGAGCAGCTCTTGACCCTTGCACTGGGTGAACATTAGTCAAAAACAAAAAGAGAAACCTGTCATTTATGTAGGCAAAGTAGGCGGTTCGTACCTTGACTAATATATTATCATAAATGTTTTTTTCTAAGTTAGGAATGTTGCATCTAGAAGTTATTATAATAAGGAACAGATCAATACACCAATGTAAATATAGAATCTCGGAACTTTAGGCAATACCGATGTCTAAATAATATTTACATTATTCGGACTATTGTCCTCATCTTTGTTGCCATTTGTACGACGTTTCGGCCGTTGTTCACTCTGGCCTTCTTCAGGTTCGAAAAATTTCGAGCCGAACCCTTTATTATTATTGTAATAAAGGGTTCGGTTCGAAATTCCTAGCACCTGAAGAAGGCTGGAGCGTACAACGGCCGAAACGTCGTACAAATGGCAACAAAGGTGAGGACAATAGTCTGAATAATGTAAATACTGTAAGTACCACCTCATCTTAGAAATATGGACAAATACTGATGTCTATATTGATTGACAGGTGTTAAAATAACAAAATTAAAAAGGAGTTTCCGAAAAAAAAACAAAAAAAACATTCCGTATTTATTGGCATGTACATTTTTTACCCCAAAAGAACTCCAAAATTTACCCTGCATCTTAAAACCCGGTAGAAAACGTAACCGATGTTAAGACTGGCACCTAAACACTCTTGTTTAACATACTCGTCTTTAATAAACCCCAGAATTAAATATACGCATATATATCTGATTATAAATTATTAATTTATGATTACAAATCAAAATAACGTTAAATACAAATATATCACTATATAAGTATGGATGGACCATAAATTTAATATCATTTTAACTAAATATTCTTATATGTGCGCGTTATACGCCAGTGCAACTTATATGAGGAGAAATAGGAAAGATGGAATCATGATAGTCCCAGAATATCAGACATAGATGTCATTAATGTAATATTCACACTACTCTCACCACGGTGTCGATAATGGTTAACGAGCTACTCTGGTTGACCATTATTAATGAGTACTGAGTTTGATTCTCACAGAGTGCACTGTAATTTTGAACTTATGCCAAACTAAGTTAAGTTTAGTATAGCAGGATGTCTCAGCGCGATGTCATAGTCAGCAAGCAGATCATTAAAAGTGAGTTCGTTCCTCACAGGGTGCTCCGCACTACTTGCCTTGTACCAAAAGTCGACTAGGCTTAATAAATAATTTCATACTCGAAGCACAGGAATCTTAATGTGGGGTTAGGAATTTTCAGCCAATTATTGTTGGTTATTATAATAAAGATAGGCATGTATTGTTATGGTTAATGAGTCAGACTTACTTATCATTGTACAAGGCTCGATTTAACTTACGCTTTGCAAATAACTATCTATTTGAAAATATTTCCTTTGGCTTAATATTTTTCTCATTAGTATATACATTTTATCATTTGACCTCAATCAAGGCAATAAAGCCACTAAGACGTATGGGGGGGGGGGGTTACTAGGAAATAATATAAGAAAAAGAAAAAATATTGAGGAGCGAGAACAATAAATGAATAAATTAATAAAAAGACAGAAGTAAACGACTGACATTGAATTTTAATTTTTGAAGATTAAACTTGACTAGAAAGCAGGAAACCAGATGAGAGTTTTCACAACGAAAAAGTGTGAGAAAAAGAAGCTGTTAGCATAGAACATACGGTTACATATAGCCGTTTCAAGAGTAAAATAATGTGACCTTGCCTTTAAACACTATTAACATTAGTCAGAAGTCCTGTCATGGTTAAAAACTACTTTATTTCTCCTAGTTTCGATAAATCATGGAGCGACCTGTCTACTATTGGTCCAATATTTTACAAGTTTGGTTTCGATCGGCTTAAAACTTGACATATTGTATTGGGATCAAACACATTATTCTTTATTTCATTTTATTTTAAATCTATTCGCTCACTAGCGCCACTAATATTAATCCATAGTCTATTCTGCGTTAAAAGTCTAGGTATGATCTGAAGAATATACCACCTGTGAGCTATTTTCGATGGTAACCGATCATTTCCCGTTGTCCATTGAGCATTCGTGATGAATAGTTATCCTCAATTCGTCTCTCAGCTGAAAGTAAAAACCAATCATTAATCATTAATTTGACAAATCGATTTCCGAACAGTGGAGTGGGGAATATTTTTTGTCAATGTTTGACATAATGTATTAAGTAGATTATTAGCATGTCGTAGATAATGGTGATTTATTGTTGCCTTTCACATGAAGTGAAGCCTTAGTTTTTTTTTAATGCAATCCAGTCAAAAACAGTATGATCAGTGTAAAGTTTTAAAATAGTTTTAAAATAGTTTTAAATACGTTTGGTATAGATACTGTCAACCAGTCAAATTCAGATTTTAGAGAGATCTCGTCACAGAATATCCTCAAATAACTGTTTACACATTTTGTTCTCGTTACTGCTTTCTTTTGATTTAGACAGTTTCTACCTTTGCTAAATTTTCACTTTAATTCCACTGACGTGCGATGTGGTGCAGTGGATATCGACTCGGAACGACAAATCTGGGATCTGAGTTCAAATTCCAGTTAAACTCCTTACATTTACTTGCGCACAAATACTCTTTGGAAAGGTATTAATCCGTTTCTTCCCTCCAGTTATGGGTTAAATAATAGAACAAATTGGGTTCTATAGCCTTGGCTGGCAACCAGTCTACCGCAGAAAGTAATGGCAACCTACTGCGGGATAATCTTCTGCCTAGTCAGTCATGTCTCTTTTGAGACATGATCGCCCAAGCATGTATCACGTATAGCACTAAGCTAACTGACTGATTGACTGACTGACTGTTGGATTGGAACTGCTTGTTCTTTACTTTCCATCCTTGACAGAATTCAAAATTGTTTAAGCTGCCTCGTGGGAAAAAAAAACTTCCACTCTGCAACCTCTTTCCACACAGGCACGAAATTACATGCCATGCTGTTACTATGGGGTCGAATCGTCCTCATTTCCCCCGTAATACAAATATAAAGAGAAATTTTTACTCAGCTTTTTTGCAAGAATTGCTATTTTGTGGCACAGGTTCCCGGGTGAGTATTTCCTTGAACACTTCAATCTTTATCTCTTCAAAGTCAGAGGCCAACCGTTATCTATTCTTTTTATCCTCATAATTTTTACTCCCTACAACCTCCTCTTTTATTCGAACTCAGCTCCCCGATTTCTCGTTCCGAGCCGATATCCACTGCACCCCAACACACATCCATCCGAGTTCGAATTCTAGTTAAATTCCTTGCATTCACTTACTCGCAAATACCCTTGGGAAAAGTATCAATCCGTTTCTTCCCTCCAGTTATGGGTTAAATAACATAACAAATTGGTTTTCTATAGCTCTGATTGGCAACCAGTCTACCGCAGAAAGTAATGGCAACCTACTGCAGGATAATCTTCTGCCCAGTCAGTCATGTCTCATTCAAGACATAATCGCCCAAGGGTATATCACGTATGACACTTAACTGACTGACTGAATCCCACTGAGACTACAACCTAAAAACAGGTATTAACCCAGAGTTATTTCGATGTAGAATAATTTCTCGAATTTTGTAAACTCCGAGAATTCTGAAATTGAGCACCAGACGGTGTTCAGTTCTACAACTACAAATTCCCTCTCAAAACCTTTCACTGATCGGTTTTTTGTTTACGATCTCATGCTCACTAGCAGCTTCTATCATTTGGGTTTAACTGAACAGTCGAACGGGTTATCTCAAACAGAAGAGGCATAAAAGAAGGTGTTATGAATTTTCTTTTTTAACATTCTAACAGCGGTTTTCACCAACTGATGTTTCACTGGGAATCAGCGGATATTATCAATTAAAGATTTAACTTTTTTCCAATAATATGGACATTATTCATTAATGATTCGAGTCTAAATGATAATTTAGCAATTCAAAGATACGCAAGATCATTATTTGTTAGGAATCTTGCGGAATGACACGACATAACCGCAAAGTTATAACAGAACTAGCAGTATAGCCCGGCGTCGCTCGGGTGTAATGAAAGCTTTAAAACTAATCCATGATCCTGGAGCTCAGACTCTTTGGACGTTGGCACGAAAGACTAAAAAGCAATAGTTGTTTCCAGTTAAAGCAAAACCGCCGGTATCGATTTCCAATATCGGGTAAAATGTGTCGTCTGAAAAGATGTACTAATGTTTAAGTCTATAAACTATAATTTTACCAAGTTAAAGTAAATTCTGCAGCAAGAACCACGATAAAAGGGCCGAAATCCTGATCTTGATCAGACCTTATTGGATATCGGGGTATCGAGTTCCAATATCGGAGAGAAATTGGAAAAAAATAAGTCGCCCATTACCTGACCAGAAGAATATTTGTGTGAAGTTTGGTGAGAATCGGATAAAAATTGTCGGACATACAGACAGCTAAACAGACGCACATACAAACATCTTGCCATTTATATATATCATCGATTTTCTGCACTACTGTAAGAACTACAACCTTGAAACTTCTGGATATCGTTTCTTATGTCTTTGTCTATGAGTGTATCAAATTTGATTAAAATCGGACCACTCCTTCTATAATCCGATTTTTTCGATTATCGATTTTCGATATTTATCGGGGGTACTTCGACACAAAACCTAGCTAAAAACACTCGCAGACGCTTATCGCACAACTGTGTAAATTTTCAAGAAAATTGGTTCAGCCGTTTCGGTGTCTGTAGGTAACGGACACACACACACAGACACACACACAAATACACACAAAGTTCCATTAATAAATAAGTTTAGATTTATATGTATGTATAAGCAAAAGAATACTCATATATTACTGTCTTTCTGTAACTTAGTTTCTTGTAGACACCTAGATTGTGAGACAGCGGCATTATCATCTAAGTGTCCGCATGAAACTTCAAATCGCAAAAAATAGTTATATATAAGTATGTTTTTTTTTTTTTAATCATTTCAACCCAAGCAATGCGGGACCAACACTAGTGCACAGTGGGTTACGGTGAGAGAAAAGATTGGGCACATGGGGTACTGAGGAAAGGATAAAAGATGAACGGGATTCAAGAAGACAGAATATGACAACTGGCGTTGTATTTCAATTTTTGGAGATTGTCACTATCAGGGAAGCAAGTAAACGGAAGGGAATTCCACAGACCGGAAGTTCGATAAAAGAAACTTGGACTAGAAGTGGCAATTGCATTTAACTATTTCAACGGTTATTGCATTTTACATCCAAACATTAGGATGTGCGTTGTGATGCAGTGTATATCGGCTTGCAACGAAATTAATCCATCTCTTCTCTCCAGTTAGGGGTTAAATAACAGGACAGATTGGGTTCTATAGCCTTGGCTGGCAACTAGTCTTCCGCAGAAAGTAATGCCAATCTACTGCGAGATAATCTTCTGCTCAGTCAGTCATGTCTCTTTCGAGACATGATCGCCTAAGCGTGTATCACGTATGGCACTTAACTGACTGACAAGTGATTGATTGCATTTTTACGGTTTATCAACCTTTTGTAGGTTACGTAGCGACTAAACATATTTTTGGATTGTAAGAATATTTTTGCGAGTAAATGTCGTATTAACAATATTTGTAGATAATGATTTTAGATACAAGTTTTACTATTTAACCTATAACTGGGGATCAGAAGAGATTAATTCATACATTTCCCAGGGATATTTTAGCGTGAGTGTATGTGAGTGTATGTATTCACCGCCAACGTGCAGGTTCGGGATAAAAAGCTTCAAGTTTTACCAAAATCTGCTCCCGTCATTAATTCCATATTGCCGTTTAGGTTTGCAAGAGTTGGTTGAAAGGTGAAAGAAAGTCAAAGTCGCAGAAAGGGCCGATAGTGAGAATTTGTTTAAGTATGGACCTCAACTTGTCAGGAAGTGATCTATACACTTGATTTCATTACTCTCCTTTGTGGCGCATATGGAATGACACATGCAGAATCCAGTTCTGAAACTGCAACGAACTTCTGCTGTTATAATTTCGAGTGGCGCCTTCTGTAACATGTCCGTCATGCGTAACCCTCTTCATCTGCTGGTAGAACCCTTGAGAACTGTAGTAATTGTCATCCGCTTGTTCCCCCATTGGGGTTTTTGGGGTTGATCGCACTTGGTTCTCGTCTCCGACCTTGTCGTCGAGGGTTGCCATACCAGGAGTTTAGATCACAATATATCAGTATAACCCGAATATAAGAGAGTTGTCGGGACTGGATAGGAATGCTCTTATATCCGGGTTTCTTTTATATCCGAGTGTGGTCTATTTTATATACATTACCACAGGCTCTAATTTGGGACCAGAGAAAATCGCTTATCTTATTCTCTTATATACGGATCTCTTATATCCGGGTTATACTGTGTGTGTGTGTGTGTGTGTGTGTGTGTGTGCCGGTGTGCGTGTATAAGCTGATATAAGCGTTGCTGCTTCAACAGTTATAAAGTTTATGTTCTTTTCTTTTTTTTTTTTTTTTTTTGCTTTATACTGCCAAAAGAAAAGTAATCCTTTTTTCCCATACGGACAATACACCTGAAGAACGCCATAGAATTTATTGACTGAAACGTTGTATTATCAATATCGAAGAAATCATGTTCTTACAAATAGCGTTTGTGAAACCTGTATTCTCCTAAATTGGTCAGGAAAGTTCGACGGCATCGGCAGAAAACGTTTTGGATAAAGTATCATTCTGGATACATAACCTTCTAATGTACCATCTGAAATAAAATTTATTCTCGTTAAGTTTTTAAATCCGTTTTCTCTCCATTGTTTTCCTGGTTTCTAAAATCTAGATAATCTTGAAAAATACTAATACTAATATGATAATGGTAATCAATGGAATACCAGCTTGGTTAATCTTAGAAAAACCAGCAGCGTTTGGTGTAACGTTCAGTCAGCTGTCTGTATTTATTCAGTGAGAAGCAGACCTTGTTCTTATTTAGGATCTTGTCCATTAACAGTGAGAGGAAGCTATGATCCAAGGGGCTCCTATTCATAGTAATCAGATGGTCAGCTTAGATGTGGTGAGCTTGTTCACCAGAATTCCTACAGATGAAGCTGTGACAGTGAATGGAAACCAACTGGAATCAGACCCCCTGCTGAGAGAACTTGCTAACATTTAAATAATAAACAATCTAATGAAAATTCTAATAGTCTGCGTACAAACAACATTCTTTCAACTAGGATCTGACATATACCAGCAAGAAGAATGCTTGGCTATGTGTTCGCCGTTGTCATCAGTGATGACGAACATATATAGGGAATACTTCGAGGAAATGGCTATTGGAACGACACCATTAAAGCCAACAGTAAATGACAGAGCTGTACTCTTTCCACATCAGGAATCTGTACAAATAAGGCTGGAACCATGTGAACTCAATAAGACCTTCGATTCAGTTAACTTGTAGTGAACAAAACAAATTGTAAAAATTTAAAATTCAAATCTGACGCATTGATTAAAAAAAAAAAGGAAAAAATAATAATAAAAACGAATTTTCTGGAATGTACAAACTTTGCTAATAAAACTCGCGAAATTTCACACCTCGGTGTGAAATGCTTTTCGGTAAATAGCAAACTAGGAAACATAGAAAAAAAAAACAACAACAAAATTCAAATAATCTTTAATTACAAAGAAAAAATAAATATCAAATTCCTTTTACGGATCCGACGCGAATTTATTTGTCGTCCAATAGGAAAGCCCAGAATTATACCCGGGTGTGAATTCCCACATGACTTGTTTGGAGCCCCAGAAAACGAAATAAAAGGACGACACAAGAAAACAATCAAAGTAGAGAAATTATGAGCATAATTAACACGTCCCTTGACAAACGTCAAGCGATCGTATTAGTGTTGCCTCTTTTTCTCTCTCATCTTCTTTTCTTCACTGTTCGCCAATCCACTTAATAACTGACCTGTACCCGAAAGACGGAGCAAAGACTTCAAAGACGCTCCTAACAAAAAAACGACCACACATACACAAGCATATACTCTTTCAACAATTACTACTCTGAACATTTTTAACGACCTTGTACCAACTAAAAGATATTACTTTTATTTGTAAAACCTCAATTGATATATTGATATATATATATATATATATATATATATATATATATATATATATCAATTGAGGTTTTACAAATAAAAGTAATATATATATATATATATATATATATATATATATATATATATATTATTAAAATACTTTAATCCAAATATTTTGAAATATTGCTGTTGCTGAGGAGATGTGAAATCTCTCTTAGGGATTTCATGTTGAAATGTTCATTTAACATTTTTGAACATTGAAAATTTATTTTATATATATATATATATATATATATATATATATATATATATATATATATAAAATATAATAAATTTTGAATAATATAGACAAGTTTTGTCTATTTATTTTGTGTAGGATTCGTTCGTATCGTCTGATAAGCTTGCACCGATAGCACCATCAAACTTATCAGACGATACGAACGGATCCTACACAAAATAAATAGACAAAACTTGTCTATATTATTCAACGAAACCTGTATGTATATATATATATATATATATATATATATATATATATATGCTGTTTCTATGTACAATTTGATTTTCTTTTCTCTACCCCTCTTATAGTGGGCTATTTACTAACAAGGCCAAATCAAAGTAATCTGTTTCAACACACACATACACATCATTATAACGGATAACTCACTATAAACTATGAAAGAAGAAAATAATAATCAACTCGCCTTCCTGGATGTATTAATAACTCGCACAGAGAATGGTTTCATTTGTTTATTTGTGTATTACAAGTCAACTTTCACCGGAAAATATCTAAATTTTAATTCCCACTATTCATACAATGTACAGAAAGGGATCGCCCGATGCCTACAGTACCGGACAAAAACCATAAATGGTGACCCAGTCAGTCAGTGATACACGCTTGGGCGATCATGTCTCGAAAGAGACATGACTGACTGGGCAGAAGATTATCCCGCAGTAGGTTGCCATTTCTTTCTGCGGTAGACTGGTTATCGACCAAGGCTATAGAACCCAATTTGTCCTGTTATTTAACCCATAACTGGAAGGAATAGATGGATTAATACTCCCTTGGGAAGCATACCCTCCAGAATAACAACTACCCGTTCTTTAAACACTCAAAGCAGGATAAGGTCTTTTTTGTTTTGTTTTAAACAATTTAACGTTTTTCATGTGAGATCATTTGAAATCGTCAAACGAAGGAAATCTTTTCACTTTATTATGTTCATAGAGGAAGCAGCCGCTTACATTTTTTCTATAACAATCGTATTTGATGCTCAAAAGAGACGTCAATAAATGAAAGAGAAGACACAAAAAATGTAGATATTTAAGGACAATTTCTCTGGGCTAATGAAGCCTCAAATTTGCATGCATTGGATCGTGTTCAGTAAAAAACACCTGCGGACTAATTGAAACATTGCACAAAGTTTAATGTAACCTTCACACGCGCAATATACATTTATTTTAGAAATGGCGTGATGGCTCAGTTTCAAAGCGATACTGAAATTATGACATGCTGTACGTTGGTTCATTTGGGAAACGTGTCTCTGTTCTTTTTCTTTTTTTATCACAGAATCTTAGTTGAGGTCGCTTCCTCAGATGTCTGTCGAATTCATGATGTGCCGAAAAAAATTAACGGAAACTATTATTTAATAGTCTACGAATTATATCGTGTTGAATTCACCGGTTCCCGTCCGATCACCGAAGTTAAGCAACATCTAGTCTGGTCAGTACTTAAATGGGAGACCATTTGGGACTACCAGGTGTTGTAAACGTAAGGACCAAGAATGGTCCACCGGTCCTCCAGGTTTGGGGGTTGGGTGCAAGGCTAACAACCCTGCCCCGTAAAAAAAACAGTTTGTTACAGAAACAGCAAAAAAAAAAAAAAAAAAAAAAGTTGCTGCTCCATTCACTATTGAGGTGGGATGGATTTTTTTTTTTTAATCATATCACCCCAAGCAAGGCGGTAACGCCACTGATGTGCAGGGGGCTAAATAAGAGTGAGAAGATTAGAAAAGAAAAACCGGAAACCGCATCCTAAACAGGGAAACAAGTGATGAGCCTCTTCACCTGTTCAATAGACGTGGGTGGAGTGTGAACCGGGCGATAAATGATGATTGTTTAATCCGGAGAATTAGACAGTTTCCTTTCCTATATATGTAACATACAAGGTCTTTTAGAAGTGTTTCAGGAAGAGTAACTTAGTTTGAAAGAAAGAAACACACACACACACACACACACACACACACACACACACACACACACACACACACACACAAGAAATGTAAATAAAATGTCTCTAAAGAGAACGTAGTAAGAATTATAGAAAGATTAAGAAAAAGTAAGTATAAAGAAAAAGTTTTCATGAAATAGTGGTCGGATTAAAAAATTGTCGGACGAGAGGACTTTAATCTGTAGCAAAAATATTTGTCTATACTTCTGAGATGAGGTAGTATTTACATTATTCAGTCCTTCCTCTTTATTGCAGTATTCACGATGTTTCGGTCGTTGTTCGCTTTAAATTCTTTCAGATGATTGAAATTTCAAACCGAACCCTTTATTTCGATCACTGTGGGTATATTGTTCTAGTTCCATGAGACATGCTACTTCTGGATATCTTAGTTATATTCCTTTATTCTCTAAATTACAATAATTTACAGTAGATCGTCTTCATTTACAAAGTCAAAATATGTACACATCTCACTTAAGATCAGAAACCATGAGAGACACTTCTGGAGTAGCATTTTATAGGTACCTCCACTCATTTTTCTATACCTAAATTTAAATTTAAATTTTAAAAATAAATAAGTTATCTTCAAGCTTTAAAAATAGCTTTAATTGAAAGCCAAGGGATTAAATTTAGTAATTCCAGTAAGCAAAATACCCTGGTGTATTTTAAACCGAAATTATATTGATCGGAATCAAAGATTTTCTAACTTTAAAAAAATTTCAAATTTTCCGCCATTTTTTATCGATTGTAAACAGAAGTCAATTCTTGGTTTAAAAAATCTTACAAAAATAAAATACACCTCGCCGAGACATTTTTTTTTTTATTTTTTTTTTCAAATTACCGAATTTAAACTTACTTTAAGTTGATTAGAAACAAGAATTATCGCTTACTGTTTGAAATATTTCCAAAAAAGCGTTTCTCAATTACGGTATCCTTATCATCACATTTGTCAGCACTTATCAAGAGGCGATAATTAATATGATTTAGAGTAGCCGGCCAAAAAATACCAAGTATGGAAGACGAATTTGGTATAGATTTTATTTTTTCATGTAAGGGATGACAACCGTTGAATCACGTGACCCTTTAACTATAAATATCATGTACAGCCACCCGTACAAATAAGATACGGGTAATCAAAATGCACATAATTAAAATGTTTTAATTAATTTAAAAATCCATTGGCTTAATTATTTGTATTAAGCTTTTCAGTTTTCCATTAGTAAATGTAGTCTTCATGCTTTAATTTCATATCCTAGCTGGAGCAATGGAGGAAAATAATTTAAGATATTTTTGAAGCTTTATATATTATTATAAAAAAAATGAAAATAATTCTTGTAAAAATTTCTTATTCATTCATTTTTTTCTTTTCAGACTATGATATGCTTAATTTCTATTGTTCATAAAAGCAATTGAAAGATTATCCAAATAAAAATTGGCATAGTTATTGCATTTTTTGCAATTCGGATCTACTTTTTAGGAAGAAGGCTAATATTGAAGAAAAAATACGACAGTTGATTAGCATTCCCCAATGACTCCTGAATTTAATTATATTAGGTTTATTGGGGAGCAAAGTCGAATTTTTAGACATTTCTGGAAATTAATTGGTGGGAGAGTAACATATTTGTAAAAAAAATATATTTTTACTAATATTTTCTAAAAATAATTATTTCAAAATTGATTTCAGTCAATTATGAATAAGTTCTGAAATTTTCATCAAAATCCGACCATTATTTGATTTTTGCAAGAATTTCCAACTTGAGTTTCTTACACGGTCAAAAAAGTGCATTGCTTTTTTTACGTAATAAACTGTGAGTCAATTTAGGTCTAGCACTGACGTAAGAAGAAAAAAGATTTTCTACCAAAATTTCGAACGTGTTAGAAATAATTAAACAATTTCAAAAAATAATTAAAAAATGCTTTGATCTATTCTCTTAATGATAATATAAACATTTTGCCGATAAAACTTTGTTTTTATTTAGTTGGGGGCCTTTTTCCTTCATACTATACTGTTTTTACAGCGATTTTTTGGAGTTTTTTTTATGATCATTTCGCCCCATTTTACTGCCACTGTTTTGCAGGAGTTACATAGGAGGAAAGTTATGAGAAAGAGTGACAGGTTATGGGGGGGGTGTCAGGAAGTGGATAAAAGACTAAAAAGCAATAGTTGTTTCTAGTAAAAGCGAAACCGTAGACTGAAAGAAAAATGAATGGAATGTAAGTCAATTTTTGATTTCCTGGTATCGATATCAAATAAGAACTTTTTCGTCGTAAACTGAATTTTGAAGGCTAAATAAGTCCTCTGAGTAAATGGTATCATGACTGAGACTAAGAACTGCAATTATACCTACTTAGAGCCAAACTCAAAGCAAAAACTAAAATAAAAGGTCTGAAAAAAAATAGACATACTGGCAGATAAACAGACACACACACACATCTTGCCTTATATATATATATATATATATATATATATATATATATATATTATCGATTTTCTGCACTATTGTAAGAACTGCAACCTTGAAACTCCTGAATATCGTTTCTTATGTCTTTGTCTATGAGTGTATCAAATTTGATTAAAATCGGCCCACTCCTTCTATAACCCGATTTTTTCGATTATCGATTTTAGATATTTATTGGAGGTGCCTAAACACAAAACCTAGCTAAGAACTCTCGCAGACGGTTATAGTACAACATTGTAAATTTTTAAGAAAATCGGTTCAGCCTTTTCGGAGTCTATTGGTAATGGACACACACAGAGATTAAGTTTCATTCATAAATAAGTTTAGATGCAGTACACAAAGCCTAAAATAAAAAATAAAAAATAAATACACACTATTCTGCGTAAATATGCAGCTATATGCAGAGTGCGGCAAAAATTCCCCCTACATATATTTCCCGGAAGTATCTCCCACATAATGAGAAGACATTCAGTCAATTAAGTGTCATACGTGATACATGCTTGGGTAATCATTTCTCGAAAGGGACATGACTGACTGGACTGATTTTCCCGCAGTACGTTGCCAGTACTTTCTGTGGTAGACTGGTTGCCAGCTAAGGCTGTAGAACCCAATCTGTCCTATTATTTGATCCATAGAAAAAGTATGTATAAAGAAAACGTTTTGATGAAATATTGGTCTGATTCTAAAATTGTCGGACGAGAGGACTTTAATCTGTAGCAAAAGTATTTGTATCGGGAAGTGACGGATTATTACCTTTCCCAAGGGTATTTGTGCGTAAGTGAATGTAACGAATTCAACTGGAATTCGAACTCGTATCTCCGATTTGTCGTTCCGAGACGATATCCACTGCACCACAACGCACATCCGGAAAATACCAGTCAATAATGTTTTACCATAATGTGGGATGTATTTCCGGGTGGTATTTCTGCCGCATCCTGTATATGGAATGAGACCGAATCACCTAAACAATTTGTTGGCGTCGGCTGCTGCTAACCTCGTAACCGCTCAACGAACTGACGGCTAACACAAAAAGTACCGAATCATGGGAGTTGCCGGACACTTTTATTAAAATTTTTCGTAACATGTTTTCTGCTGCAGCTAAGCTGCTATTTTCTTTTAAATTGCAGCAATATCATTAAAAACTAGAAATACCCGTGAAAATTTCTCTATTTTTTTCAATTTGAATTTTGAGTTTTCTGATGAATCTCAATTCTTAAGTTAATGATTGAATCAGCTCATGGCGAGTTCTACGGCAGTAAAATACCCGTAGAAATTCCCCCATCGCATCGTTAAATATTTGCGCTTAGCAACTTCAACAAAATATTTTAATAACAATTTATTATAAATATGCTAGTCTTTATTTTAGGAAGTGGGGGATCGCCCGGTTCACACTCCAGCCACATCTATTGAACAGGTGAAGAGGCTCATCCCTTGTTTCCTGTTTAGGATGCGGTTTCCGGTTTTCTCTTTTCTAATCTTCTCACTTTGTTTTGTTTTGTTTTTTGTTTTTTTTTCAGTTGGAGTAGATAGTGGTTTCCTGTTTTCTCTTTTCTAATCTCACTTTTTTTTTTTCAATTGGAGTAGATAGACTAAACTATCGCCCGGTTCACACTCCACCCTCATCTATTGAACAGGTGAAGAGGCTCATCCCTTGTTTCTTGTTTAGGATGCGGTTTCCGGTTTTCTCTTTTCTAATCTTCTCACTCTTATGTAGCCCCCTGCTCATCAGTGGCGGTACCGCCTTGCTTGGGGTGACATAATTAAAAAAAAAAATGAAAATATTTAAAATTGGCAACATTTTCCATTTCACTAAAACAGCCATTAAACGCTTCTATATTCCCTTCTTTCTTTCTTTCTTTCTTTAATTTGCATGCCATATTTTTTCTATGCGATCAAAACGCCTCCTCCGGTTTACACTTCTCCTCCTTTTTAACAGGAGTAGAGGTTTATCCTTTGTTCCTTGTTTAGAATCGGGTTTCCGGTTCGTTTTAAAATCATCTCACTCCTAGTAGCCTCTTACGTCTTAGTAACATTGTTACAGTGCTTGAGGCGAATTGATAAAAATATGTGATATAATGGTTAATGACCTTGTCTTGCTGACCGGTAATAACGTGTATTCGATACCTTATGTTAAATGGTAATGACAATGAAAATATTAACCTTTTCCTTATAAGGAAATATTCGGCATTCATTGACTGAACAGCCAGTGTTACTGTTGATTGAAATTTTAACCTTTTGATTCCTCTTTTATTGTTTTTGCTCCTTAATAAGGTTTTTGTTCTTAAACTTTCACAGCTAGTAACCCTTGTATCTTAGTAGCTTTATTGCCTTGCTTCGAGTGAGATGATTTAAAAATTATAAATTCTCTCTAGTAAAACAATTTTTCAAGAAAAGAGGTATCTCAAGTGCAGTAACTCTTATTGCTTTTGTGAGGCGCTATCAGTACTGATAGCGATTTCCCCCTCCCTCAAATATTTAACGATGCGATAGGAGAATTTCTACGGGTATTTTACTATCGTAGAACTCGCCATGAGCTGATTCAATCATTAACTTAAGAATTAATTGGAGTAGAGAGACTAAACAATTGGAGTAGATAGACTAAATAATTGGAGTAGATAGACTAAACTATCGCCCGGTTCACACTCCACCCACGTCTATTGAACAGGTCTAGAGGCTCATCCCTTGTTCCCTTTTTAGGATGTGGTTTCCGGTTTTCTCTTTTCCAATCTTACTCTTACGTAGCCCCCTGCGCATCAGTGGCGTTTCCGCCTTGCTTGGAGTGATATGATTTAAAAAAAAAATTGAGATTCATCAGAAAACTCAAAATTCAAATTGAAAAAATAAAGAAATTTTCACGGGTATTTCTAGTTTTTAATAATATCGCTGCAATTTAAAAGAAAATAGCAGCTTTTGTTTGAAGTAGTTTGGGCCATGAACATCTTCATTGTGTCATCATTTTTTTTTAGCGACATGCTCTATCCATTTTAGTTGTTGCTACTCTTGAAAATCATCAAGTGATGAACTTTCTGCTATTTGGTACAGTTTGTGATCCTGTAGCGCTATGTTCGCGAGTTCGAATGGTTGTAGCCTTAAAGCTAAAACTAAGCTAAAAGCAACTTTTTCATCAATGTTGGTCGAATTAAAAAGAAGGTCGGATCACAAGATTAGTAGCTGTAAAAAGGATTGATAGAAACACATATTTAATGTACCGTAAATTGCGACATACAGACCAAAAGAACAGCCTTTCCAAACCTAGAGGTCGACTTATTTACCGGGTATAAAATGCAGATCTTTACCGCCAGGTTATAAACAAATGAGACAGCACTCCTAACAATTACTGTACATCACTTACCTCTTGTTACAAATATACCCCACTAAAACTTGTGTTTGGTGAATATATTTGGCATAACGCAGAAATTAATAAACAATAATAAAATAGTAACAAAAATACAGTATTCAGCAAACATCCAACAGATGGTACACAAAGAGTAAACACTGAAGGAATCGCAGTTTAACTCTAGTGGCTATTCTGACAATTAGATATAGCATACGTGTCATCTGCGCAATTTTATGATATTAACGTCAGTTTAATGACGCATAATGGCAATTTATTTAAGATACAGAGTTGGTAGTCGACCTATACGGTAGGTATAGGCCTAACTTAGAATTTTGAGCTTGTACGCCAGGTCGACTTGCACGCCGCAATTTATGGTAATTAAAAAGTTTGACAGATTTTGACTGAATTAACAGGAATCTTTTCTCAAATGGTTTGTCTGACGTTCCCTAATTCTCGACTATAACTCATAGAGTTGAATTATTTTCTGCTTTGACTGCAATGAATAATTGTAAAGGATATTTGTGAACCAGGTTCATCATCATCAGTCCCATGACTGGGTGTGGTTAGAGGGTCTCTGTGCAGCTGATCACCTTAACAACTTCTTCCGCATTTCTCGGCACATATACCTTCAAGCGTAATGTGTATTGGCCAAAATAGACTTGGCGGAGATCATCCCTTTCCAGATCCAACTCCACTCGTTGTTCTCCAACTAGAAGACTCGCCTTGTTCACGGACAAGGTGGTCATTGATTTAATTGGGAGAATCCTCCGCCCTGACCGTTAGCTTCAGTCTAGGCAGCCCTTCACCAATCGATATCGTGCTATCATCGCACTGGATATCCTGTCAGAAGTTCAGTTATATATCGAATTTCTTCAATGTGATCAAATAATTTTGCTAATGGGTTTCCATGTTTTCCTTTGGCTTAAGCCTGTTATAACACTCAGAAGACGAGCTCTTGTTGCTCAGAGCAACTTAAACAATAGCTGTAGTAACATCTGCTGATAGCCAGACAATGAACATTACAACAAACACAAAGAAAATGTCCTAATATGGCATATTGACATCGATCAACTTTCCACAGCCCTAATGAAGCTTTTCCGTGTCTTTTTTAATGATTTTTTTTTTATAGCAAATTGTCGGATGAACTTTCCTTTTTGGTACTCCGACTTTCTAAATTAAAGCCTAATAGAAGACTGTACTTTAGGTTTTACTATTGAAATTCTTAAGGGTAACCGTCAGTTCTATTCTAATATTTTTCTCACATACTTCTAGCTGCTTGCTTCGTGTAAACTACAATATTGAAAAATTTAAATGCAACGTCATCTGCTTGAAGCCTATTCTTTTTATTGCCTTTTCTTCTCAATTTCTTTCAGTCTATTGTCTTTCACCCCAGTGACCTTTTGCGTTCAAGTAGCTTTACAATCTATTATTATTATTTGCAATATTAGCCAATCAGTTACACGATAAACTTTTTCAGGATGAAAAAGTTGTTTTAAAACACATTCGCGATAAATCTCTTTTGTACGCTTAGGTATTTTCTTCTTCTATGTGCCCTGACTTTTCAGGACGTAGGCGATCATGGCTTTCCACATCTCCCTATCCCTGGTGGCTCTTAGTACGTTTTCTCCTGTTACACCACGCAACCCTCGTTCCGTCATCCACCTGATCAGGTTCTTCAAATATGCTATTGGCTGCTTTCACCTGTCTCTTTTTCCCTCTATCTGGCCTGTTAGTATCAGATTCTCTAAGCCCTCCTTCCTCATTGCATGTCCCAGAAACTTTAATTGTTTCTTCCTGATGCTCAGTATTAATTTCCTTTTCGCTTCCATCCTTTCCAAAACTTCATCATTGCTCACATGCTCGGTCCATGATATTCGCAGAATCCTTTGTAGAACCACATTTCATTTGCTTCAAGTTTTTACTTCATCTTCGATGATATTGTTCAGCATTCGCTGCCATATTGAAGACCTGACATCACATAGCAAAACAGTACTCTCTTCTTTGTTTCTAGCGAAATTGTCCTGTTTCTTAATACCTTACTCAACTTCTGGAATGCTTCCTTCGCCATGCCAATTTGCCTTCGGATCTCAGTGTCGCACTTTACGTCTTCTGTTAGAACACTTCCCAGGTATTTAAATTTTTGTACCTGCTTGATTTTAGTATCCCCCACCTGTGTTAAATGACCAAAATCTGGTCAAAGACTTATTCTCCTTTGTGTTTATCAATCCATTCCATATTTCCCGATCTTTATTTTTTGTTATGAACGGGGTTTTTGTCTCATAACTAAAACGCTTTAATTTATAGTATGATTCATGGTCCGTGGACGAATATGTGTGTGTGTGTGTGTGTGTGTGTGTGTGCAGCACGTGGAGAAAATGCATGGAACGGAAGAAAAGTAGATGTCAACTCACGGTTGACTGGAAGATACATTTATTTTACATGGAGAAACATTACATAATATGTACATACGGTATCAGTCCCAAGTTATCGGGTTGTGTGTCACAACCATTAGGGCAGGAGAACATACGTGCGTTCTTTAACCATTGACGGCTATATTCCAAGTCTGTTCCCTCATGCGTCCCACGTCTGAATGTCCGTTGATCACGTGACTCGTGTGTATCAACTTTCAAAGGTGAAAAGGGAGGTACTCTGTTTGGGAAGAGGAAAGAGTTAATTCCCTTGGAATATGTTTTATTAGTCCTAACATTTTTATTGTAACGAAAATTTGATTAAAGAAAATTTCACGGTTTTTTTATTTGAATTTTCTGATCAATCATAACTTTTAAGGTAATTAGTGAATAAGCCCTTGTTCCCTGTTTAGGATGTGGTTTCCGGCTTTCTCTTTTCGAATATTTTACTCTTTTTCTTTTATTTTCAATTGGAGTAGATAGACTAAACTATCGCCCGGTTCACACTCCACCCTCGCCTATTGAACAGGTGAAGAGGCTCATCCTTGTTCCCTGTTTAGGATGTGGTTTCCGGCTTTCTTTTTTCCAATCTTGTTACTCTATTTCTTTTATTTTCAATTGGAGTAGAAAGACTAAACTGTCGCCCGGTTCACACACCACCCACGTCTATTGAACAGGTGAAGAGGCTCATCCCTTGTTCCCTGTTTAAGATGTGGTTTCTGTCTTTCTCTTTCCCAATCTTTTCACTCTTACGTAGCCCCCTGCGCATCAGTAGTGTTACCGCCTTGCTCGGGGTGATATTAAAAAAAAGCTTCTTGCGAGTTCTATGATTAAAAATGCCTGTCACAACTGGTAAATTCAAATATTTCGCAATTATTGAATTGCGAAATATTTGTGCTTACCAACTTTAATAAAATATCACAATAAAAGTCATACATATGAATGTCACTACGACATGGTGCAATGATTTATAATGCCGTCTCGTTATATCTGTGGTAATACCGACCGAACAAAAGCGAGAAACCGGATGTTGGCTCTCTCACAACAAAAAGGCAAATGAATAAAAATCTTCGTGCGCATCCGAATTTGCGCAGATGTTCCGGTTGAAAAATAAAAATTAGTCAAATATCAAATTTCCATTTCGCGAGACTCCGCGTGTAGTCCTGACTCTTTTAATTCTTTAGACAAAATCGTATAGTCCTGACTCTTTTCACTTTTTAGGAAAACCCATGTGTCCTCAAAATCATGTGTCCTAAAGATCGCATAGCCCAGTGGATAAAAGTGTTGGTTGCATCCAGTGAGTCCAATAGATTGGTTACAACAGAGATGAACAAAACCTTGGAGAGTTAAATTAAAAGTGAAAGAAATAGTATTGAGATATCTGGAAGATATCTGGAAGATATTGTGATATCATATCACAATACATATCAAGATATGTATTGTGATATGATACGTAAAACTAGAACAATCTACCCCTCCCACCCTCCGTGTACGAAATAAAGGGTTCGGTTCGAAATCACAATCATTTGAAGATGGTCGTCTCGTACAACGGTCGAAACGTCATGAGTATGGAAACAAAGATAAGGGCAACAGACCAAACAAGGTAAATAGTGTGAATAATTACAATACCTCATCTAAGAAATATAGAAACATAAATGGTCCTGAGCAGATGGGCATGCCCGGAAGATGAGAAATCTCACTGATTTGCAGTTTGCCTAAATCCGCTAAAACAATTCTGATGATGACATCATTCCCTTATTTTAAAATATCTTTAGTTTAAAAGATATCTTCAGTTAAAAATAGGAAATTCAAAATATTGCACTGATCTTTTGTGACGGATCAGAAATTCATTGAACAGTTCACATGATCAAGTTTTGTGTCAATGGAAGCTGAATTGAAAGGCGTCGAGCTCGATATCATAACAATAAACTTCTGTTTATTTCTGAGATGAGGTATTGTAACTAATACCACTATTTATATTGTTCGAACTGTTGTCCACATCTTTATTGTCATATTCACGGCGTTTCGGCCGATGTACGCTTCAACATTCTTAAGGATCTGTCTATACTTCTGAGAGGAGTTATTTTAATTATTTACACTATTTACATTGTTTGGACTATTGTCCTCATCTTTATTGTCATATTCACGACATTTCGGTCGTTGTACGCTCCGACCTTCTTCGGGATCTGTTTATATTTCTGAGAGGAGATATTTTAACTATTTATATGGTCCGGACAGTTATCCTCATTTTTGTTGTTCTATTCACGACGTTTCGGCCATTTTACGCTCCGGCCTTCTATATCTTTTTACATTTCTGAGATAGTATTCTATTTACACTATTTACCTTGTTTGGCCCATCTTTAATGTCAGGTTCATGACGCTTCGACCGTTTCTATATCTTTTTACATTTCTGAGATGATGTATTGCAACTATCTATATTATTTACATTGTTCGGACTGTTGTCCTCAGTTTTATTGTCAAATTGACGACTTTTCGACCATTGTACGCTCCGGCCTTATTCAGGACCTGTTTATATTTCTGAGATGTTGTAGTGTAACTATTCCCACTATTTATATTGTTCGAACTGTTATCCACATCTTTATTGTTATATTCACGGCGTTTCGGCCGTTGTACACTTCAACCTTTTTCAGGTGATACACGTTGGAATTTACATGGCCATGGAGATAAAAGCGTTGGTTTGTGTAATCTAGTGGCTTGACCCAGATAGTTGTAAGTTACAACCACAAGAGAGGTGAAAAAAAAAAACTTGGGATGTTGAGTTACCAAAGAGAAATAACTGAAGCTGAGATATTCAGAAAAGGCATAGTACGTAGAACGAGAGTACCTCAGTAGACGAAAAAAGAGGTTTGGTTCGAAATTCTAACATAAAGAAAAGCAACGGCTAAAACGTCGTGAATCTATCTGCACTTATTTATAAATGGAACTTTGTCTCTGTGTGTGTGTGTGTGTGTGTGTGTGTGTGTGTGTCTGTGCGTGTGTGTATGTGTCTGTTACCTATAGACTCCGAAACGGCTGAACCGATTTTCTTGAAAATTTACACAGTTCTACTATAAGCGTCTGTGAGTGTTCTTAGCTAGGTTTTGTGTCGAGGTACCCTCTGATAAATATCGAAAATCGATAATCGAAAAATTCGGGTTATAGAAGGAATGGTCCGACTTTAATCAAATTTGATACACTCACAGACAAAGACATAAGAAACGATATTCAGAAGTTTCAAGGTTGCAGTTCTTACAATAGTGCAGAAAATCGATAATATATATATATAAAAGGCAAGATGTTTGTGTGTGTGTCTGTTTATCTGCCTGTATGTCTGTATTTTTTCAGCCCTTTTATTTTAATTTTTGCTTCGGGTTTGGCTCTAAGTAGGTATAATTGTAGTTCTTAGTCTCAGCCATGATACCATTAATTCAGAGGACTTATTTAGCCTTCAAAATTCAGTTATCAATACCAGGATTTCAAAATTTGACTTACATCCATTCATTTTTTTTTCAGTCTACGGTTTCGCTTTAACTGGAAACAACTATTGCTTTTTAGTCTTTCGTGCCAACGTCCAAAGAGTCTAAGCTCCAGGACCATGGATTAGTTTTAAAGCTTTCATTATACCCGAGCAACGCCGGGCTATACTGCTAGTATGACAATACAAATGAGAGTTTGAGTTTGAGTTTGAGTTTGAGTTTGAGTTTTGTTTAACGGCATATCAACACCTCTATGGGTTACTTAATGCCAAAAAGGTAGGGTTTTAAGGTATTTTTTTAATGTTCGGCTATAGTGTGAAGGTTGATTTAGTCAGATTTTAATTAAAACTTTTTTTTTCTTTTTTTATCTGAAAATGTCTTCTATTTTGTATTAAAAATATCTTGTTGAGAATAATTTTTTTTCCTTCAAAAATTTGTTATGATAATAATTTTTTCTTCAAAAATGTATATTTTTCTATTAAGTTTATTTTTATGTATATATTTTTATAAAAGTCTATTTTTATACTTTCATAGTCTTTTGACCCCAATTTGGGAGTTAACTATGCAGCTGGGACCCTAACAGATCGTACCACTCCGGGTCAGGGTGGACCTGGGAACAACAGCAATTAAGAGGTGGTTCCATGCTCCTCACAACCTCCCAGTCAGAGGTAATGGCGGATGCAGTTTACCGCCATGCCCAGGACCATACAAATGGAAACAACAGTCAATGTAAATAGTCAATGTAAATAGTGTAAATAGCAATAATCTTGTAATATGCGCCTTTCATAGCACAATTCTTAACAATCTCTTCTTACAAACCATTTCGCTTGTATCGTGTAACTTAATCTAATCTATAGGATCCGGACTGTAATATTTGAACTTGTTAAGCCGTAGCCTGCTGTAGAATAATCATCTGTAAGGTAACTTCACTGATTATTTATTATTGATACGAGTTTGCTTTTATAACTTTTTATTTCTCCCAATTTGGCCTTGAGCTAAACTAAATCTGAGTAAATACCTACATTTTGTCTTGTGAAATTAGTTCGCCGCGTAGATTTGAATATTATCGCTGCCATTTTTTTTTGGCGTCTCTCCCATTACCAACAAAACGAGAAAAATTAATAATTCAGGCAGTTTGCAATTCCATCATTTGACAATGCCGGAAAGTATCAGAGCGACGTCGATCTTTTAATTTACTGTTGGGAGATTTGCACTTATTGATTTGAATTGTTATTATTTTTTTATGACTTCTGTCTTTACCCAACTTGGTTGACTTCCGCTGCAGAAGAGAAGTTAGCTGGGAACCGGAAGTCGTACCGTTTGCACACAAAAACTGATAACTATTTCCGGTCCTCTTATAATTCTGTTATAATTTTATCCTTTCTACAATGGTCGACAACCAATCAATAATGTATGATTTTCTCTCTTACTTTACATGTTCATATACAGTAACAGGTCTCCAATTATATATATATATATATATATATATATATATTTGTGTGTGTGTATGTGTGTGTGTGTGTGTGTGTGTGTGTGTGTGTGTGTGTATAATATGCGTAGAATCATGAATGCTCTTTATTCTGTCATTAAAGCTTGCGTTATTGATAAGAAATTGTCGGATTTTTAGTGCATTTTTATAATAAAATTATAGATATAATAAACCTTTTTATTGAGTAAGCCTGCATTAATTCCAAATATTTGATAGTCTTTTTCTTTCTGATTTGCTGTGCATTTGTATTCTCCAAAATGCATGCATTGAAAAAAAAATGTTCTTATATTTACTTTATACAGTCGAACGATTGTATCTGCGTATTTTTCTTCCCCGGCTTCAATCTTCCACGTATTAAAAATACTGGAAAGAAATTCTCATGAAATTTCTAACTTAACAAAATTGAATTTACTGCGTACTTAATTGGAGTAGATAGACTTAACTATCGCCCGGTTCACACTCCGCCCACGTCTTTTGAACAGGTGAAGAGGCTCATCCCTTGTTTCCTGTTTAGGATGTGGTTTCCGGCTTTCTCTTTTCCAATCATTCTACTCTTAAGTAGCCCCATGCGCATCAGAGGCGTCAACGCCTTGCTTGGGGTGATATGATTTAAAAAAACTTACAATGATTTACCATTCTTGGGATTATATATATATATTCATCCGCAGATAGATTTGTTTTGCTGTATCACAGCTCATCAGTACGATTAGACAGCCGATTACCTTTTACCCAGGATTGAAACCCAGCCGAATTGGCGATTCTACCTCTGAGCTACGGGCGCTCGGTAGAAGGAGGCAGACCTTTTAGCGTGTATATTATCATTATACAAGCCCAATAGCAGACAGTGTTCTAATTCATTGCTGAATGAACGGTGCGTAGATGCCAGAGTAGCTCCTGATTTTCAAAGTCTACCATTCTTCCAGAGTGTGAGAGCGTGAATATATATATATATATATATATATATATATATATATATATATAAATTGACAAATTCGTGTAAAATCCTTCGTAAAATAAAGACGGAAGCTGATGATGTTTCGCCTGAAATAGGCCCATACTCCCGATTTACCATGAAATAACGTGTCTGCCTTAATTTATCTTATATATATATATATATCGTTTTTTCTTTGTTGTGGGTTGATTCAAATCAACAACAGAGTAATCAAAAACTGAAATTGAAAAAGAATGCACATAATTAAAAAATGAGTTTTAATCCGAGAAAAAATTGATATGCTTGAGGAATAAAAGAAATATTAGATTTGTGTACACAGTGTAGATTAAAGCATTTTATACATCGTGAAATAATCTGCGGATCATGTGCGCCTGTAAATCTTACATCTCTATGGAAAACAGAAAATATACAAAAAAAGTATCACGAGATTTCATAAAAGAGAATCAAACTGTGACACCGTACCTCTTAAAAATCCCCTCAGTTGACCGTTTTTGGTAAATGTTAAATAGTATGATTTTTTTAGGGGGCTGGAGGACACAACGGACGAAATTTTGTGATAACAACAACAAATATAAGGTAAGCAATCTCATGTAAACAATGATAACTCTTCATCCCAGAAATTCAGAGATTCTTTCAGTTACGTAAGTTTCTTCTTCTTCTATGTGCCCTGTCCCTTCAGGATGTAGGCGATCATGGATCTCCACGTCTCCCTATCCCTTGTGGCTCTTAGTATGTTTGCTCCTGTTGCTCCTGGCAACCCCCGTTCCGTCATCCACCTGATCAGACCCTGCAAATATGTTATCCGCTGCCTTCCTCTGTCTCTCCTTCCTTCTATCTGACCAGTCAGTATCAGGTTCTCCAGGCTCTCTTTCCTCATTGCATGTCCCAGGAACTTCAGTTGGCTCTTCCTGATGCTCAGCATCAATTTCCTTTTTGTTGCCATTCTTTCTAACACCTCGTCGTTGCTTGTATGCTCAGTCCACGATATCCGTAGCATCCTTCTGTAGAACCACATTTCGGCCGCTTCCAGTTTTGTCCTCATTTTCGATGATATTGTCCAGCCTTCACTGCTGTATTGAAGAAGTGACATCACGGAGCATTCTAGCACTCTTTTCTTCGTTTCTATTGAGATTTTCCTGTGTGTTAGTATTTTGCTCATCTTCTGGAACGCGTCCCTCGCCATGCCAATTCGCCTTCGGATCTCCGTGTCGCACTTTCCATCTCCTGTTAGAACACTTCCTAGGTACTTAACTTCTTGGACTTGTTTGATTCTGTTATCCCCTACCTCTATTTGGCATTTTAGTTTCCCTTAAAAAGGATATATTTTGTCAGTAAGAAATATAGTTCAGACACATTTGAAATTATTTTCCTTTTTGTAACATGACCCCATCAAATGAATTGGATATCCAGTTATATATATATATAGTCATCCACAGACAGATCTGTTTCGCTGTATCACAGCTCATCAGTACGGTTAGACAGCCGATTACTTTTAACCCAGGATTGAAACCCGACTGAAGTGGCGTCAGTCGGCGGTTCTACCTCTGGGCCATGGGCGCACGGTAGAAGAAGGCAGACTTTTTAGCATGTATATTGTCATTGTACACGCCCAATAGCCAGAGTGCTCTAATTCATTAGTGAATGAGGGATGTGTACATGCCAGAGTAGCTACTGTTTTTCAAAGTCTACCATTCTTCCAGAGTGCTCAATCAGGGTGTGAGAGCGTAATTAGCCATCCGCAGACAGATCTGTTTCGTTGTATCACAGCTCATCAGTACGGTTAGACTCCGATTGCTTTTATATATATATATATATATATATATATATATATATATATATATATATATATATATATATATATATATATATATAGTTTTAAGGTGTGCTGTATTTGCAGGATAAAGTGCTGAATATCAGAGGTAGAGCGTATGTAAATATAAAAGAGTGAACACTGAAGTCAACACTCAAGGGCGACAGACTGTTTCATGCTAAGCGCAATCATCAAGCCACGTGTGGCTTGATAATTGCGCTTAGCATGAAACAGTCTGTGGCCCGTGAGTGTTGACTTCAATGATCACTCTTTTATATATCTATATATATATATATAGTGTATCGAGGCAGTAAATAATTTAAAAAACTTAATTCAACGCACACAAATGATATCTTTTTCCAAATCCATATTTTATAAAGAATTACACATCATTAAGCAAACACTAGTCAATAATGGATTTCCTAACTCCGTTATTGATCAACAAATTAAAATGTATCTCAACAATCTTAATAGCTCTAACAATATTGATAATATTAATAATAATGGCGTACATCAAAATAAACATAAAACTATTAACTTATACTATTGCAACCAAATACATAATAATTACAAACAAGATGAAAAAACTCTCAAAAACATAATACGTAGAAATGTTAACCCAGTGGATAGTAATAATCAAATTAAACTCATCATATATTATAAAAATTTAAAACAATTGACCTCATTGTCGCTAATGACCCTACAAGCAGTAAACTAAATCCTTTACAAAAAAACAATGTAGTGTATCAATTTACATGCCCGTTCAGAGATTATATCTCTGGTACTAATAATAAACCCACTTCATATATTGGTTTTACTACAACCACGCTCTCCCGTAGACTTACCTGTCACCTTTCTGATCAGAGTACAATTAAACAACATTTCTCAGAAAAACATAACCATGTAGGTAATATCAGACAGATTTTAGTCAACAATACAATAATCCTCACTCATACACACAGTAAAAAGAACCGTCAGATATTGGAGGCTATCTACATTAAATCCAAACAACCCAGACTTAATAAAATCACGTTTAAATTGCATTTGAATATATGGTTCTGTTGTCATTTCGCGCTATCATGTTGTGTGACGTCATAGAACCGCATTGCAAATTTGCGAACTGCGTTTGCTGTTTTTGATAACTGTTGCCGTTGCTTAGCGGAGTTTTATGTCAACACAAGATAAAATCGTCGCTGATGGTGGATGTTTTGTGTTACCGTCCTTATAACCTCTCTGAAGATGGCTAATGTGAGCCGTAAGCTTAGAACCAACATAATAAAAAATTATCCAAATATTGGAGAATTTTTGTCTTTATTTTCAATTGAAATTAAAGCCAAAACTCGATGTTTAGAACGGCTCATTATTAAACATAATATACATTCATTGTCTCTTATAGTTAACAGTATATGGTTAGAATATATATATATATATATATATATATATATATATATATATATATATATAAGGTTGTTTTTTTTTCAATTGTTACACTGATAAAATGTATTTTGTCAAGCAGTTTTTTTATCGTAAAGTACTCGATATCGGGATGAAGATAGAACGTTGATAAGTACAAAGTGTTTGTCTCTAACTGAGCAGATTCATGCCAACTTTGAAGTTTTGTGAGGGTACTGTTATGATCTTTCCACTCGTCAGGGATATTTTCTAGAAATTAGCGTTATAGGAATGTTTTTCCGAACACTGTCAGTAAATTGTGGCCGTGTTCATTGTTAATATTATTGAGTATTGGCATTTTCTTTTTTATTATAAATTCTTCCATTATTTTTAGCTTTGTTTTTACGTGTGGTTAAAGCTATTATATTTGTATTGTCGACGAGTGTGCTGCAGATGAATTTTGGTAGGTCTTCATGTGTGTTTAAATCTAACCTAATTGAGATGTGGTCAGTGAGATGTAACTTGGGTGTTCTTGTTAGGCATGCAGTAGTATGTATGTCCAATATAATTATTCTTGTATTTGTTTTAATCAGAAACACAGTTCCTTAAGGGGCATATAAATTAACTGGTTCTCTGTAATTCGTATCTTGCAAGTGGCTTATTGTTGTTGACAATAAGGTTAATTTTTTTTAACCTTTTTAAGGTTTTAATGTTTAAGCTTATTAAGGCTTTAATTTTTTAATTGTAAATAATTAATTTAATTTTCGTGTTTTTGTCGACTGGAGTTATATATTTCTTTATAATATTTTTAAGGAAATATTAATTCTACGAGTCAAAAGTAGAGTACAAATTACGATTTAGATTATTTATTTACTTAATTAATTTTAATTTCTCAATATCGAAGATGTACTGGGTGAACTTAAAAATCAACGCTGCATGGTGACTGTCAGTTTCCCACTTCAAATGACTAAATTTCACCGCTCAAGACGTAATATATTCTGAAGATTGCTTGCGCCATGAAACCGATGGTCACCATACTACATTGACTTTTATGTTCACACTGTCGATATCTCCATAGAGAAGAGAGGGATTTTAAGAAATAATATAAACTGTATAGAGTACTAACAAGTAAAACATAACCACGTCGAGTGTTTATTTTTTTAAGTCACTCGACAGGCCTATGAGCCTTCGCTTTATTATTTAGTTCAAAGCAAAGAAGACTCAATACATAACTGAAACAAGAGGATATATCTGGGTAAATTCACTCAATAACAATTCAATAAAACAATGTGTAATGAATAAACATTTCCGCCACATATCTTTGAGGATGTGCGTTGTGGTACAGTGGTTATCGGCTCGGAACGAGAAATCGGGGAGCCGAGTTCGAATTCCAGTTGAATCCATTGTATTCACTTACGCGCAAATACCCTTGGGAAAGGTATTAATCCGTCTCTTCCTTCCAGTTATGGGTTAAATAGCAGGACAGATTGGGTTCTATAGCCTTGGTCGGCAACCAGTCTACCGCAGAAAGCAATGGCAACCTACTGCGGGATAATCTTCTGCCCAGTCAGTCATGTCTCTTTCGAGACATGATCGCCCAAGCGTGTATCACGTATGGCACTTTAACTGACTGAACTGATCTTTGAAACCGCTTTTCTGTCTCCAAGGTTCGTTATTAGTTGAGAGATTCGTGTTGTGACAAGCAGTGGTTCATTTATTTCGACCAAGGCAAAAGTACTGCGTTAAATCCATGAATTATGAACCTGAACGACGTAAGGATTGGGATGTTACTAACCGACAAATCCTCACAAGAGGATTTGTCGGTTAGTAACATCCCAATCCTTACATCGATGGAATACCGGATGAGGTGTTTCTAGGTCTACGATTTACTTGTTTTCATGCGTTAACATTTCATAGTTTTATTTAAAGAAATATAAAAAACTTGGTCCTAAAGCAGACTACCACCAAAAAAGATTTAGAAAAATTACAATATTTAAACACATTTTTGGGAGAATGGGGGGTCAGTTTCTCATACAACGTTAAAGCAAATCGGTCCTCCATTTTCAATCCACACGCCTTGGGATCGCTTTGTTTATGTTAATTTCGTAGTTTTCATTTTTTTTTTTTACTTTTTTCAACGCAGTCCTATCGATTGTTACTTAAACTTTCCGATTATCAAAAAAAAAAACAAAAAAAAAAACTTTGAAAAATTACAATATTTAAACAAATTTGGTCGGGGGTCAGTTTCTCATACAACGTTATAGCAAATCGATCCTCCATTTTCAAATCACTATAAGGTTGTATGAGAAACAGCTCCCCCACATAAAATTGTTTAAATATTGAAATTTTGCAAATTTTTTCTCATTCGTAAAGTTTAAGGTGCAAAAGATAATATTTCACTGAAGAAAGTCCAACAAATTTGATAATGAACACATTTACAGGTGGTGGTAATGTCGTACCGGCGACTGGTTTGAAAATGGAGGCCCGATTTTTTATAATATTGTATGAGAAACTGATCCCCCCACCCAGAAAATGTTTAAATATTGAAATTTTTCAAAATTGTTTTTGTCAATCGTAAAGCTAAGGGGGTAATCGATAGGACTACGCTGAAAAAAGTAAAAAAAAAAACAAAAAAAAAACAACGAAATTAAACGTGGTGGTAATCTGCTTCAGGTCCGCCAAAGCTTGGCAACACATCTATTTTCGTTTTTTGTTGTTCCATTTTTCATGGTCTTTGTGCGTTTGAGTTTTATTTTTGTAAAAGACGATCATAAAATTCGGAAACTGGTTTACCATCATCTGACTTTTAATAAACGCACTGGTACAATTACGGGTTCTTGATGGACCGAGCATGTGAGCAATGATGAGATTTTGGAAAGGATGGAAACGAAAAGGAAATTAATACTGAGCATCAGGAAGAGATAGCTAAGGTTCTTGGAACATGCATTGAGGAAGGAGAGCTTGGAGAACCTGATACTAACAGGCCAAATAGAGGGAAAAGAAACAGGGAAAGCAGCGGATAATATATTTGAAGGACCTGATGACAGAACGAAGGTTGCGTGGTGTAACAGGAGAAAGCGTGCTAAGAGCCACCAGGGACAGGGAGATGTGGAAAGCCACGATCGCCTACGTCCTGAAAGGACAGGGTACATAGAAAGAGAAACTTATAATCCCAAAGAAACGTTATGTGATGAATCCAGGAGCTATGAAGCATACAGATGTATTACAACGATAAAGGTTTCTTTCATAGACTTTCCTTAATCTTGCATTGATCTACAGGTGCGGGGCATCGCCTTGAACATCGAACACATTACAAAATGAGAGGGAAACATCCAGATAAGATTAAACAACGAAACAGCAAATAATTATAGGCAAGAAACTTTTCGTTAACTTCATGAAATATCTGGTCGAGCAGTCATTTAACATATTACTGTACAGAACACTTC
Organism: Ascarosepion bandense; assembly: GCA_037127315.1. Lineage (NCBI taxonomy): Eukaryota > Metazoa > Mollusca > Cephalopoda > Sepiida > Sepiidae > Ascarosepion > Ascarosepion bandense. The sequence continues at coordinate 870,802 of JBBBDQ010001015.1, read as the reverse complement.
TTCAAATGTGATGTCAATATATATATATATATATCCATCCTGCATATATACAAGTCAACCATCCGTCCGTGTATGGAGTACTGCTGCCATTTATGGTCAGGTGCCCCTGCCGTTCTCCTCAGTGTTCTTGACAGGCTCCAAAGGAGAGTCTGTAATATGATAGGTACTGATCTGGCGGCTCGACTGCAGCCACTTCCCCATCGTCGAAATATGGCCTCCCTTTGTCTGTTCAATAAATACTTTCATGGCTTCTGCTCAGACGAACTTAAGTCACTGATGCCTCCTCAACAGGTGTTTACTCGTGCAACCAGACTGGCAACTGGGTCCCACCCATTCACAGTCAGGTTAGCCAAATGCAGACGACAATTCTACTCTTGCAGCTTCTTCTCTCGCACTTCCCGCCTGTGGAACTCGCTCCCGTATTCGTGCTTTCCTGACGGCTACAACCTCCAGAAATTTAAATGCAAAGTCAATACTCATCTACTAACCACTGGACTCTAGCTCTCTCCCCACCCCTGTATAACCTTCCCTTTCTCTCCACCTATGTATCTGTCATCGCACCTGCTTTCTCAGCTTTCTATTGTTCCTTTCTAACTAGTTTGTACTCCTCACTCTTTTCTAATTAATCTTTTTGCATTTATATAGCCCCCTGCACATCAGTGGCGTTTCCGCCTTGCTCGGGGTGAAATGATTATATATATATATATATATATATATATATATATATATATATGGAGGAATGGTAGACTTGAAAAACAGTAGCTCCTCACACAATTACGCATCATTCATTCAGTAATGAATTTGAACACTCTCGGTTACTGGCGTGTATTTACATTGTATATAACACTCTAAAGTCCGCGTTCCTCTACCCAGAGGTAAAATCGCCGACTGATGTCAACTCCGCCGGGTTTCAATCCTGGTTAGAAGCAATCGGATGTCTAACCGTACTGATCAGTTGTGATACAGCGAAACAGATTTTTTTTTAAAATATTTTTTTTAAATTTTTAAAAAAAATCATTTCACTCTAAGCAAGGCATTCCACTACCACTATTGCGCAGGGGTTTACACAAGGAAAGTGGTGAGAAAGAGCGGTTAGTTATAGGAAATGTCGGGAGGAGAGTGATAGATGGATGAGGATGGGGGTTGGGTAGATGGGAAGAGAGTTTGAGAGAATGGATGCGAGTTAGTATGATAAGAGGTGTCTATTGATCTTACATTTAAGTTCCTGGAGATTGTAGCTGTCCGGAAAGCAAGTATATGGAAGGGAATTCCACATGTGGAAAGTGTGAGAAAAGAAGCTGCTTGAGCAGAAATTGCGGTTACATTCTCTCTGTTTCATTGTAAAAGGGTGGAACCTAGTTGCTAATCTAGTAATTCGTGCAAATTCATACCTAGGGGCACCAGTGATCTAAGTTAATCGGAGCAGAAGCCGTGAAAGTATTTATAGAAGAGGCACAGGGAAGCCACATCACGCCGGTGAGAGAGTGACTGCAGCCTGGCTGCGAAGTCGGTATCAATCACATTACAGATTCTCCGTAGTATTTTATCAAGAACCCCGAGGAGAATAGCAGCGCCACCCGACCAGATGTGGCAGCAGTATTCAATACACGGGTGGATGGTAGATTTATATATGTGCAGGATGGACATAGTCATTTCACTTGAGGTCCGCTGAGAGTGTGAGACCAAGGAAGCGTAGTGTTTTACTCTCAGGGAGGCAAGCCTGTTCCACGCTAATGGGAGGTAGGAGCGATTGTCTATGATGGTTAATTGATAGCAGTTTCGTTTTGAAAGCATTAAAATTTACGAGCCATTTCTTACCCCAGTCCACCACGGATTGGAGGTCCTTTTTAAGCTCGGCAGCGAGGTTCGCTTTGTCACCCTCACCAGAATGCACATTGAGTGCCGGTGTTAATAAAATAGTGTTCAATGTAGAATAACAGAAATGTCGTTATGCCATGATACGTGTACAATTGTATTATATCTATAAGTACTTAAATGTGTATATTTATATTTGAATAATAATTTTGTATATGACGGTATATAAACTGTGTGGATGCGTTTTTTATATATGTTTATATGTGAAAAATTTCATTTATTTTTATTCTTTTAAATTGTTTTAATTACATTTATTTCTATTTATTTATACTTATTTTTTTACATTTATTATTTTTTTAGCAAACTCAGTTAATAATTTTAGCTGCTCTATCATTATAGTCCTGTATATATATATACCAAAATTTAAATTATGTAACAGCCATTTCACAATTAGCACGTGATGATTGTGTTATGCATGTAACTCTGAGTTGTGCTAATAGCGAGCATTATATATATAATAAATAAACTTTTCCTTACACTTAATGGTGTGTAGAGCAGCGTTTTTGCTGTTTCCGTAACAAACTGTTTTTTATGGGGCAGGGTTGTTAGTCCTGCGTTCAACCCCCAAACTTGGAGGAAGGTGATTTTCTAAGCGTAGCTTAGACGTAACACACGACCGAAAGTAAGGGGTACCCAGTGAGGATCGAACTCACTACTCAGTTGTAATGATTCAGTTGTAACCATTACACCACATCGAGGTGTCATATATATATATATATTGTCATCCGCAGACACACCTGTTTTGCTGTATCACAGCTCATCAGTACGGTTAGACTCCGATTGCTTTTTAACCCAGGATTGAAACCCGACCGAATTGGGCTATGGGCGTTCGGTGGAAGAAGGCAAACCTTTCAGCGCATATCATTGTACGCGCCCAATAGCTAGAGTGCTCTAATTCATTTTACTGAATGAGCGATGCGTATATCCGACCTAATGTTTTCCTATTAATTCGATCTTATATATATATATATATATATATATATATATATATATATGTGTGTGTGTGTGTGTGTGTGTGTGTGTGTGTGTGTGTGTGTGTGTGTGTGTGATAAAATAAAGAACAAATATGAATCGTATATCAATCTGACATGTTTCGCTTTTATTAAAGCTTCGTCAAAGATTGAAAGAAAACAAAGAAACAGAAACTCTGGTATTTTCAATTTCGTTTGGGTCAATTCTCATTGGTCAGACATATGTCACGTGCATTAAAACCGTTGATTATTCTTTATATATATATTGGTGTGGATTCTTGTATGTCTAAGTGGGCATCGGATATTAATGTGTGTTCGTAATTGTGTATATGTGTCTGTCTAGTGAGAGTTTTGATATCTCCACCGGTCAGGTCAGCGAAACAGCGTTTCACAACATTCTTCCTTTTTAATCAAATATTCTTTGTATTAATTAGATTTGTTAGATTTTTTAAAAATGGATTCAAAGAAAGATGGCGTTGTAATGTTTTAGACGTGTGTTTATAGTTGTTAATAATGTTATATTAAGTTTTCAATGTATTTTCTACTTAAAGAATTATTATTTTTTAATAAGGGTGGCATTAGTGAAATCATAGTTAAGAGAGACTTGTGTCTGGACAAACGATCGAACTCTCTCGTTTTGCATCGAAACGATTTTGATTTTAGTTCTACGAAACTCTAGAGTCGAGATGAAACTGAATATAACAACAATCAGCTAAGTCACAAATTAAATTTATTTGTATAAATTCGTTTGTTTATGTTCCGTATATAATACACTAAAATTTGCCTAGTGCAGATAGCTTAGAGGTAGAATCTCCAGCTGATGTCAAAAGCAGTCGATTTCAATCCCGGCTGGAAGCAATCGGATGTCTTGCCCTACTGATGCTCTGGGATTCAACGAAACAGGACTGTATGCAGGTAACTGTATATATATATACACTGCCGGCCATAATTATTAGGCCACCCCAGTGTTTAAAAAACGATGTATTTCATACTATTTGTTAGTATTTATTCCCAAGTGAAAAATTGTAAATAAAAATAGAATGGTTCTTTTGTTAATACTGCACAATAACATGTGCATCAAATGAATTTATAAATATGTAATAATTGCCTATTTTGCAGTTTCATCAATGAAAGAATGGAGACAATTTAGGGTGATTCGGACGAGTTCATCTTTGCTTCTTTGCCTTGTAAAATTTTGCAAAGTAATTATAACAAAAGAACCATTCTATTTTCATTTAGAATTATCCATTTGGCAATAAATACTAAAACAGTATGAAATACATCGTTTCTTTTAAAAAAACTGGAGTGGCCTAATAATTTTGGACGGTAGTGTGTGTGTGTGTGTGTGTGTGTGTGTGTGTGTGTAATCTATTTGTTCAGACGTTATTTTAATGGATACTCATATCTGAGTAGATGCTCTGTTTTTATTTATTTATTTATTAAACAGTATATTTATTCATTTATATCTACTGACCTGAATATTTGAGAAATCTTGTTAGAAAAAAATGCGCTCTCCAGCGAGGCGCATATTTGCATTACGCCAACCGCACATCATTTTTTATACTTGCTCTCTGGCCTGTTTTAACCTTAGAAATTCTGCTCAATGTGCTTATGCGATGCCAGCCCCGCAAGACATTGATAGTGAGTTCAACCCCACTACTTTTGTGGTTTCGTACTAAAAGAAACTTAGTGAATATCTACTTTGCTTCTTTCCTTTAGAGACACACTGACAGGGCATTTCCAAGGTTTTGATCAGAATCTATGCAATTTTTCCAAAAAGGAAACATTGTCAATTACCAGAAGTCCGTCTCCATAAATAGCACCTTCCCATTGAACATGGCATTTTCAAACTTTAGGTCAGAATAGAATAAAAAAACAAAAACAAAAAAAAAAAAAAAAAAGAGGGGGAACCATTGTCATCTTCCCGTGGTCTGTCTTCATAAATAGCACCTTCTCATTGAATATGGCATTTTCAAACTTTAGTTCAGAATAGAATAAAAATACAACAACAACAAAAAAAAAAAAAAAAAAAAAAGGTGGGGAGCATTGTCATCTTCCCGGGGTCTGTCTCGATAAATAGCACCTCCTCATTGAATATGGCATTTTCAAACTTTAAGTCAGAATTAATAAAAAAAAGAAGTCTAAAACAGAAACCACTGTCAACTTCCAGAGGTTTTTCTCTATAAATAGCAGCTTCCCATTGCACTCAAAGGTGTATGGGTGAGGATCAATAACTGAAGCTTTTCAAGAGAGAAATGGATTGCCCACATTAAACACGAACTCACATCTCACCCGCGTGTGGAGACCGATATCGCTTGTGGTTTCGATTCTCTCTTTGTACAGCATTTTGTGACCTTGTGCGAAGGTTTTATTTAGAAAATCTCTCCTAAATATTTGAGACAAAAACCAACCGATTGTCGAACACGAGAATCACTGACGTCACTTGAACCAAGTGAACTTGAATCAAGTGAACCAGTTGACCTCATCTATTGACTGAAGAGCGCTTTCTTAGAAAGTTACATTGGACAGAACACTTCAAGTGTACGTTTCTGAAACTGCAAACACTATTATTACTTTTAGGCTAGTATTTTTATTCATTTTAATTCTTTTAGTCGCTTTTTACCTGTATTTTAATCAGGCTCTCAATCTACGGTAGTGAATAATCAGTTTTTTCTTTCTTTTAAATGCCACGGCTTTCAATATAGAGTCGATCATGGTTCTTTCTAATTTCGTATCTGTTGCTTTTCTAAGTATTTCTGACCATCCGTCTTTATGGCTTTTTTACCACATATTCACACAAACTCGAAAGGTATGTTTCTCGCTGGTACCTCCTCCTCTTGCTTTTTCTTAGGTACCACCACTAAAAAAAACAAAAAAACAAAAAACAAACAAAAAACAGTATGAAGAAAAAAGACTAGAAACTTAATAAAAACAAAGTTTTTTCATCAAAATATTTATGTTATTATTAAAGGAAAAGATCAAAATATTTGCTTTAGTCATTTTTAAAAAAAAATTAATTCTTTCTAACACGTTCAAAATTTTGGTAAACATTTTGTTTTGATTTTCGTTTGCGGTTAACCAAATCGTTTTACAATGGATAATGTAATATTACGTAACTCAGTTTTTTTTTCCGGTGACAAACACATAAATTTGGAAATGCTTGCAAAAATCAAATAATTGTTGGATTTTAATGAAACTTTCAGAACTTATTTACAAATGAAAGAAATTATTTTTAAAATTATTACTTTAAAAAATCTTGTTAAAAATATTTTTTACATCTGTTACCCCCCTCTACGTAAATTTATGAAACTTTAACAAATTACATTTTGTTGGGGAAATGGGTTTGTTAGTTAAACGCAGGACTCACTTGGGAATGTGACTCATCTATTATTTCTTCATCATTTTACCTTTATTTCCGAAAATCTGCTCCCGATTGTCAAATAAGAAAAATAAAAAAAAAACGTAATAAAACTATGACATTATTTAATTTGATAAGCTTTTAATTACTTTAATAAATAATATATATTAAAGACATTATAGTCTAAAGAAAAAATCGATTAATAATGAAATTTTAAAAGAACCGCTTTTATAATTATTTATAATTTATAAAGTTTTAAAAATATTTTAAAAATATTTCAAAGATTTATTGGCGTTAATTTATTAAATTATTAAGTGAAGACTATATTTACTAATCAAAAATTGAAAAGTTTAATACAAATCGACGTGCCTTCGTATTTTAAAACTAATTTTATTTTATTTTTGTGTATTTGAAGCTTTTTTTGTATGGTAATTTCTATGTGTATATTAAAAGGTGTTGTGGATTCCGGGTGAGGAACCGCACAAAATAATAAATAACAAAAACAGATATGGAGATAGAAAATGTAAGTTATATTGAAAGTAATATACAAACTGGAACACAGGTTAGTCAATTCAGGAATACTAATAGTAGAAATAATATATAGTCTTGAAGTGAAAAGTTGGATCTAGAATCAGTTACCCGGAGGCAACTGATTCTAGATCCAACCAACTCCAACTGACCCTGCACCAATTTACAACTCTTTCACATTACAACTCCAACTAAACTCTCTCAACTGACCAACTGCCATTTTTACTATAAACAGCATCATATGTACACTCAGGCGAGTCTATTATTGTATACAAAAGAGGGCGATCCCACAACAAAAGGTCATGTGTTTCACGGTTTCTCCCCCTTACAGAAAAAAGAATTTGCACAATTTTATCAGTTCCGGTCGCCATACAGTTATCTCACTGGCTGTCATCACGTGTCAATTTTACAGGAAAAGGTTAGAAAGATCAACACACTGTGTTTAAGAAATAATTTTATTCTAAGTTTCATGCTATAAATAAGTAATACTTATGTAAATCAAATTAACTTTAAATTAGTTAATTTTCCAAAAATAACGTTTCACAAATGTATATATTATTTTTGCAAGGTTTTTAAAACAAAGAATTAACTTTTGTTTATAAATGTGTCGATCGCTCAAAAATTGAAAAAAATACTAAAATAATATAACTTTTAGATACTAATCGATATAATTTCCGTTTGAAATGCACCAGAGTATTTTTTTTTATTGGAAATGGTAAATTTAATCATTTAGCTTTCAATTAAAACTAAAATGAAAGTTTCAAGTAAATATTTTTATTTCTTAAAATTCAGTTTAGAAGTTAGGTATCGAAAATGAGTGGAGGTACCTGCTTTTACTGTATATTCTGTGATGGTTAAATTCTCTAGATCGTCATTTCTCATTTTGCGTTTGAAAAAACTTAAATGTCTCTTTCTGATTGTAAGTATATGTTTCCTTGTAGTTCCTATTCTTGACCTTCGTCTAAGCATTAGAAATATACCTCTGTCGATTTAAATCTCTGTTTATAATCTTTAAGGAGGTTTCCGGTATTCACTGCCATCTCGGAGATCAGATAATACGTAGTAGCTCATTACTTTCCTATATTTTAAGTCTTTGCTTAGTTTCTATCTTTTAATTCTTAATGCTTTGCTTACCTTGTGGAAGGCATCTTTCTCGATTTGTATGCTCCTTCAGATTTCTATGTTATAGTTTTCATCAAATGTTACTATAATATCTAGATAGTTGCACATTATTTAACTAATGTTCACCTTATACAAGACCCAAGAGTCATTTATGCTAGAGTGTTAATGAGGGGAGTTGTTGTATGAGAGGTAAGAGACGCAGATAATGAGAATACATGATAAATATAATGGTTAGCTCGAAAATTGAAGTGGTTAAGCTTCTGGTGGTGAAGAAAGAACCCTCTTGGGAATCGGTTCCCCAAAGCAGTTCGTAGGAAAAAGCTGTTCGAATCTGTACCAGTTTGATCTTGATATCCCTAATACGTGCCTCACATATTGGGCTGTCTCTTTTGTTGTCATCCATGCCCTTTGACTTCATGCACGCAATAGTTAGTCCTTCGTTCGTGCTTTTTAAAAAATATCTTGGATGTGTCTTCTGAATCTACAATCAATACAGTGTTACCTGCGTATCTTATGTTGTTAAGATTATGTTCACTGGTAGGTCATGAAATAAATTCACCATTCGACTAGGCATGTAGAATAATATCAAATACCACTTCCATGTCTGATATTGGAAATGGGTGGGTCATGAAACAAAGTCACTATTTGACTAGGTCGGCAGAATAACTTCCTATACCAGTTTCATGATCGTTTAATGTTTAATTGGAAACGGGTGGGTCATGAAACTAAATTACTAGCCGAATTCTTTCCTGGGGTAATTTTCATCTTCTAACGAATTATTTAATCAAATATTTTGCTCACTGTATAAGTATGTAGCAACATTTGTCCAGGTTCCAACAATTCATACTAAAGAAATCTTTTTGAATACCACCAGAAATAAGCAAGAAAATTTTCGCAGTAGATTTTGTTCAGATGAAAGCCGTTCTTGATCTAACCACAATTTTCTTCTTTTTTGAGTCGTCTGTTTTTTTATTTTATTTTATTTTTTTACCTCCAGTGATTATCAAATTTTTGCACTAACGAAAAAGAAGAAAAAGACATTTGTGTAAACACTTATCGATATTTGTAATAATGGAGTCCGACGAGTGTTGCGTAAGCTGAACAGAATCAATAACGCAAGATATCAGTCTGCACATTGTTTTCTCGAAAAACAGCTTAAATACCAAGGGGTTTATACGATTGATTTGTTTTTTTTTTTAAGGCTTATCGACTTTTTGTGGATTATTTATAACCCAAACATATTTTGAATTGAAGAACGATTCTCGTTTATTTTTTTTTTTTCATTTTTTTAAATAACAGATTTACATCAAGGTCCCACTTTTTTTTACCGTCAAAATAGTTAAATGTAACCCCCTCTTCTACTCTAAGAGTTTCTTTTCTATCACTTCCCGTTTGTGGAACTCAGTTTTATTTACTTGCTTCCATGATAGCTACAACCTTCAAAGGTTTAAATGAAACGACAATTGCCATTTTTATCTACTTGATTCCAATCCATCTTTTATCTTTTCTTCGACATCCGTTGTACCTTTTTTATAATCTCACTGTAACCCATTTATTTTCTTATGAACAGTGCTCAATATAATGAGTATTAAAGAGCTTAATATAATTATGTAGTTATGAATTAATTGTACATTGCGACACGGAAATTTCTGTTTCGAGATAGATTCTCATCATCAGGCAATGTTGCTGTTGGTTGTGCAGATGATTTACATTTAAATGACAAAAACATTTGGTTTGCTGTGTATGTATGTGGGAAGATATAAAAATTTACATGTGTGTTTCTTTTGGCTAATCAGAGTGGAGATTCATTTTAGGATTTGCCCCAAAGATGACATACTAACCAATTTGTTCTCTCTTTTTTCTTTTTTTCTCCTTCATCCTACCCTTTTCCCTTGTTTCTTTTCCCTCCTTGACGGTCAAGATGTTAACCTGCCTTGAACCTGATCTTATCATTTTCTCTTCTTTCCCTTCAGTTTTATTACTTTTGATGTGGTATTCTCATTCAGCACCGTTTATATATATATATATATATATATATATATATATATATATATATATATATATTGTAACTAAGTTGTTGAACTCGTAGGTTTATTAACCTTTTGTTCATGCATTTACTTTTATAAAGAGTGCCCGATACAAATGTAGAGCGTTATACTGTAATGGTTGTTACAATGTTTTCAAATTCATAGTATCACTACACAAAAAAATTCTCACGTTTCGAAGCCAGCCCATTATGTTTTTGGCTTCATCCTCAGGTGATTTTTTTTTTAGAAATGAGAATTATCTAGATGAAAAAGCCAGTTTATTTGTGTTGGATTTGTTATTTTTGGGTGTCAGAGGGGTTGGTCTGTAATTTGAAACACTCCGGCATTGACATCACAAGCTTTATCAATGTATCTAATGGTATCTCCTGCCAAGCAGCTTGAATTTGATCTCAAAGTGTGTCTTGCGAAGTAACATTAGATTTATCAATTCGAGAGGGGGAATATGAAAAAAGTCAGTCATATCCAAGGATAATAGAATAATGAGTAGTTTCAAAATAACTTGTTTAATAGAAAATAGGAAAAATTAAATATAACTTCTTTTTAATACATTTCTTTTACACCTAGTTTTAAATAATCAATATTTATTAGCAATTTACTTGGCGATTTACCCTGTATTTGAATTTCAGTGAGGTTTTTAGGAAAATCATCCCTGTCCTAATACTTTTGCACACTACCGGCAGTGTGCAAAAGTGTTAAGACAGAGGTAATTTTAATTTTTTTTTGATGTCTCATAAAAGATAAAATAGTTTTTGTCCTAATACTTTTGCACACACACACACACACACACACACACACACACACACACACACACACACACACACACACACATATATATATATATGAACGATAGAATGCCCTACACAGTTATCTCGTTTTAGTATATTCATGTTTCTTTTTACTTTATATTTTATGTTATATTTAGTTGGTGCATGTGTGTAAGTGAACAGTCTCATTGCATAAGCAGTGAAATTATTGTCTGTTGGCCTAAACATCAAAAGTCTTATTTAAAAATTGTGCTTTCAGGTATCAAACCTGTATATCATTTTTTTTAATCCGGGAAAATACTTTTGATTCATGCGTGCTTTTGCCATTGGAACACAGTAAGCTATAACAGCAAAGAAACGCCCAATTAGTCTATTAAAAAGATGCGCATCTCTTGATGGAAGTCCATATCTGTTAACATAACAAAACTCATCATCCGGATTCTGATGAACAGAGCGAGCAGCAGAATCGGCCCAGTGATAGGACAAGAACAATGTGGCTTCGTTAAAGATACTGGAACGAGGAATGCGATATTCATGCTCAGAATGCTATCTAAAAGAGCAATGCAAATGCAGAAGGACCTTTATCTTTGATTTATGGACTATCTATGCAAAGGCGTTTGACAAAGTACGCCACAAACTTGATAGAGATACTCGGCAACCTTGACATTTTCGGAAGAGATATTAGGATAATCAAGAATCTATATTGGCAGCAAACCTCTTGCGTACGGGTAGGAAGTGACTCCAGCAGGTATACAAAAATAGAAAGGGGCGTAAGACAAGGATGTGTTTCCTCACTGGATCTATTCAACCTGTACAGCAAAACAATTATGAAACAAATAAAATACTTGCCGGGAATCGTCATTGGCGGCCACACTCTCAACAATATAAGATACGCGGATGACACAGTGCTAATAGCAGACACGGTAAAGAAAATGCAGGACCTTCTACAGTAGGTAGCAAAAGAAAGCGAGAAGAAAGGACTGAGCATAATCTTCAAGAAAACTGAATGTATGGTCATCAGCAAAAAGAAGACACGAATATGCCAACTACAGGTAGGAGAAACTAAAATAAAACAAGTAAAGAAATTTAAATACCTGGGAAGTGTTCTGACAGAGGATAGAAAATGCGACATGCAGATCCAAAGACGCATTGGCATGGTCAAGGACACATTTCAGAAGCTAACCAGAATACTGAGAAACAGGAAAATCTCATTAGAAACAAAGAAGAAAGTGTTGGATTGCTATGTGAGATCTCTCCTGTGTAGAAGTGAATGTTGGACGATCTCATCAAGGATGAAGGAGAGTCTTGAGGCAGCAGAAATGTGGTTTTACAGAAGGATGCTGAGGATACCATGGACAGATGGAAGTGAATGCTGGACGATCTCATCAAGGATGAAGGAGAGTCTTGAGGCAGCAGAAATGTGGTTTTACAGAAGGATGCTGAGGATACCATGGACGGATGGAAGTGAATGCTGGACGATCTCATCAAGGATGAAGGAGAGTCTTGAGGCAGCAGAAATGGGGTTTTACAGAAGGATGCTGAGGATACCATGGACGGATGGAAGTGAATGCTGGACGATCTCATCAAGGATTAAGGAGAGTCTTGAGGCAGCAGAAATGGGGTTTTACAGAAGGATGCTGAGGATATCATGGAGTGAGCACGTGACCAACGATGAAGTGTTGGAGAGAATTCGAACGAGAAGAAAACTCATACTTAACATCAGGAAGAGACAGAAAAGGTCCCTGGAACACGTAGTGAGGAAGGAGGGCATAGAGAATTTAATACTCACAGGACGGATAGAAAGAAAGAGAGACAGGGAAAAGCAGCGCGAGATATACTTGATAGGCCTTAGCAAATGGATGGTGGAGCGGGGTTTGGGAGAGATACCAAGAGGAAAACTGAGAGCAACACGAGACAGAGTCAAGTGGAAGTCCATGATCGCCTACGTCCTGAAGGGACACGGCACATGAAGAAGAAGATAAGTCTTGGCTCAAAAGCGTGTACCCACGAGATGAGACGGTTATTGAAGTAACGTCAGATTAACAAAAAAAAAAAACTTGTTTTAAGAAAATAGTTACATGTTTATAATTTTAGAAAAAATGATTTTTGAAATAAAAGTCTGAAAATCTTCATGAAGGAAGATTAAAAGAAAAAGAATTGAAAAAAAATTTGCATGCCATTTGTGATAACATTATAGGTTTATTTAATGTTTATACGTAATGATATTTTAATTTTGCAAACAAAAAAAAGAGAAATTTTATCTACAATAAATAGGCAATAGAATGTTAGTGCAGATCTTATGAGATCAGTTAAGTGGCATACGTGATATACGTTTGGGCGATCATGTCTCGAAAGAGACATGACTGACTGGGCAGAAGATTTTCCCGCAGTAATTTGCCATTACTTTCTGCGGTAGACGGGTTGCCAACCAAGGCTATAGAACCCAATCTGTTCTGCTATTCTAACCCATAGCTGGAGGGAAGAAACGGATTAATATCTTTCCCAAAGGTATTTGCGCGAAAGTGAATGCAATGAAATCAATTGGAATCCGAACTTGGCTCTCTGATTTCTCGTTCCGAGCCGATATCCACTGCACCATAACGATTATGATATGCAAAATTTAATTAAGACAATAAAAATTATATCCGTTTCTACTGCTTTAATAGATTTTTAACAACATTAAGCTTTCATTATTTTTGTAGCAGTTTTTGTTTCTTTCAATGTTAATATGATTTACTTTTTAGCCTTTGTAACAAACACAGAAATCAAATCAGTATTATCAGATCTATTAAATCTATACAATGAGACAATTCTGAGTGAACTAGAAGACCTACCAGGCTTCGTCATTGGCAGCCACAATCTGAACAATATAAAATATCAGAAAAAGAGCAGCCCAAATTGCCAAATACAGGTGGGGGGGAGTTAAAATCAAGCAGGTACGAAAATTTAAATATTTGGGAAGTGTTCTAACTGAAGACGGAAAGTGCTACACAGAGATCCAAAGGCGAATTGGCATGGCGAAGGACGCGTTCCAGAAGCTGAGTAAAGTATTTCGACACAGGCAACTTTCACTAGAAACAAAGAAAAGAGTAATGAATTGCTATGTGGTGTCAGTTCTTCAATATGGCAGTGAATGTTGGACAATATCAACAAAGATGAAGGGAAAACTCAAAGCAGCTGAAATGTGGTTCTACAGAAGGATGCAGTGGATATTGTGGACCGAGCATGTGAGCAATGACAAGGTGTTGGAAAGAATGGAAACGAAAAGGAAATTAATATTGAGCATCAGGAAGAGACTACTGATGTTCCTGGAACATGCAATGAGGAAAGAGGGCTTGGAGAACCTCATACTAACAGGCCAGATAGAGGGGAAAAGAGACAGAGGAAAGAAGCGGATAACATATTTGAAGGGCCTGAGCAGGTGGATGACAGAACGGGGGCTGCGAGACGTTACAGGAGAAAACATGCTAAGAGCCAGCAGGGATAGGGAAACGTGGAAGTCCATGATCACCTACATCCTGAAAGGACAAGGCACATAGAAGAAGAAGAAGAAGTTGATACAGTGCTGATAGGTGTCATGGAAAGGAATCTATAAAACCTCCCACAGGAAGTAGTTAAAGAAAGCGGAAAGAAAGGACTACGTATAAACTACAAGAAGACTGAAAGTATGGTCATCAGTAAAAAGAGGAGCTCAAGACGCCAACTACAGGTCGGGGATATTAAAATCAAGCAGGTACAGAAATTTAAATACCTGGGAAGTGTTCCAACAGAGGATGGTAAGTGCGATATTGGGATCAAAGACGCATTCCGGAAGCTGAGTAGAGTATCAAGAGACAGGAAAATTTCACTAGAAACAAAGAAGAGAGTACTAAACTGCTATGTGATGTTTGTTCTTCGATATGGAGGCGAATGCTGGATAATCTCATCAAAGATGAGGGAAAGACTGGAAGCAACAGAAACGTGGTTCTACAGAAGGATGCTGAGGATACCATGGACTGAAATGTGAGCAACGTCGAAGATTTGGGGAGAATGAAAATGAAAAGGAAACAGATATTTAACACCAGGAAAAGACAGTCGAAGTTTCTGGAATGTGATGAGGAAGGAGAGTTTGGAGAATCTGATACTAACGGGACGGATAAAGGGAAGGAGAGACATGGGGAAGTAACGCGTGGCATATTTGAAAGATGGCGAAGCAGAATTTGGGATGGGTAGCAGAAGAAACCGAGTTTGAATTCCAGTTGAACTCCTTGCATTCACTTACGCACAATTACCCTTGGGAAAGGTATTAATCCGTCACTTCCTTCCAGTTATGGGTTAAATAACAGGACAGATTGGGTTCTATAGCCTTGGCTAGCAACCAGTCTACGGCAGAAAGCAATGGCAACCTACTGCGGGATAATCATCTGCCCAGTCAGTCATGTCTTTTTCGAGACATGATCGCCCAAGCGTGTTTCACGTATAGCACTTAACTGACTGAACAGAAGAAGGGGTGTTAAGAGCTACAATGGATAGTGTTATGAGGAAACACACTTATTCTTCAGATAACGAACTCTCCCACCTATATTTATAAGAGTTAACAGGAAGTTCTTGAGAAGTTCTGAGGAGTTCTTGGGAAGTTCATAGAAGTTCTTTAGAGTTCTATTGAAGTTCAGTAGAAGTACTAGGCAGTTGATATTAGTCGGCAGTTAGCCGAATACTAAGGAATCAGATTACAGTGGAAGATTACCAAGTTCCTAAAATTTTGGGTTCGTTAAGTCGATTAGCAACCGACAAAGCACGATTATAACTTTCAGTGCGAAAACTACTCCACAGATAGGAAAATGTAGAAGGCCATGATCACCTACGTCTTGAAGAGACACGACATAGAAGACGATTATCAGGGTGAATGCAGACCCACATCATTAGCAACTATTTCATTTTTTCTCTCTTTCAATGTTGATACAATTTTTTTCCAGTTTTGCGACAAACACAGACTTCAGATCATTATTAACAGAGTAAATGCGGAAGAAGACACCACATTATTAGTAATTATTTCATACGCGTTCCAGAAGCTGAGTAAAGTACTAACACACAGGAAAATTTCACTAGAAACAAAGAAAAGAGTGCTGGATTGCTATGTGATGTCAGTTCTTCAATACGGCAGTGAATGCTGGACAATATCTTCGAAAATGAGGACAAAACTTGAAGCAGCGGAAACGTGGTTCTACAGAACGATGCTGCGGATATCGTGGACTGAGCATGCAAGCAACGATGAGGTGTAGGAAAGAATGGCAACAAAGAGGAAATTGATACTGAGCATCAGGAAGAGACAACTTAAGTTCCTGGGACACGCAATGAGAAAGGAGAGCCTGGAGAACCTGATACTGACTGGCCAGATAGAAGGAAAAAGAGACAGAGGAAGGCAGCGGATAACATTTGCAGAGCCTGATCAGGTGGATGACGGAACGGGGGTTGCGAGGTGTAACAGGAGCAAACATACTAAGAGCCACAAGGGATAGGGAGAAGTGGAGAACCATGATCGCCTACGTCCTGAAAAGACAGGGCATATAGAAGAAGTAAAATCGGGTGATTATAATAAGCAATCCCATTGTCTACTTCATTTTTAAAGAAAATAAAATATACTTTTATGCATCACTTAGTAAATCTTTTCTTTTCCTATACGACATTGATTCAATTTTTTTACACCTTTTTCAACAAATACAATAGACAAGCCTGATCATCATACGAGAATGAAATGAGAAAGTAGAAGCTTAAGAAAGACTTTATCTACAAAACAGAAGCCGATAAACCCATACAATTTATAAGAACTAATTGTCAATATCCCCTCTATTATAATAAAGACCGTTGTGTTTTTATTTGTGTGTATATATATATAATATTTATCTAAATTTATATATATATAGTCATCCGAAGACTGATCTGTTTCGCTGTATCACAGCTCATGAGTACGGTTAGACAGCCGATTAGCTTTTGACTCAGGATTGAACCCGACCGAATTGGCGTCAGTCGGCGATTCTACCTCTGAGCTAAGGGCGCTTGGTAGAAGGAGGCTGACTTTTTAGCGTGTATATTATCATTATACACGCCTAATAGCTGAGAGTGTTCTAATTCATTACTGAATGAACGATGCGTAGATGCCAGAGTAGCTACTGTTTTTCAAAGTCTACCATTCTTCCAGAGTGCTCAATCAGGGTGTGAGAGCGTAAATAGTCATCCGCAGACAGATCTGTTTCGCTGTATCACAGTTCATCAGTACGGTTAGACAGCTGATTAGCTTTTTACCCAGGATTGAAACACACACACACACACACACACACACACACACACACACACACACACACACACACACATATATATATATTTATATATAGAGAGAGAGAGAAAGAGGGGGGGATCCGCAGACAGATCTATTTCGCTGTATTACAGCTCATCAGTACGGTTAGACTCCGATTGCATTTTAACCCAGGATTGAAACCCGACCGAATTGGCGTCAATCGGCGATTCTACCTCTGGGCTATGGGCGTTCGGTAGAAGAAGGCAAACTTTTTAGCGTGTATATTATCATTATACGCGCCTAATAGCCAGAGTGATCTAATTCATTTTACTGAATGAGCGATGCGTACATGCCAGAGTAGCTACTGTTTTTCAAAGTCTACCATTTTTTCAGAGTGCTCAATCAGGTTGTGAGAGCGTAAATATATATATATATATATATATATATATATATATATATATATATATATATATATATCCTGTCACGTTTATGGGGAAAGAGACAATAGTAAGGCAGCGTCGGCTCAGTTCATTCTCTTTGCTACTAATTATTAAACTTTTACTCCCAAAGACTTTCGTCGCGAGTTCGCTTTTTAACAATACCTTATTATGTTATTTTTTTTTTTTGCAATAAAAGCACATTAATTGATTATCACAAAACTGTAGGCGCACAATCACATGTCCTCAAATGCCTTACACGCCATGTATTATCATAAGTATAATAGTGATATAATAATATCAATAAGAAATTCATATTATCAGCGGCTCATGTAGTAAGATTAAAAACTGAATAATTCAAATATTTTTGTGTGTGAACATTTTAGGGGCCGGTCAAGAAGACACGCGCAGAAAGATCGTCATTAACGGCAGGTTTCATAAAAAGCCGGTGAGAATAACATGTAAAATATGATAAAAAAAAACACTGCATAAAGAGGGAATTTTCAAACAATCTCAACTGAATTGGGTAAATTAACAAACCTTTAAGTTCATATCTCCTTAAAATAGATAAATACGATATTTTGCAACTGGTTGTGGACAGTCAAATCAAATATGTCTGCTCGTCTACACTGAGCTTTGTCAAATCCATTTACTGAAAGAAATACGTGAATCGGATAGAGATTAAAAGACCAACCGGCATGCCACCATCTGAAGATCAATATACACGGTGACCAAAAAAGTTCTGTCCATTTTTTTGATTAGTCATTGAATGAAGTTGAAATATATACGAAATGCATATAGCAATTGTTTTCAAATTCGGACAGCCGGAAGTAGGAACATCAGACGTTATAAAAAACATGCGCACCGTGCCAGTTATAAGCCAGTTATCAGTTATAAACCGGACAGCTGTGAGAAGGATGGAAGTGTCTAGAGATCTCGTTCGGAGCTGTTTGTTTTACGACTTCAAAGTGGGTTTATCAGCAGCTGCATCAAGTCACCGCATATGTTAAGCGTTTGAGGATAGTGCTGTGGATGAACGTACTGTAAGGCGTTGGTTTCGAAAATTCAAGTCGGGAGATTTGTCTCTCCATGATGATCCTCGCATTGGACGACCGCAGGTTTTGAATGACGGAGTCCCGAAGGCTGCCATTGAAAAGGACAGTAGTCTAACGTGTGGTGAACTTGCAAGACAGTTCAACGTTTCCGATGAAACAGTTAGACTGCACCTGCACCACCTAGGTAAGACGTACAAACTGAGCAAGTGGGTTCCACAAACCCTGTTGGAGGTCCACAAGGGACAAAGAGTGGCAGCTTGCGTATCGCTGCTTTCTCGCCACCGTACCGCATACTTATTCAATCGAGTGCTTACCAGTGATGAAAAGTGGGTTCTGTACGAAACTCCTAAGCGTTCCAGACATTGATTGTCTCCTCACACCGCAAGACCGCCTATGCACGCACGCAAGGTTATGCTTTGTGTCTGGTGCAAAGGTCGTCAAGCGGTTCATTATGAACTGCTATCAACGGGCCAAACGGTCACTGGAGACCTATACTCACAGCAATTGAAACGTGTGCAACAGTCATTGCGCCAGAAGGAGCCAGCACTGGTGAATCGCAAAGGTGTGCTTTTCGTCCATGACAACGCCAGGCCGCATGTCGCGCGAGTGGTCAGGGATATCATACAGCAACTTAGGTGGGAGACTTTATGCCATCCACCTTATTAACCTGACCTTGCGACATCCGATTACCACATCTTCCACTCCCTGGATAATCATCTTCGTGGGAAATCCTTCACCAATGAAGCAGACTTGCGCAAAGTCCTCATAGACTCCTTTGCGTCAAAACCCCCGAGTTCTACCGCAAGGGCATTGGACAGTTGGAGACACGTTGGCAGAAGGTGCTGGATGCCGATGGCAATTATTTCGAAGAATAAATATAAGTTACACATACTGTGAACGTTTTCTTTTATTTCCTTTAAAAACGGAGAGAACATTTTTGATTACCTTGTAGTTGTACTTTCTTTTCGCTTGTAAATTGTGAGTAATAGCATTTGTAAAATCTATGAAACTTCTCCGTATCAGACAGCTGTTCATTTCTATAAAACTTTAAAACAATAAGACTGTTAACTATGAAAAGTTACATTGGCAAAAAATCAACTTTCATATACAAAAAGTTGTAAAAATGCAAATAAATCCCAATTTTAAATGATACCACAATTGTTAAAAGTATGCTTACTATATTAATTGTAATTGTCTGTAGTAAAAAATAAAACAAAATTTCACAAATACACAGATCCACACGTCCAAATAGTCGCAAATCCAGTCTCTCAGTAGTCGGCATGTTTGCTGTCTTCTTTCCAAGTGGTTCGAAGGCAGGTACGCTTATCTATATGCAGCCCATTCGGATTATTCCATCAACCATGTAGACAGCACATCCGAGCTATTCCATCCACCATGTAGACAGCACATCCGAGCTATTCCATCCACCATGTAGACAGCACATCCGAGCTATTCCATCCACCATGTAGACAGCACATCCGAGCTATTCCATCCACCATGTAGACAGCACATCCGAGCTATTCCATCAACCATGTAGACAGCACATCCGAGCTATTCCATCAACCATGTAGACAGCATATCCGAGCTATTCCATCAACCATGTAGACAGCACATCCGAGCTATTCCATCAGCCATGTAGACAGCACATCCCAGCTATTCTATCAACCATGCAGACAGCACATCCGAGCCATTCCATCAACCATGCAGACAGCACATCCGAGCTATTCCATCAACCATGCAGACAGCACATCCGAGCTATTCCATCAACCATGTAGACAGCACATCCGAGCTATTCCATCAACCATGCAGACAGCACATCCGAGCTATTCCATCAACCATGTAGACAGCACATCCGAGCTATTCCATCAACCATGTAGATAGCATATCCGAGCTATTCCATCAACTATGTAGACAGCACATCCGAGCTATTCCATCAACCGTTTTCTGTTATAAAGGAATGACTGAGTTTACTCGTTTTTTTGTATCATGGAGCCAATGACATCGGAAGACGTACGTCCTTAGCCTTTTTAAAGGTAATTGGATTTCTTCGGGAAGCAATCACTAATTGCCAATGATTTTATAGCTGCCAGAGTTCGATTGAAAGCTGATAAAAATGTAATCAGAGAAATTTGAACGTTGAGAGACGTTCTTTATGGTGTATAAAATAATGTTTTTCCACTCACCAACCTGCCGTTTAATAATCTAAAAAAGAATCGGGTGTTTTTTTTTTAGTTTAAGGAACGAAAAAATTTTACAAACAAAATTGAATAAACATTTAAGAAAAAAATTCACAAGCATTTTTATTAGAAAAGTTTGACATATATGATTTGGTCATTGTAAAGCATAATCTCTTTTGAAGATAAATCTTGTATTTGTCTTTTTGTGTCATAGTAACGACATCATATGTGGCCAAACATATGGCTAAAAAGGGTGTTTGGAGACTACTGCTCAATAGTGGAACGATTCGGTTGTGCTAATACATTAATTTCTACAGCTTCCTCCAGGTTAATATACCAGTCAGGTTGTCTCAGCTTCTGAAGTAAGCTGTTTTTAATTGTAATGTTGAATAACACAAGATATATGGTTTGTATTGATAACGTTTATTGTACCCAGTCGAAGAATTTTTGCCGACTATCTGTCAGTGACGGCGAGGGATTAGTGAGTGTGATAGATTGTCCAATTCCGCGTATTAACTTTTTCTTTGTGCCATACCATCTTTGTGCTTTCTGTCTTTTTCTTTGTAACATATGACTTTAGAAAGTGAGCGACCATGGCTCTCTATAACTTCCTGTCCTTTGTAGCCCTCAGTAAAGTTTGTATATTTTCTATAACTCGTAATCCCTGCCAACTATTTACAAAATCTCATTAGGTATGTTATTTGCCGCTTTCTTCTGTCCATCTTTTTTCCAGTATGTATTGTCAGTGTTAAATTTTACATGCCTTCTTTTCTCATAATGTGCCCTGGTAATTTCAAATGTTTTTTTTTTCTGATACTATGTATAAGTTGTCTTTTTTGTCCCTATTTTCTCTAAAACTTTGTCGTTGCTCACGTGTTAATTCTCAGTATCTATCTGTAAAACCACATTTTCGTTGCTTCAAGTATTTTATTTACTTTGACTAGCAGTATAGCCCGGCGTTGCTCGGGTGTAATGAAAGCTTTAAAACTAATCCAAGGTCCTGGAGCTCAGACTCTTTGGACGTTGGCACGAAAGAGTAAAAAGCAATAGTTGTTTCCAGTTAAAGCGAAACCATAGACTGAAAGAAAAATGAATGGATGTAAGTCAAATTTTGATTTCCTGGTATCGATATCAAATAAGTTTTTTTTTGTCGTAAACTGAATTTTGAAGGCTAAATAAGTCCTCTGAGTAAATGGTATCATGGCAGAGACTAAGAACTACAATTATACCTACTTAGAGCCAAACCCGAAGCAAAAACTAAAATAAAAGGCTGAAAAAGTACAGGCAGATAAACACACACACACACACACACAAACATCTTGCCTTGAAACTTCTGAATATCGTTTCTTATGTCTTTGTCTACGAGTGTATCAAATTTGATTAAAATCGAACCACTCCTATAACCCGATTTTTTCGATTATCGATTTTCGATATTTATCGGAGGTACCTCGACACAAAACCCAGCTAAGAACACTCGCAGACGCTTATAGTACAACTGTGTAAATTTTCAAGAAAATCGGTTCAGCCGTTTCGGAGTCTATACGTAACGGACACAGAGAGAGACAAAGTTCCATTTATAAAAAAGTTTAGATCAGATGGCCTAGATTTCACTGACTTATCGGAGTACTGATATGGTATTCTCTACACAGTGACATTTTCACTGAAGGTTCGTAGAGGGAGAAACACATTTCTCATCAAGAAATGTTGCCTTTTTGCTAATTACTGATTCGTTAATTCACGGGTATGAAAAAGCACTACAGTGTTCTTCCTTTTTTGCTGTGGGACTTGTGACGGTTAAGTGGTCCTATCAAATATTCCTGAATTACGATTTAGTTCTAACAGCCAATCTGACGGTTTATTCGTTAGAACTTTCTGTCTTTTTTCTTTTTTTTTTTTTTCCTTTTTTTCCTAACCATTAACGTATTGTTCTCTATTTAACACACATAACGCTTCACGTGTTATTGTGGTTCTGGGCATGACGGTAAACTGCATCCTGCAACAAGGCCTCTGATTGAGAGGTTGTGAGGAGCATGGAACCACCTCTTAATTGTTGTTCTCAGGTCCACCCTGACCCGAAGTGGTAGCACCTGTTATGGTCCCAGCTATGGGCAAATAGTTAACCCCCAAACTGGGGTTAAAAAAATTATGAAAGTATAAAAATGCACTTTTGTAGAGATATATACATAAAAATAGACTTTTATAGAAAAATATACATTTTTGAAAGAAAAATATTACCAACTATATTTTTGAAGAAAAAATTATTACCATGACACATTTTTGAAGGAAAAAAATATTCTCAGCAAAACATTTTTGAATACAAAACAAGAAGATATTTTCAGTTTTCTAAAATAAAAAAGAATAAAAACAAAACAAAAAAATTAAAATCTGACTAAATTAACCTTCTAACTATAACCGAACATTTTTTTAAAATATCTTCAAACCTCCACCTTTTTGGCATTAAATAACCCACAGATGTTGATATGCCGTTAAACAAAAGACAAACTCAAACTCATTTTTTATTTTTGTGCTTCTAGTTTTGTTTGGTGCTGTCATTGTTGGTACACTAAGCATGTATTTATTTGTTAATGATTAATCCGGCCCTTAAGAATATGTGACATTAACACACGCAGGGTTTTAAGACCCATTCCTCTTGGTTTATACTCCTTCCTCATCTTGTGAACAGATGTAGAGGTTTATCCCTTGTTTCATGATTAGAATTGGGTTTACGGTTCCATCGCTTAAAGTATTCTCATTGTTTCACTCCGAGTAACTTCTTACGTCTTAGTGGTATTACTGCCTTGCTTGGGGTGAAATGATAAAAAAAGACTCAAAGAAAACACTTGATGATAAAAAAAAGTATTTTTTATCATTCTATTTCTTAATACTACCAGTAATATTTGGTAAAATTACTATAGTTTGACTCAGGGCTACAAAGGTTTGGAAATCAACGAGAAGTAATGGCTGATAACACCTTTCCGAGTAGACCTGTTTGCTATGGGGGCTAGCAAATCTCTATTGTTGGCGTCTTCAACGCCGACAGAATCTTTGGTTTTCACTGTAAATTGTATAAGCGGACTTTAGTTAAAGCTTCTCTCTCTCTCTCTCTCTCTCTCTCTCTCTCTCTCTCTGTGTTTGTGTATGTGTGTGTGAGAGAGAGAGAGAGAGAGAGAGAGAGAGAACATAACTTTGTGTGATCAGTAATTGAACAAGACTAGTACCGCTAAATTGAATTCCAGTTGAATTCATTGCATTCATTTGGGCGCAAATGCCCTTGGCAAATATATTAATCCGTCTCTTCCCTCCAGTTATGGGTTAAATAGCAGGACAGATTGGGTTCTATAACCTTGGCTGGCAACCAGTCTACCGCAGAAAGCAATGGCAACCTGCTGCGGTATAATCTTCTGTCCAGTCAGCCATGTCTCTTTCGAGACATGATCGCCCAAACGTGTTTCACGTATGGCACTTAACTGACTGTCTGACCGTTGAACACGATGATTTGTGATTTTGTGTCTTACAACCATTAATGACTTCCGAACTGTTTCATCTACCTACTTTTGCTAAAAACGTAAGCTAAGTATGGTTTTCAGGTAATTCCCAACACGCTGGGATTTTTTTGTGATAATCATATCGCCCCAAGCAAGGCATTTTACTGCCACTCTTTTGCAGGGGGGTTACTTAGGGGGAAAGTTATGAGAAAGCGTGACAGGTTATAGGGAGTGTCAGGTAGTGGGTAAGAGAAGGATGAGAATACTGATGAGAGTGGAGTGGACGAAGAAAGGAGCATGAGAGAGAGAGGGGATGCAGGTTAGTGAGATAGGAGATGACTATTGACTCAACATTTAAATTCTTGGAGACTGTAGCTGTTGAGGAAGCACGTAAACGGAAAGGAATTCCACAGATAGAAAGTGCGAGAAAAGAAGCTGCTGGAGTAGAATTTGCGTTTACATTTTATTGGTTTCACAGTAAAATGGTGGGACCTAGTTGCTAATCTTGTGGCTCGAGTATATTCATATATAGGGGGCACCAGGGAGCTAAGTTCATCGGAGCAGAAGCTGTGAAAGTATTTGTAGAAGAGACACAGGGAAGCCACATTGCGCCGATGAGAAAGTGACTGTATCTGAGCTGCCAAGTCGGTATCGATCATATTACAGATTCTCAGTTGGATTTTGTCAAGGACCCCTAGGTGGATAGCAGGAGCACCCAACATGGCAGATTATCTCCTCTATAGATATCCATCAAGAAGATATCATCTCGACAAATCGGTCAAGGTAAGATTCGAACTCAGGTCTCATAGTGGGAAAGGAAACATTTTAACCACTCGGCTATGCGCCCATGAAATGAAAAGCAAGCGTACTTAAAATATGTCTGCAAGACCATTTTGTTAGACGACATTCCACGACTAGACGTTTAAAACAACGGAAATTATTGACATTTATACACAGTGTGATTGAAAAGTAACTCCATATTTCTGTCTTTTAAAAATTATAGTTAGCAGAAGAATTCATCATACATTAAATAGAGAGTTTACTTTTTAATCACATAGTAGTTTAAAATAGACGGGCACAACGCCACAAATCAGCGATATCAAGTGAAGCTCAAAATTATGGAGGTGACCTAAGCTTGAACGTATTAGTTATTAAAAAGAAAGCCACCATTGTTGTTGCAATCTAGTCATCTCAGTGCTTAAATTTCTAACTGTCTAACACGTTTTGAGTCCTTGAAAACAGTTTTATTGCTATAAGTTATTATAATTTAGTTCGTGTGAACAGGAATTGGCTTCTTTCCTTCTGTACTCACTTTGTAAAGCGATGAAGCATCAAAAAGAGAATGACTTAATAAATCTCACACAACATGTCAATACAAATAAATCAAAATATTTTATTGGTGTAATATGACGCCAGGTAAAAATTCACGAATATTTTCAGTCGTAGGTTTTTTGGTCATTATCTAAAACATTTATACAATTTTTAATGTGAACAGACATATCTTTAAAGACTGAATGACTTTTATATGTATTCTAGCAGTATAGTCCGGCGTTGCTCGGGTATAATGAAAGCTTTAAAACTAATCTATGGTCCTGCAGCTCAGACTCAGCCTAAAGAATATTTGTGTGAAGTTTGGTCAGAATCGGATAAAAATTGTGGATTTGTATAAAGGACATACAGACAGATAAACAGACACACACATAAACATCTTGCTTTATATCTATCTATCTATCTATCTATCTATATATATATATATATATATATATATATATATATATAATCGATTTTTTGCACTATTGTAAGAACTGCAACCTTGAAACTTCTGAATATCGTTTCTTATGTCTTTGTCTATGAGTGTATCAAATTTGATTAAAATCGGACCACTCCTTCTATAACCCGATTTTTGGGATTATCGATTTTCGGTATTTATCGGGGGTACCTCGACACAAAATTTACCTAAGAACACTCGCAGACGCTTATAGTACAACTGTGTAAATTTTCAAGAAAATCGGTTCAGCCATTTCGGAGTCTATAGGTAACGGACACACACACACACACACACACACACACACACACACACACACACAGACAAAATTCCATTTATAAATAAGTTTAGATTTTGAGCAGGAATAGAAATTTATCCAGTCTTCTGTTTAAGATCTGGTTTCCTTTTAAAATCTACTACAACTCTACTGCTAACGTCTCCGCCTGAAACTAATTTTATCTAATATTTATTTACATTTTTTTTTCGTCAAAGGGAGAAAATAGGTTCACCTATCGTTCGGTCATTTGAACAAAAGTAGGTAAATTTTTGCTTTGTTCCCCGAAGGCCTTTACCCCTTCAAATCTTTCCAAAACATCCCTATTTCCGTGCAAATGTATATGCTGAACTCAAATCGATAATTGTTTCTAGAAGAAACGTAAATTTTTTTCATGTTATCGACCAGAAATAAATCGGACTATATCTCACCCCTTTCCATCGTTCTCATGTCTGATTAACCGCTGAATGATTCGAGGCGTAGGGTGTTGAATTCTTTCTATTTACTACCGTTTCAAAAATCGCGCAGCGATTTGTTGTGTTTCGGAACTCATTTTCCGCGTATTAATCGGAAAATGGAAGTAAAAAGGCAGGAAAATCGTAAAACTACACGTGAAGTCAGTCTGCAGTGAAAAACATTTTTGAACCATGGTTAGGGGGTGAGATAAACAGCGAAAAGAAGTTCCATACTTTTCTTCTCGATAAAATGAAAAAAAGGTAGTTTTTTTTCAATAAACAAGTATCGATTTGAGTTCAACATATACATTTGCACGAAAATAGGGATGTTTTGGAAAGATTTGAAGGGGTACAAAACAAAAATTTACCCAAAAGTAGAGGTATATCAGTTTTCCGTTTAGGATTTGGTTTCCGGTTCCTTCTAAAAAGTCTTCACTTTCACTTCCAGTGGCTTTTTTCGTTTTGGTCGCATTGCCAACATCCCTGGGGTGGCGTCTATTACTATGTAACTCTCAACCTCTAAATCGCTCTTGGGCCTTGTTCAGTATGAACGTTATTGTAAAAATATATATCATATATATATACTAAAAGGAGTTTTATTCGACATCATTTCTTCTTGCTATAAACGATATTTTTCATTGTGTACTCGTGTTTGTGTGTTGTGGGGGTCGTCGTGTGTATACACCGTTGTACATAACTTATAAAAACTTATAAAATATCCTAGTATCCCAGTCATGTGCCGATAGGGAGTAGTCACTCCGACTGACACTAAATCGGTCGAGTTTCGTCGCTAGACATCCACCTGCTGATGAGCTGTGATACAGCGAAACAGGCTTTTATCTGGTCAGCTTTCCCTGACGATCCGTTTAGGTGAAACCTAGGTAGGTCTGTCTGGCTCACTAGGTATTCTTTACTTATATATATATATATATATATATATATATATATATATATATATATATAGTAAATAACTAACCGAGCCAACGAACCTACCAAGGTTTTACCAAATTGGATCTTCAGGGAAAGTTGGCCAACTTTCCCTGATGATCTAATTCGGTGCAAACTTGGGAGGTTCGTTGTCTCGGTTAGTTATTTACTTTGTTTGCTCTACTTGCGTATTGAGCGCTTTTTGTTTTAGGTCACTCGTCTTGGGTTTTTTTTCTTTGGGCTGCGTACTTTGACTGATGTTCGGGTGCTTAGCTCGTTCTTTTTTTATCACCATTTTTTCCTTTCGCGTATGTGCTCGGAGGGTTTTTCGAAACGTGTATAACGATAAGTTGACATACATACATATATATATATATATATATATATATATTAGTGGAATCCTATCGGTTCACGCAAATCGATTGTAATATTAGCCATTTCCTTACAAGGAAATATTTGACCGAGCAGCCAGTTGGAAATTTTTGGGAAATCTCTTGGTGGAAATTTATAAAATCTTTTTCTAAAACACAAATCGGGATGCTGAGTTCGAATTCCATTTGAACTCCTTGCATTCACTTACGCACAAATACCGTTAAGACAAATACAAGCTCACATCACCTGTTACTGTCAAACGGTCACCCATCTAGATACTGACAAGACTCGATGTTGATTAACTTCGTTTCATCGTGATATGGCCGTAAGCCTGAGTTTATTCAGATTTAAAACTAAAAACGAAGTTATTAGTAGGTTTGAACTACTTAGAAAAATAGTAGAAAAGGTAGAGTTTGTAAAATAGTTAAAAGCTAATGAAAGCTAAAAGCCTGTTGAAGTACTGTCTTCAAGACTGTATAGTTCAGATCTTAGATCATGTTTAAGATTAAAACTGAACTCAAATTTAGTTAGAGTTAGGATAATCTAAAAAAAACTTCGAAAGTAGAGAAGACACTTTATTTTATTTTGTTAGCGTATTTTGCAATGCTGTGGTCATCACACTCTTCCATCGCATAATTGTGGTTCATGTTGGAATAATGGTTAGCGCCTGAGATTGAGGAATAGGAGAGCCGATTTCATTACGTTCACTTACATGCTAATCAGTCAGTCAGTTAAGTGCCATACGTGATACACGCTTGGGTGATCATGTTTCGAAAGAGACATGACTGACTGGGCATAAGATTATCCCGCAGTAGGTTGCCATTACGTTCTGCAGTAAACTGGTTGCCAGCCAAGGCTATAGAACCCAATCTGTACTGTTATTTAACTCATAACTGGATGGAAGAGACGGATTAATTGCGCGTAAATGAATGCAAGGAATTCAACTGGAATTCGAACTCTGCTCTCCGATTTCTCGTTCCGAGCCGATATCCACTGCACCACAACAGACATTCTACTTGCTAATACCCTTTGGAAAAGTACGGATTAATCTCCACCACCTATGCATTAAATAGCAGGACAGAATAGGTCCTATAGCTTTTTGTGTGGCAACCAGTCTATAAGACAGGAACTCTGAATTCTTACCACTTGCTGCCTTACATGCTCTGCTACAAGAAGATACTTTCAAAAACAAATCCACGTTTAAGGTGAGGGGTAGCCCTAATATCACCGGTGTAGAAGGAACCGGCAAGCCATTGCACTATTTTGCTATTTATTTTTGCTATGAACCTCAATTGTGAAAGAAGACAACCACAGTAAAATATTTAAAAATACTAAAATTCATAGGAATTATCTAGCTTTGTTCCTTTTCTGCATTTTTTTTCACTTAGAACCAAATCCGACATTATACTGTCGCCGGTGTTTACATGCAAGATACACTTTTTTTTTTTTTAGAACGAAGAGCAATTTAACAATTACCCAACAAAACTTGTGGAAGCTTTATCGGCTTTCGCGGTTATGTGCTCTTATTTCTACGTCCTTCAAGTATTCGTCTTTCACATTGTGATGTATAATTGTTTTAAACATGAAAACAATAAAAGTATATTTATTACTAACAAGCAGTGTTTCTTTCTGATCGATTCTTCGTATTTCCACGAGTTATTTTTGCTAATAAATGAGATATGAAGTTCGAAAATCAACAATTATTTAATCGCGTACTTAATATATTCAATGCATGCAAAAAGCCCAAACTTTCAATTTAAAGATCATTGCAAGGTCTAATTGTACACACACCACAAACTCTTCAGGAGTTAACCATTACCAATGAAGATTTACTAAGACATGGTTATCGGCTTCTCTTATGTAAATAGAGCTACGCTTTCTTCATTTTAGATGGAAAAAAGATGCTCAGCCCTGGGTATTCTAACTCTACGGCAGCACCTTCCCAATTGCACTAAAGAGATTGGGTCGGTGTAATACTGATGCCAGTATGACATTAGTCGCGGGGACTGGAAAAATTGTCCTTGCGTATGGCGCGCTCCACGTTAAAACGACCTTCTGTTACATCCAGACTTGGTGGTGAGGCCGGGTCAATAAACCTGACGACGAAACTTTACATTTTTTCAAACATCCCCCCCCCCCAAGCAATGCAATGAAACCCCTAAGACGCAAGAAGTTACTGAGCGTTAGAAAATATAGAAGAAAAAAAAAACACTATTAAGAAGAGAGTGTGGTGATACCGAGCAAATGCGAGGGACCGGATGTTTGCTCTATAACGACTAGAAAGCAAATGACCAAAACTCGTCGGTGCGCATCCGAGTTCGCGCAGATGTTCCGGTTGAAAAATAAAAATTAATCAAATATCAAATTTCCATTTCGCGAGCCGACGCGAATTTTATTTACCAGCCAATGGGAAGCCCAGAATCAAATTCAAGTGTGAAATCCCAAACGAGCTGCTTTTGATCCAAAAAGCAGATATAAGAAGCCGAAACAGAAAGCACCAAGCAGACAGACAGACACCAAGGAGAAGAGTGTAATCAATATCCCCTTGACTTAAGTCAAGCGGCTACTATGTTCGCCTCCCTTCAGCTCTCCTTCCTTCTTCCCTGTCTCAAAAGTACTTACTGACCTAAGGAGCGAATACATCAAAGGCATTCCTTACTCACGACGCTCCCACATTCCTAAGCCTTAAATCTCTTTCAGGTTATTATTCGCCATGAACATTTTAACCTCCGTTGGACCTTTTTTTACAAATAAAGTATTACTTTATTTGTAAAAACATTAATTGATCTGTGTATATATAAAAATTGTATTTTTTTACTCAAATTGCCTTTCTTGATTTTATAATCATTTTATGACTTATAGTGGGCTGTCTACCACAACGCCAAATTCCGTTAACCTGCAACGGTATACAATTACCCTTCACTACAACTAGAAAAGGAATAGATAAGCAACCTACTATCAGTCAGTTAAGTACCATACGTGATACACGCTTGGGCGATCATGTCGCGAAAGAGACATGACTGACTGGGCAGAAGATTATCCCGCAGTAGGTTGCCATTGCTTTCTGCGGTAGACTGGTTGCCTACCAAGGCTATAGAACCCAATCTGTCCTGTTATTTAACCTATAACTGGAAGGAAGAGACGGATTAATATCTTTTCCAAGGGTATTTGCGCGTAAGTGAATGCAATGAACTCAACTGGAATTCGAACTCGGCTCCCTGATTTCTCGTTCCGAGCCGATATCCAATGTACCACAAAGAGAACGATAAACAAACAAGAATTAAGAAGACAGAAGATAATGACTTAGATTGCATTTTACATTTTTGAAGATCAAAGTAGACTGGAAAGCAAGAAGACTGAAGAGAGTTCCACAAGTGAGAGAAGAAATTGTTAGCATAGGACTTATAATGATATGGGAAAGAAGAACACATAATTAAGGGGAGAGGGGGGACAATAAAAGAACAGGAATTAAGAAGACAGGCGATAACGATTGACATTTCATTTAGATTTTTGAAGATCAAAGTAGACTGGAAAGCAAGAAGCCGGAAAAGTGTTTCATAAATGAGAAGGGCAAGAGAAGAAAGTATAATTATATAACTAGCAGTATAACCCGGCGTTGCTCGGGTGTAATGAAAGCTTTAAAACTAAGCCATGGTCCTGGAGCTCAGACTCCAGAATATTTGTGTGAAGTTTGGTGAGAATCGGATAAAAGATTGTGGATTTGTATAAAGGACATACAGACAGATAAACAGACACATACACAAACATCTTGCATTATATATATATTATCGAGTTTCTGCACTATTATAAGAACTGCAACCTTGAAACTTCTGAATATCGTTTCTTATGTCTTTGTCTATGACTGTATCAAATTTAATTAAAATCGGACCATTCCTTCTATAACCTGATTTTTTCGATTATCGATTTTCGATATTTATCGGGGGTACCGCGACACAAAACCTAGCTAAGAAAACTCGCAAACGCTTATAGTACAACTGTGTAAAATTTCAAGAAAATCGGTTCAGCCGTTTCGGAGTCTACAGGTAACGGACACACACACAGACACATATATACATACAGACAAAGTTTCATTTATAAATAAGTTTAAATTTAGATTTACGGTTCCCTCTAGACATTTCAACTAAAAAAGTGATGAGACGTTACCGCCAATCTAATACTGTGCTTAAATTAATGAAGTCTAGGTTCCATAGAGGTAAGTTTATCAGAACAATAACCATGAAAATGTTTATAGAAAAGGCACAGGAAAGCTATGTTACGGCGGTTGGAAAGTGATTGAAGCTGAGATGCCAGGTCGTAACCAATGACATTGCAGATCTTTCTTTGTATTTTATCAAGGAGCTTTAAATATATAGCAAGAACACCAGACAATATGTAGGAGCAATATTAAATGCATGGAGGAATGGTAAACTTATAAATGTGAAAGATAGATTCTGGTGAGTAAAATTGTCTAGCATAACATTGAACTAACTTATATAGCAACAAACCTTGCAATTAATTCAATAGAAATTTTCCAAATTATGTCAAAGGTAAACATTAACATTTTTGGTGAAAGTTTTAAATTTACCTACTTGTAAAATGGACAACATCTGTATCTCGATCAATCCGACTATCTCAGTGAGTCTGTAGCGGATAAGAAATTAATTAAAATCAACCTTCTTCTTCACTTTTACAAAAATTCACAATGACGTGTGAAATCCTGGTTTTCCCAAATAGGAAAAGGATTGACCATTTGCTTAATGAAACCAGATTTCACAAGTAGGAGTTAAAATGATTTTTGACCAATGGGAGTGACTTGTAAGACTTGAAAGGACTTGGTGATCCAGTGCAAACTTCAAAAAGACTATATAAATGACCTTGGCATCAGTCAAGAGACACAGATGGGAGACGAAAGAACTAAAATGTAACGTCAACTCCAAATCGACCCGGAGATAATGTCAGGTCGCACCCTGTTCTCTTTCTCCTTATCTCATTCAACAATTACCACTACGAACATTTTGCAGGAACTCTACTCATAAATTCTTAATAATGTTTCTAATTGAACATTAACTTCTACAACTTATGTTATTCGTCCTTTTAATAAATTTCTATTTTAAAATGCAAACTGTATATTGTCTTATTCTTACGCTATCCCACACGATTCCACATATTCCAACCTGCCGACAACCAACCTTCTGATGATGAAAAACCTGATGATGATGATTCTGCATAAAACCCTATAAGCTATAGGGAGTTCGGTTAAGTCTGACACAAGGCCGAATCAACGAAACATTAACCGCACCCCTACGCTACAAGTCTCCCACAACGAGTTTCGTCGCGGGCTATTAGTAGTAAAATATTTGATTTCTCAAGAAACATTCACGGCTCACTAAGGGATTAAATCAAGCTTACTAAATCGCTACCAACGCGGTCTATCCGCTATACAAGACCAACTCATGTCGGATCATGTGTTCAAACAACTTAGTAACGAATCTCACAGTTGGCAATAATAATGATTTAAGATTTAATGTCACTAAAACTGGCTGTTATATTCTAATGAACAACTCGCGCTCAAAAGGTTTTGGTGCTGAACAGCAGTTGGGGTGGGGAACAAAAATCACTTGAACTACCAAAGCGGACTGATCTTGAACTAAATAGTCAGGGTTGGTAATGTGAGATCTTAAAGGACAAAGGAATAGTTAGATCGGCATAGACGCATAAACACTCAACCTTTGATATTTACTAAGCCGATTTGAATCTAGTACAAGGCCACAGGATGTGCGTTGTGGCGCAGTGGATATCCGCTCGGAACGAGAAATCGGGTAGCCGAGTTCGAATTCCAGTTGAATTCATTGCTTTCACTTACGCGCAAATACCATTGGGAAAGGTATTAATCCGTCTCTTCCCTCCAGTTATGGGTTAAATAACAGGACAGATTGGGTTCTATAGCCTTGGTCGGCAGCCAGTCTACCGCAGAAAGCAATGGCAACCTACTGCGGGATAATCTTCTGCCTCAGTCAGTCATGT
The DNA here is from genome assembly GCA_037127315.1 of Ascarosepion bandense. Lineage (NCBI taxonomy): Eukaryota > Metazoa > Mollusca > Cephalopoda > Sepiida > Sepiidae > Ascarosepion > Ascarosepion bandense. The sequence continues at coordinate 836,891 of JBBBDQ010001015.1, read as the reverse complement.
CTTTTTCGAGACATGATCGCCCAAGCGTGTATCACGTATGGCACTTAACTGACAAGGCCACAAGCGTAGAGTATCCCGTGAAATATAAATTCACTACAGTAGTAGCGAAGAAGAGCTTGGTAAATACTGCTGTAAAACGAGAAACTCGAAATATTTCCTAAGCCTAGTTTTGTCTGGCACAAGGAGATATGTGTCAAGTGAAGATCAAACTAACCCTGGTATTAAGAGTTTAAAACTGCAGTCAGTAAAAACTATTACTCACCATCCGAACTTCCCAGATATTTATACCGGCCACCTATATACACAAAATAATCCAGCTATATGCACTAACTTCAGTAATTCTATTTTTTAAAAATTGAAGCATTTTACGGAAACATTAGAGGCGGCAAGAAAACAAGTTTTCATTTTGATAGGTAAATTTAATGCAAACTTAGCGACAAGGTAAGATGAAGAATAGTGTAGGAAAATGTGGAATAAGGAAGAGAAATAAGAAAACTTGTCAGAAAAGACAGGAAAGGACAATTGTGAATGTTAATAAAGTTGTGGGTTTTGTTTGTGTGTATTTTTAGGTGTTCAATATGTAAATGAAGAAGATAGAAGCAACATACAAAAAACATTTCTTCTTTTGTTGACTGAATTGAAACAAAGTTTAATGTCTCTTGAGGTATGTCTGTTTTTCTTTTTGGTTCTGAAATAATTTATAGGAAATAAAGATAAGAACATACATTCAAAAAAGTAAAATACCCATAAAACTTCGGTGTAGAAATAATGATCATACTTTATAAAAAAAGAGATAATAAAGACCTTAATCTGTATTGCTCCAGTAACTTACTATTGAAAACATGAAAATTATTCTCAGGAGTACAACTGCCAGCCACGCAAACAGACATGTTTTAGTAGTGGCTACTGAAAAACACTGTGAAGAAAGAAATAATAGAATATTAAAAACACTTTCTTCAATGTTGGTTTACTTTGAAAATGAATTGACTTGTTCGGAACTTATCTGTACTCTCCTTCGAACAAAATATGGCGCAAGACCAAATTTAAAAAGAGACCAAATTCAGAACACTTAACTCGGTAGAAAAGGCACCAGTTTTCAAAATCTTTGTAAACGCAGAACCAAAACTGCGACACTGAAACCCGAAAGCGCATATAGACATTGAAAAGTGCCTTCCAAAAACTAAGAAAAGTATTAAGAAACAGGAAAATTTCGTTACAAAAATAAAGAAATATTATATAATACCAGTCCTCCTATATGGCAGTTAATGATGGCCAAGCTCTTTTTATATGGAGAATAAACTTGATGCAACAGACCTGTGGTTCTACAGAAGGATGCTGAGAATGCTATGGACAGAACATGCGAGCGAGAACTGAGTTTCAGAGAGAGAAAAAAAAAAAAGAACACCTGTAACATCGGCAAGAGAAAGTTGAAATTTCTAGACGCATAATGTAGAAAAAAAGCTTTGAACATTTGATATTAACAGAGCAGATTGAAGGCAAGAGACAGAGGAAAACGACACATAACCTATCTAGCGTGATTGAGTAAATGAATAGCAGAACAGGGATTAGGAGAGATAGCATAAAAACAAAACTTACAAAGAGCTACAAAAACCATAAGGCATAATCTCGCATTTTCTGAAGGAACATTTTTGTATAGAAAAAAAAAAAAACCATAAAAAAGAAAATCCTGGTCAAAGGGAGGTTATAACGATTAGCATTTGTAAGAGTTATTTCCCATGGAATATGAATTTTATAAAGAAGTAATAAACGTTTAAAAATGGAGTTGTACAAATATCTGCGAAATTTCCTATTATGGTGTTGAGCCATTTTGTCTCCTCACGGTTTTGGCAAAGCGTCAGAACATCTTCCAACGCTAGATTAATCTGCTGGAGGCCCTGGCGGACAACGTCCTACGAGCAGCTGCGTGGTCTGCCGCGAGGCCGTAGAGAGTCATATACCAGTTCGACTAGCCGTTTACTGATTGTGAGACGGCGTCTACAGTCAGTAAACGGCTGGTCGAACTGGTAGATGACTCTGGTCGAGGTGGCCATCAGGTAGTCGCAGGGCGTGATCGAGCCAGCGAAAACCTCGCTGAGTGATGGTACGGAGGATGATCGACAGGACAGTCTTTCGTTGAAGCTCCTCATTGGACACAAAATAGAACCAGTGCACTCACACGCTGGTCGTGAGCGCGCAGAAATGGCGGGGAGAAGGATTTTACTGGGTGGCAAACTATAGTGATAGCAGTAATCATTTTCAGTTTCTTTTTTCACATTACTATAGAATAAGCGCTCTCGAAGAAAAAAAGACGAGGTAGTATTTACAGTATTTACATTATTATTCGGACTAATGTCCTCATCTTTGTTGCCATCTTTACGACGTTTCGGCCGTTGTACGCTCCGGCCTTCTTCAGGTGCTAGGAATTTCGAACCGAACATTTTATTACAATCACTGGGGTATATGATCTTCATTCGTTGCGTAGTAGTACCTCTTTTGGTAGTCATGAGTTATCCCTCTCTAACTCTCTAAGTTACTTGTTCACCATTGCTGTAGTCTGGTATTGAACTCACAACTGTTTGGGTCAAGTCACAGGAACTAACCACTGGGCCGTGTGTCCTTAAAAATGACCATATTATTCATTATAAAGGTTAACGGGAGGGGGCAAATAAATAGATAAATAAATGCTCATATCACGGGATTTAAAAAATAATACAGTGTGTCCATAAATTTCGTGTGGACTTTAAAAAAAGTCAGAACTGTATTTGTATTTGCGATAGAAATAATTTGTAAAAAGGATTAGAAAGAAGTAAATCTATATTTTTTAAGGTTTTATTGAAATTTTATTTAAGTTTCCACATGTCCTCCATCATTAGCAATACAAAGGGTAATACGATTTTGCAGTTCACGGAAACATTTGCCAACAGATTTACACTAATACCTGAAATCACATTAGTTATTTTAGGTTTCAAATCCTCTAATGAACTAGGTTTGGTTGCATACACAATTGTTTTCACATGAAAAGAATCTAATGAAGTCAAATCTGGCGAACGTGGAGGGCAATAAAATGATCCACTCCTTCCGATCCATTTGTTAGGAAATTCCTGATTTAGAAACTGTCTAACACGCGGAGCAAAGTGACAAGGAGCTCCATCTTGTTGAAACACTGTATTATATTTCAAGTTTAATTGTTCAAGCTCATTTTTTTACAGATTTTTTCTGTCACAAAGACAAATAAAGTTATAAATTTGTTAAAGTGCACACGGATTTTATGTATGTAAAAACTTGAAATGTTGAAATTCGTAATATTGCTATCAACTAAACACTTCAGATTGCAAATTTCAATTTTTAAAAATATTTTACAGTCTTATTTGCAGCTGATCTAAAAAATTACTTACCTTCTGGGGCAAGGAATGGATTGTTAATTTTCACACCTCTAAAACAAAACGGCTCTCTGTGACTAATCTGAGAGAACCTTTTCTGCCTTCCATCAGCATGGCTGATGCTGACCACCGAACCAAATTTCTGAATTTAAGCGCAGTACCGATATTCACAGCATAGCAATGCACAACGGATGTGCGTTTGTGGTGCAGTGGATATCGGCGTAGAACGAGAAATTGAAGAGCCAAGTTCGAATTCCAGTTGAGTTCCTTGCATTCTGTTGTGGAGTAGTTTTCGCACTGAAGGTTCTAATCGTGCTATGTCGGTTGCTAATCGACTTAACACACCCAAAATGTGGGGAACTTGAAAGCTGATTCCTTAGTATTCGACTGATATCAACTGCCTAGTAGTTCTACTGAACTTCAATAGAACTCTAAAAGAACTCCTATGAACTTCTCAAGAACTTCCCCCGTTAACTTCCTGTTAACTCTTACTAATATCGGAGGGAGAGTCCATTATCTAAGGAATATGTGAGTTTCCCCATAACATATTCACTTACGCGTAAATGCCCTCGGGAAACATATTAATCTGTTTCTTCTCCCTCCAGCTATGAGTTACATGGAAAGACAAATTGAGTTCTATAACCTTGGTTGGCAACCAGTCTACCGCAAAAAGCAAAGGCAATCAACTGCGGGAAGATCTTCTGCCCATTCAGTCATGTCTCTTTCGAGACATGGTCACCCAAGCGTCTATCACGTCCGGCACTTAACTAACTGCCTCTCAATACTATTCTTCTTCATGTGCCGTGTCCCTTCAGTGTCTGGGCGGTCATGGACTTCCACTTGCTCCTATCTCTTGTCGCTCCTGATATTTTTCTTCCTGGTATCTCTCCCAAACCCCACTCTGCTATCCATTTGTTCAAGTTTATCATATATGTTTCGCGTTGTTTTTCCTTGTCTATCTTTCCCTCCATCCATCCTGTGAGTATAAGATTCTCCACACCCTTCTTTCTCATTACGTGTCCCAGGACCCTCAGCTGTCTCTTCCTGATGTTAAGTATGAATTTTATTCTCATTTGCATTCTCTTCAACACCTCGTCGTTTATTATATATGTTTCGCGTTGTTTTTCTTTGTCTCTCTTTCCCTCCATCCGTCCTGTGAGTATACAATTCTCCACACCCTTCTTCCTTATTACATGTCCCAAGAACCTCAGCTGTCTCTTCCTGATGTTAAGTATGAGTTTTCTTCTCATTTGCATTCTCTTCAACACCTCGTCGTTGCTCATGTGCTCGGTTCATGGTATCCTCAGCATCCTTCTGTAGAACCACATTTCTGTTTCCTCGAGCCTCTCTATTATCTTTTAAGAGATCATCCAACATTCGCTGCCATACAGAGGGACAGATATCACATAGCCGTCCAGAACTTTTCTCTCTGTTTCCAATGAGATTTTTCTGTCTCTCAGTACTCTGGTTAGCTTTTGAAATGCGTCCTTAGCGATGCCAATGCGTCTTCGGATCTCAGTGTCGTACTATCCATCCTCTATCAGAACGCTTCCCGGGTATTTAAATTTCTTCACTTGTTTTATCTTAGTTTCTCCGTTCTGTAGTTGGCATTTTGAGTTCTTTTTGCTGATGACCATATTCAGTTTTTTTGAAGTTTATGGCCAATCCTTTCTTCTCGCTTTCTCTTGCTATATTCTGTAGAAGGTCATGCATTTTCCATTTAGTGTCTGCTATCAGCACCGTGTCATCCGCGTATCTTATATTGTTGTAACTGTGGCCGCCAATGACGAATACTGGCAAGGAGTTTATTTTTCTCAGAATTGTCTCGCTGTGTAAGTTGAATGGATCCGTTGAGAAACACATCCTTGTCATAAACGTCTTTCTATTTTTGTATAGCTGCTGAATTTATTTACTATCCGTACGCGGCCAATATAGATTCTTGAATATTCTAAAGTCCTTCCTGAAAATGTCGAGGTTGCTGAGTATCTCGAAAAAAGTTTGTTTTGAACAGGAAAGCTTCCAGATCCCTCAAAGTTCTATCGTAGGTCTTACAATTTTTCTTATCTTCACCAATTATCTTCCTGATGTAATTAGTTCCCAAGTAGGCATCTATGCAGATGACACCACCATTTACTCTCGTCTCAAAAGCTGAGTCCCTCAAGGCTCTATCCTTTGTCCTAGGCATTTGCTGATCTTCATCAGTTATCTTCCTGATGTCATAAGTTCGCACGTAGGCATCTATGTAGATTGAACTACCATTTCATCCCGTCTCAATAGCTGAGTCCCTCAAGGCTCTATCATTTGTCCTACGCATTTGCTGATTTCATCAGTTATCTTCCTGATGTCATAAGTTCGCACGTAAGCATCTATGTAGATGGCACTACCATTTAATCCCGTCTCAATAGCTGAGTCCCTCAAGGCTCTAACATTTGTCCTACGCATTTGCTGATCTTCATCAGTTATCTTCCTGATGTCATCAGTTCGCACGTAGGCATCTATGTAGATGGCACTACCATTTAATCCCGTCTCAATAGCTGAGTCCCTCAAGGCTCTATCATTTGTCCTATGCGTTTGCTGATCTTCATCAGTTATCTTCCTGATGTCATAAGGTCGCACGTAGGCATCTATGTAGATGACACCACCATTTACTCTGGTCTCAATAGCTGAGTCCCTGAAGGCTCTATCCTTTGTCCTACGCATTTGCTGATCTTCATCAGTTATCTTCCTGATGTCATAAGTTCGCACGTAGGCATCTATGTAGTTGACACCACCATTTACTCTCGTCTCAATAGCTGAGTCCCTGAAGGGTCTATCCTTTGTCCTACGCATTTGCTGATCTTCATCAGTTATCTCTCCTGATGTCATGTTCGCAAGTAGGCATGTATGTAGATGGCACTACCATTTAATCCCGTCACAATAGTTGAGTCCCTCAAGGCTCTATGCTTTGTCCTACGCATTTGCTGATCTTCATCAGTTATCTTCCTGATGTCATAAGTTCGCACGTAGGCATCTATGTAGATGGCGCTCCCATTTAATCCCGTCTCAATAGCTGAGTCCCTCAAGGCTCTATCCTTTGTCCTACGCATTTGCTGATCTTCATCAGTTATCTTCCTGATGTCATAAGTTCGCACGTAGGCATCTATGTAGATGGCGCTCCCATTTAATCCCGTCTCAATAGCTGAGTCCCTCAAGGCTCTATCCTTTGTCCTACGCATTTGCTGATCTTCATCAGTTATCTTCCTGATGTCATAAGTTCGCACGTAGGCATCTATGTAGATGGCGCTCCCATTTAATCCCGTCTCAATAGCTGAGTCCCTCAAGGCTCTATCCTTTGTCCTACGCATTTGCTGATCTTCATCAGTTATCTTCCTGATGTCATAAGTTCGCACGTAGGCATCTATGTAGATGGCGCTCCCATTTAATCCCGTCTCAATAGCTGAGTCCCTCAAGGCTCTATGCTTTGTCCTACGCATTTGCTGATCTTCATCAGTTATCTTCCTGATGTCATAAGTTCGCACGTAGGCATCTATGTAGATGGCGCTCCCATTTAATCCCGTCTCAATAAGAAATCTGCAAAAGCTGACAAATAAACCTGGCTGCTGCTCTTCAAAATGACATCCAATCTGGGGTAGGAAATGGCTGGTCAATTTTAAGGCCTCTAAAACGAAGCTGCTCTCCTTTAACCAACCACCATCGATAAACTGTTCTACCGACTATCAGAATGAATGACAATAGTCTTCTAGAAAGCAGCACACTGCTCATCCTTGGCCTTACTCTCTCTTAATATTTTTACTTGTCGTATATATATTAGTCATCCCCATACAAGCTTGTTTTGCTGTATCACAGCTCATCAGTGTCGTTAGACACATCCACTCGTTTCTGACCGCGATCGATACTCGACCGATTTAGTGTCAATCGGAGTTGCTAACCCCTAAGCCATAGGCGCATGGAATCAGAGAAGGGAAATATCATTAATTAATACTTTAGCACATATGGAAAGTACAAACTACTACAAAATTGTACTTTTGTTTCAACATTGAAAGAAAAATCTATCATCAGGCAGTTAATAATGATGGTAATAAATTTTTATCTAAAATAATTTATATATATTAGAAGTAAACATTTTCTACTTGGTCATACAATTTCCACAAAATTGTTGTTGATATATAACAATATAATTTGTTACCATATATATATATATATATATATATATATATATATATATATATATATATATATAAACATATGCTGTTAAATATAAGAGACAATGAATGTCTATTATGTTTAACCATAATCAGAGAGGTTGTTTAAACTGAAATATTAAACTGAAGATGGCTCATGTGAGCCGAAAGCTTAGAAGAAAACTAATAAATAATTATCCAAATGTTGGAGAATTTTTGTCTTTATTTTCAACTGAAATTAAAGCAAAAATACGACGTTTAGAACGGCTCATGGTTAAACATAATAGACATTCATCTCATATAAATAAGTTTATATATATATATATATATATATATATATATATATATATATATATATATAAACTTATTTATAAATGGAACTTTGTGAGTGTGTCTCTGTGCGTGTGTGTCCGTTACCTATAGACTCCGAAACGCCTGAACCGATTTTCTTGAAAATTTACACAGTTATACTAAAAGCATCTGCGAGTGTTCTTAGCTAGGTTTTGTGTCGAGGTACCCCCGATAAATATCGTCAATCGATAATCCAAAAAATCGGGTTATAGAAGGAATGGTCCGATTTTAATCAAATTAGATACACTCATAGACAAAGACATAAGAAACGATATTCAGAAGTTTCAATGTTGCAGTTCTTACAATAGTGCAGAAAATCGATAATATATATATATATATATATATATATATATATATATATATATATATATAAAAGGCAAGATGTTTCTGTGTGTTTGTTTATCTGTCTGCATGTCTGTATTTTTTTATTTTACTTTTTGCTTCGGGTTTGGCTCTAAGTAGGTATAATTGTAGTTCTTAGTCTCAGCCATGATACCATTTACTCAGAGGACTTATTTAGCCTTCAAAATTCAGTTTACGTCGAAAAAACTTATTTGATATCGATACCAGTAAATCAAAATTTGACTTACATCCATTCATTTTTCTTTCAGTCTACGGTTTCGCTTTAACTGGAAACAAATATTGCTTTTTAGTCTTTCGTGCCAACGTCCAAAGAGTCCGAGCTCCAGGATCATGGATTAGTTTTAAAGCTTTCATTACACCCGAGCAACGCCGGGCTATACTGCTAGTATATATATATATATATATATATATATATATATATATAAATCTCTCTCTTTCTCTCTCTCTCTCTCTATATATATATATATATATATAATCACTTTAATCATTATTTTTAGTGTATACTCTTATTTGAGTAGATGCTGTGTTTATTTATTAAACAGCAGTCACAGTTCCGTTTAGATTCACAATTACAGAAGAGATGGAGTTCTCGCTGGCCGAAGTGATGATATGATTCGTCAGTTTGTCGTGAGAGAAGATAGAAGTAACAATGAAGAAGTGTCAAACATTATTTACCATCGACCAGACAGTGCCAACTAACCTGATCCACAAATAAATAAATCTGTTTCTCGGAAGATACAGACGATATCTATCCGTTTCTTTGTTGAACGTGTTTATCAAACATTTCCCAGTTTGGAAACGTGAATGGAAGCACGGCTTGAAGCAGAAGCTGACCACTAGGTAAGAAACTGTTTGAGAAACATCGGCTTTTATCTTCACAATATCAGAGTGATTTTAGATAAATTTTCAGCTGGTTTTTCATGAAAAAATAACTAATTAAATAAATAAAAGATCGACTCTAATGAGACACTTATCCATGGCTGAACACAGTGCACAGAGGGTGGAAATATGTGTGTCAAGTTAAAAACCTGACATTAGCAAAAGAGGAAACGAAGCAATGGCTGACGAACACTTTCTTTTCGTTTAATCAGCGTATTTGGAAAAATCTTACCGAATTCCAAACAGCTTGAACAGATTCACTGCTTATTCATTCAAATATCTCAGCTGAATGGAATTAATCATTTAATATATTCCTTCACTCGCACATGTTTGAGATTAAAGATTAAAGGAAGGAAACTTCCAAATACGTACTTTAGACACACGAAAAGAAAAAATACATCTATTTTGAAAAAATTGCAAAAATCAGTTAAAACCCCAATTTATCGCGCGGTTAATCCATGCGAGTGAATTTTGGATTTTACATTTTTACAAAAATCTCCGAAGAAGTTATTTCATTAAAAAGAATAATTAATATCAACTGTAAATACATCGAATTTATAGTCCGAACTTTTAAGAAAAGAAAAATTTTAAAAATATTTTTGCGTAGAGTTGTTGATACCTCATTTTAATAGGATATGGATTATATTTTTTATTTCTACAAGAAAAAAAAAGCTTATATGTTTCTGCAAAAATTGACATGCAGTTTTCGATTACGATTTTAAAATTGTTACAGGTTTTGATCACTGCTGAAAAAATTGATACAAAATAAAAATGTATTTGAAGAATCGAAAAAATTTAAAGTACATCATTTTCGAGTGCGAACATTTATTAAAATAATTGAATTTTTTTTTCATTTTAAAACCGTTTGATTTTTGATTTTACAGAAGGTCAAAAATTAAAATAAAAAAAAAATATTTATAGGAAAAAAGGACTTTTTCAGAGCTACTAAAAATTATTGAAAGTTTTGATGATAGTAAGGTGCCATACGTGATACACGCTTTGGGCGATCATGTCTCGAAAGAGACATGACTGACTAGGCAGAAGGTTATCCCGTAGTAGTTTGCCTTTAGTTTTCTGCGGTAGGGAAGAGACAGGTTAATACCTTTCCCAAGGGTATTTGTGCGTAAGTGAATGCAAGGAATGATCCACTCGGAATTACGAACTCGGCTCTGCCGTGTTGTCGTTCCGAGTCGATATCCATTGAACACACAAGAGATGTTGTCATTATAACACTGTTAGAAATAAAGAGAATAAATAATTGGATACCGTGGAATAGTTTAAGGGATTTTAACTGATCTATAAAAAGGATACAGGTTCGAATTCTGTTCAAGTTTATAGTAATAAAGAATTAATGTCGAATAAAATATCCATACAAAAATCATTGTTGATTACGTTTTTGTACGAAATTAAGTAAAGGTTCGAATGAAAAAAAATCACATTTCTTTCAGAGAAAGTTCAATCATTGACCTAACAAAGCCTACATGGTCAAAATTCTAAAGACAAGTAGCGGACATCGAAATGGTTTCCTAAGATGGAAAGAGGGATAAGGGCTCGATTCCTGTTGGAGGCGGATTCTTTTTGTTAGGCTTCTCAATCTAGGCACATTTTTTTTATTAATTTCACTGTTTAAGAAAATATATTAAGAAAGACAGGAACTCAAAAGAGGTTACAGGTTCGATTCCTGTCAGGGGCACGATTTTTCATTAGTAAGATATATAAGTCTAGGTCGGTGTTATTAATTTCACATTGTATGGAAAAAAATAAAAAGAACAACGATGGCAACTTAACAGGGGATACAGGTTCGGATACTTTCAGAGTCACGATCTTTTGTTTAGTAGGTTTTCTCTGTTTAAGTCGATTGTTGTTAATTTCACTTTTTCAAAACAAGAATTTGAGCAACTCAAGAGCGGTTACATGTTCGATTCCTGTCAAAGGCACGGTGTTACTTTGTAGCTATAGGGCGATGGTTAACGTTCATGAATTCGTTCTTCTGTTATGCATAACCAAACTCCCTACAGCTTACAAGTTTTATGCAGAGTTATCAGAAGGTTATTTTCGTTAGGTTGATATCAGAAGGTTGGTTGTCGGCAGGTTGGAGTCTTGGATATGTTGTAGATTGGTATTTGTAGAATTGTGGGAATCTAGGTCTGCTATTGTTAATTTCAGTGTTAAAAAACAACAGGGACAGCAACTCAAGAGGGGGATATATTTTCAATTTCTGTCAGAGGCTCGATCTTTCTTTAATAGAATTTCTCAGTCGCTTGTTGTTAATTTCATTGTTTTAAAAATCTAAAGAATAAAGATAACAAATCAAGTTGGTATACAGGTTCGATTCCTGGCAGCAGAACGATGTTTCTTTAGTTCGACTTCTCGACCTAGTTCTAATGTGGTAGATTTCACTGTTAAAAAAAAAAAAAGAACAAGGATAACAACACAAGAGCGGATACAGGTTCAATTCCTGTCAAAGGAACGTTCATTTATTTTATTTTATTTTAATCATATCACCCCGAGCAAGGCGGTAACGCCACTGATGTGCAGGGGGCTACGTAAGAGTGAAAAGATTAGAAAAGAGAAGGCCGGAAACCACATCCGAAACAGAGAACAAGAGATGAGTCTCTACACCTGTTCAATAGACGTGGGTGGAGTGTGAACCGGGCAATAGTTTAGTCTATCTACTCCAAATGAAAATAAAATAAATAAATAAATAAAAATAAGAAGAAAAAAAAAAGGAGAAAAAGAAGTGAAAAGATTGGAAAAGAGAAAGCCGGAAACCACATCCTAACCATGGAACAAGGGATGAGCCTCTACACCTGTTCAATAGACGAGGGTGGAGTGTGAACCGGGCGATATTGTAGTCTATCTACTCCAATTGAAATGAAAAAAAATAAATAAAATAAAAAGAAATTCTCTGTCAAGGTTATTTGTTGTTAATTTCAACGTTTAAGAAAATGAAAAAAAAAATACAAGGCTAGCCAATCAAGAACAGATACAGATTTGATTCCTATGAGAGGAACGTTCCTTTGTTAGTACTTCCTCTGTCTAGATCGAGTATTGTTAATTTTACTGTTTGTTCGATTCCTGTCAGAGAAAAGTTCCTTTGTTAATACTTCTTCTCTGTTTAAGTTGAGTGTTGTTAATTTCACTGTTTAGGAAAATGAAAAAAACAGAGCTAGCTAATCAAAACCGGATACAGGTTCGATTCCTATCCGAGGAACGTTCGTTTTTTAGTACATCTCTATCTATACCTTTTCAAAATGATAATAATCTACTTCAAAATGGACTTATTTTCAATTAAAAAGATTAATCAACTCCAAAATGAATTAATCAACTCCAAAATGGAACAATCAATCTCAAAATGGAACAGTCAACTCCAAATTGAAAAAATGTCAAAACCTTAAAAACGATCAACTTTAAAATAAGAATAAACAACTTCAAACGGAGATATTTGTTTTGGTAAATGGAAAGTTATTTTTTCAATTAATTTACCCCATGAGTAAGGAAATTGACTGTTCGTCTTCATTATATAGATGAAGAAACAAACCAAAATGCAAACAACTTAGATGCAAAAAAAAAAAAGAGCATTCAGTGAGCCTACAGTAAAAGTAGGAGAAAGTCCCGTATGGGCAAAAATGATGATGGAGAAACCTCTACAAAAGAAGCTGAAGAAGAATTAGCAACAGCTCCAAAGAGGACTTTCCTCAAGAAAACTGTGACTGGCGAAAAAAATAAAGCCTAGATTTTAGCTGCACATGTCGCAGCAGGAAAATGGAAAGACCCGGCAAGAACAAATGGTGTGCCTCTGTCAACAGCGTACCGTTGGTTAGACCAGGGTGCTGATAAGAGTGACTCTAGGGGAAGAGCAAGAAAATATAAAATTACGCAAGAGTATAAGAATTTTATGGCCGAATTAATTGAAAACTCTCCTAGAGTCACTCTTCAAGACATTGTAAATAAGTTGGTCGAAAAATATGAGGTTCGTGTCACGAAACAATGCATAAGAAAGCACTTGGCATTTACTTTAAAAGTGGTTCATTATGAACAAGAAGCGGCCAATAATAATGTCAATTAGGCAAAACGTAAGGCTTTATAAGAATTTCAGTCCCAAAGTGCGCCAATTCTTTATATGGATGAAAACAATTTTAATCTCTTTATTTCAAGAAGAGAAGGTCGCTCTAAAAAGGTACGAGGTGCACTACAGTCGCGGTCGGATCCAGGGGAAATAACATCCATGTTATTGGATGTATTAGTAATAATGGACTAATTCATCATAAAATTAAGAGGTTCTTTCAAAGAAGAGGATGCGAAAGAATGGACCAAGGAGTGCCTTAGAAAGGCAAATGGAATTTATGAAAGGAGAGTTGTCTTAGTTATTGATAACGCTCCTTGCCATACTTCAATTGAAGAAGTTGTGGAGGAGGATGAATTTAGGCAACACCAAATTTTCAGACTTGACCCCTATAGTTTGATATTAAATCCCATTGAAAAGGTTTGGTCAGTCATTAAAGCTGACGTAAAAATAAGTATGGCAGACTCAGTTGTTGGGATTTTAAGAGGTGATGGCCAGGGATCTTAACTACTAAAGAATTCCGCCACAGCAAGTTAGAAGCGATGATCTCCGAGGCAATAAATAATATTTCCCCTGAGACTTGCACTAACTTCGTATCTGGAATACAGAGATTATTTCCCTCTGTAATTAACTTAGATGATCTAATCTTTTAAATAAATTTCTTAGGAACGTTTATATATTTTTTTTATACCTCTTTTAAGTAAAAAAAAAAAAAATTAAATTTATTAGTATTATATTAATTCTCAATTTGAAGTTGATTAATCCATTTTGGTGTTGATTTTTTTTTTTTTTTTTTTACCTCAAAATAAGTCCATTTTGAAGTTGATTATTATCATTTTGAAGTTGAAAAGGCATAGTATGTTTAAGAAAATGAAAAGTACAGGGCTAACCACTCAAGAATGGATACAGGTTCGATTCCTATTTAGAGGAAAGTTCATTTAGTAGTACTTCACTGTCTAAGTTGATTGTTGTTAATTTCACTATTTAAGAAATTGAAAAGAACAAAGCTAGCCACTCAGGAGTGGATACAGGTTCGATTCCTTTCGGAGATACAAAGAATTTCTCGGTCTAGGTCTACTGTTGTTACTCTTACTGTTACACACACACACAAAATAAAGATCAGGATATAGAATTCAAGAAACGTTACATTTTCGATTCTCATCTGAGAGACGATCTTTTTTTAGTTGGACGTCTTAGTCCTGGTCGCTTATTAAATTCACGGTTTAAGAAAGAAGAGAACAGGTATAGCAACTCTAGAGGGGATATAGTTTCGATCCCTGTCAGTAGTATAATTTTTCTTTCGTAGGACTTCGCATTCGACGCCGTTAATCGATGTTGTTAATTTAATAGGCTAAAAAACAGGAAAAGCATAGATAAACTCAAAATGGTTTGCATGTTCAATTCTTATCATAGGTACGATCTTTCTTAAGTTGGATTTCTCAGACTTGGTCAGCTATTGTTAATTTCACGGTTAAAGATTATGAAAAGGTCAAGGTTAGCAACTCAAGAAGGAATACATGTTCGATTCTTATCAGAGACACGATCATATATAAGTAGGGCTTCTCAGTCTAGGTTTGTTGTTAATTTCATTGTTTAAGTAAGAAATAAGACCAGGGATAGCAACTTGAGATGGGAAACATTTTCGATTTTCAGCAGAGGCACAATTTTTCTTTAGTTGGACTTCTCAGTCTAAGTCTGTTGTTGTTAATTTCTTCTTCTTCTTCTTCTTCTTCTTCTTCTTCTATGTGCCATATGCGTTCAGGGCGTAGGTGATCATGGCCCTTCACATCTCCCTATCCCTTGTAGCTCTTAACACGTCTGTTACTCCTCCCAAACCCCGCTCTGCTCTTCAAGTATGTTCTGCTTTGCCTTCCCCTGTCTCTTTTCCCCTCTATTTGACTTGTGAGTATTAAATTCTCCAAACCCTTTTTTCTCATTACATGTCTCAGGAAATTCAGCAGTCTTTTCCTAATGTTAAATATTAGTTTTCTTTTCGTATCCATCCACTCCAAACCTGCATTGATGCTCACACTTTCGGTCTATTGTATCCTCAGTATTCTTCTGTAGAACCGTATTTCGGTTGCTTCAAGTCTTTCCTTCATCTTTAGTGTGATTGTTCACTATTCACTGCTATATTGTGGAACAGACATCACATAACAATACAATACTCTCTTCTTTGTTTCCAGCGAAAGTGTTCTGTCTCTTGATACTCTACTCAGCTTCTGGAATGCACCCTTGGCCATGCCAACGCGCCTTCGGATCTTACTGCCGCACTTTCTGTCGTCTGTCAGAACACTTAGCAGGTATTTAAATTTCTGCATCTGTTTCATTTTACTATTTTCGACCTGCAATTGTCATTGTGATTTTCTCTTCTTGCTGATGACCAAGCATTCTGTTTTTTTGTAGTTTATGCTTAGTCCTTTCTTTCGGCTTTCTTCAGCTACCTTCTGTAGGAGGTCTTGTAGTTGCCTTTCCGTGTCTGATATCACCACTGTATTATCTTGCGTATCTTACATTGTTCAGATTGCAGCTGTTAATGTCGAATCATGTTATGACTTCTAGGGCTCTCACAATTGTCTCACTGTATATGTTGAATAGATCTGGTGAGAAAGCAGATCCTTGTCTTACGCCCCTTTCCATCTTTGTATATCTGCTGAACTTGTTTCCTGCCCGTATGTAGGCGGTTTGCTGCCAGTAGAGGTTCTTGATTATTTTAATGTTTTTCCCGACTTGACAAAGTACAACGGAGAGTCTGTAATGTGATCGATACCGACTTGGCAGACCGGCTGCAGTCTCTCTCTCTCTCTCTCACCGGCGCGACGTGGCTTCCCTGTGTTTATTCTATAAATACTTTCACGGCTTCTGCTCCGATGAACTTAGATCACTGGTGCCCCCTAGGCACGAATTTGCACGAGATACTAGATTAGCAACTAGATCCCACCCTTTTACAGTGAAACCGATAAAATGCAACCGCAATTTCTACGCCAACAATTTCTTTTCTCGCACTTCCCGACTGTGGAATTCCCTTCCGCATGATTGCTTCCCCGACGGCTACAATCTCCAGGAGTTTAAATGTAAGGTCAATAGACACCTCCTAACACACTAACCATCTTTCAAATACTCTTCCCATCTACCCAAACCCCCAGCCTCGGTATCCTTACCCATCTATCACCCTCCTTCTGACATTTTCTATATCTGACCACCCTTTCTCTTCTCCTTCCCCTATGTAACCCTATGCGCAATAGTGGCAGTGGAATGCCTTGATTGGAGTGAAATGATTAAAAAAAGACTATGTCGAGGTTTCCAAACATATCTATTTATATTTATAGCGGACTTTATCGAATGTTTTCTGTCGTCTATGAAACATCTACACGTCATTCTGCACTTGTATTGCCCTTTCTGATAACATTATAAGTATAAGTATCGCGTTGCTTGTTCCAGTGTCCTTGACAAAACCGCACAGTGCTTGTCGTATCTCTGGCCTGATTCTGCTGCACGCTTTATTCATCAGGATTCGGATGATAAGTTTTGCTATGGGACTCATTAACCTGATTGTTCGGTGAAGTTCACATTCCTTTACGCTTGGCTTCTTCGGCAGTGCTATAAAAATCGATCTACTTACGTCTTTCGGTAGATTTAATTTATTATTTCTGTAATTTTGTCTACGCCGAAATCGTTGTCAGCATCTCTATTACAATGCCGTCTGGTCCGCTGCTTTTTTCTATTCAGTTTGGCCAATGCAGCTTCTACTACGGATTTTAATATTTCCGGTACGTCGGTGTCTCTGCGTATTGTCGCTCGCTCTGTGGAAGAGGTGTCTTATATATTCTTTCCACTGCTGAAGTATTTCCTCTTTCTCTAATATGAGCGTTTCATCCTTGGGTTTTATACATCCTGTAGAAGACATGAAAGGACAATACAAATGAAGAAGGACTTATACCTGTGCTTTATTGACTATGCAAAAGCGTTCGAAAAAATATGCCACAAAGAATTGATGGAGATGCTAAGCAGGCTCGACATATTTGGGACAGATATTAGGGTAATTAAAAACCACTACTGGCAGCAAACTGCCTGCATACGGACAGGTAACGAATTCAGCAGTTATACAAAGATAGAAAGAGGCGTAAGACATGGACGTGTATTTTCACCGGATCTATTTAACTTGTACAAAGAATATTTTGAGAACTCTAGATGTTATGCCAGGATTTCTCATCGGAGGTCACAATCTGAACAACATAAGATACGCAGCCGACACAGTGTTGATTGCAGACACGGAAAAAAAACTGCAGGACCTCCTACAGAAGATAACTGAAGAAAGTGACATGAAGGGATTACAAATAAACTGCAAGAAAATTGAATGCACAGTCATCAGCAAAAAGAGCAGCCCAAAGTAC
Organism: Ascarosepion bandense; assembly: GCA_037127315.1. Taxonomy (NCBI): domain Eukaryota; kingdom Metazoa; phylum Mollusca; class Cephalopoda; order Sepiida; family Sepiidae; genus Ascarosepion; species Ascarosepion bandense. The sequence goes on along the minus strand of JBBBDQ010001015.1, from coordinate 819,277 downwards.
CAAATACAGGTGAGGGATGTTAAAATCAAGCAGGTACAAAAATTTAAATATCTGGGAAGTGTTCTAACAGAAGACGGAAAGTGCGACACAGAGATCCAAAGGCGAATTTTCATGGCGAAAGATGCGTTCCAAAAGCTGAGTAAAGTATTAAGACACAGGACACTTTCACTAGAAACAAAGAAGAGAGTACTGGATTGCTATGTGATGTCAGTTCTTCAATATGGCAGTGAATGTTGGACAATATCAACAAAGATGAAGGGAAAACTTGAAGCAGCTGAAATGTGGTTCTACAGAACGATGCTGCGGATATTGTGGACTGAGCATGTGAGCAATGACGAAGTTTTGGAAATTATGGAAACGAAAAGGAAATTAATATTGAGCATCAGGAAGAGACAAATGAAGTTCCTGGGCCATGCAATGAGGAAGGGGGGCTTGGAGAACCTGATACTAACAGGCCAGACAGAGGGAAAAAGAGACAGAGGAAAGCAGCGGATAACGTATTTAAAGGGCCTGAGCAGGTGGAAGACAGAACGGGGGCTGAGAGACGTTACAGGAGAAAAGCAGAACATCCTGAGATTAGATGGTTTATTGTTTCTTGGTATTTATTACAGAACCTGTATTTTGGATCCACATTATTATGTATAATATTTGCCTGAGAGTTCCTATGAAAAGACTTTGGTCTTGCACTGCAAGAATAAAGCCTTCAGTTTCAGATTTAATCATTATTATTATTATTATTATTATTATGTCATTTTTCATCATATTTCGATTTCTGCTTTGGTCTCACTACCAACCAAGTCTGCGGGGAGACCTAAGGCAGGTAGTGGCGTGTTGTTATGGCTCCATTTCATGTTTTTCTATCTTCCCTATCATCTCCAGCATTACATAGATAAAGTTTTCCTTAGTGTGTGGGCTGTACTTAATAAGACAATTTTTTGTATATCTCTTAAGCTGGGGTTTCCAGGGATTCTTTCAATGTGTTGTTTTGTTCCATTTTTTATCATTCCAAGTGCACCTACTATCACTGGCACAACTCTTGTTTTCAATTTCCACATTTTTTCTATTTCAATTTCCAGGTCTTTATATTTTGACAGTTTTTCAAATTCCTTGATTGCTATGTTACAATCCGCTGGACAAGCCATATCAATTAATAGACAAGTTTTCTCCTTCTGGTTTTTAACAATAATGTCTGGCCTGTTTGCTTCAGTTTTTCTGTCTGTGTAGATGGTGTAATCCCATAGAATGGTTACATCTTCTATTTCTGTAACCGGTGCTGGATGATGTTCATACCAGTGTTTGCCTACAGCTTTTCCATAATGTTTGCACATTGCCCAATGTAAATATTGCCCAACTCTATCGTGACGATTTTTATATTCGTTTGGGGCAAGCACAGAACAGCCTGAGATTAGGTGGTCTATTGTTTCTTGGTGTTTATCACAAAACCTGCATTTTGGATCCATATTATTATGCATAATATTTATTATTATTATTATTATTATTATTATTATATATTCGAAAGTTGCATGGGAGGAATTTTACCAAAATAGACCAAGTTATAGAGTTTGGTTTGTTTCGGAATCTTAAAAATATTCATTGCGGAAATAGGCGACTGAAATTAACCTCAGCGGTCACTTGAGATCATTAAAATCAATATGGCATGCAAAAGCCTAGCGGAGTAAAATGTAGTACAAAAGATATTTCAAGTCCTACAAAAAGAGACACAGCAGGTCATTAGGGGGGACTTTTTAAGTGGAGTTTAGATGTGGAACAAGGCCGAAAGTACGGGACACCCAGTGAGGATCGAATTCACTACTCAATTGTACTGATTTTAGCGAGACAAACTTGCTAACCATTACAGAGTAATAGAATTACTAGTGTCATTTATCGCCATTAAAAATCATATTCTAGTTAATAAATTGGTTTATTGGGTAATTTTGTCAAAAAAAAAAATGAGGAAAAAGGTCGTGATGTCCAACAAAATCAGCCGAGGTTTAAGGTGGTTAATATTGGATTAATTTTATATATATATATATATATATATATATATATATATATATATATATATATATTGTGTGTGTGTGTGTGATTCAGAAGTACGCGCACAGTAAATGATAATATTTATTTGAAATTACACATACCTATTAACCCTCTAGGGCCATTCGTATCATATTTGATACAGTATGAAAACAAGCCTTGAAAGAAATATTTTCCTGAAAAATTTTTTAAGAGAAATATTTTATAAATTTCAAATGAAAGCAGTACTGACTGCTCAGTCAATGAATACCAAATGTTTCCTTATAGGGAAATACCAAATGTTTCCTTATAGGGAAATACTGTATCAAATATGATGCGAATGGCCCTAGAGGGTTAATACAATTATAACATTGACTAATATTTCAGTATCAATAGTAGCGGTTTGCAGCTACTATCCCCGAGAGTAGATAACTCTTGGTATTTATGCAATCCGGTAGAGTTCATATTAATGTGTAGGTAATTCCACACAACAATAACGTTTATTTCGGTGGGTGTACCTCACCGCTGTTTTACAAATGTTTAAATTTTTGTACCACGGGTCGTTTAGATTTCTGCTAGCTCTACCAGGAAATATTCCTGTTCTTTTTTTACTGACTGTCATATCAGTTTTGGTTCTGCAGGATACAGTGAATTTATTTATCTTCTCACTTCTCTTGCACTGTTTTCCTTTTGCTGGACAGTTTTAAAATCATGTTTCCAATGCAACTGCAGTTGTTTTTCCTATTTTTCCTACTTTTTCTTCTTGTTTCATTTCATGGTTTCCTTTAAATCCTTCGTTCATCGACATTTTTCTCACGCATTTCTTCCATTTGAGATTTTAATTAATTACTTCTCTTGGCCATCTTCGTAGTTTTATCGAATTTCACATCAAGAATTAGCTGTAATCTTTCGGATAGGTCCTCATTCTGTATTCCGATCACAAGATATTCTTTGATTTGGTCCTTTTCCTTTGGAAACTAGCATGATTCTTCTAATTCGTGCAATGAACGAATAAAGGTTTCCACTGCGTCTTGGTAACTAAACTTTAAGATGAAACAATGCCCTTTCATGTATTACGTTTCTTTTTAGCTAAGAAATCGGCATATTGTTTTAGAATGATGACGTCTTCTATTTCTGTAACCGGTGCTGGGTGATATTCATACCAGTGTTTGTTTACATATTTTCCATAATGTTTGCATATTGTCCAGTGTGAATATTGCCCTACTTTATCGTGACGATTTTTATATTCCTTCAATTATTATTATTATATTCATATTCATATTCATATTATTATTATTATTATTATTTGCTATTAGATATCATCCTTTACATAGTTTTTTTACCTGTAAGCTGGGATAAATGAAGGTTTATTTAAAAGTTATTGAAAAAGTTCTTCAGAATTTGTGAATAGTATTCATTAACACAATTTCTTTCACACCTAGTTTTAAATAATCAATATTTATTAGCAATTTACTTGGCTTTTCACACTGTATTTGAATTTCAGTGAGTTTTTTTTGAAAATCATCCCTGTCTTAATACTACGGTAGTGTGCAGAAGTGGTAGGACAGGGGTGATTTTAAACTTTATTTTGATGTCTCATAAAAGATAAAATAGTTCTTGACCTAATACTTTTGCACAGTACTATATATATATATATATATATATATATATATATATATATATATATATATATATATAAACATGAATTGTTAAATATAACAGACAATGAATGTCTATTATGTCTAATCGTGAGTCGTTCTAAATATCATATTTTACTTTAATTTCTGGTGAAAATAAAGCAAAATTGTCCAACATTTGGATAGTTTTTATTTTTTTTATTTTTGGTCCTAAGTTTTTGGCTCACTTGAGCTATTTTCAGAGTAGTTGTATGGACATTAACATAAAAATATTGACCATCAAAGATGATATTCTCTTATGTTGACATAAAAGATTGCTATGCGACGATAACAGTTACGGAATAGCAGACGCAGGTCGTAAATTAGTATTGTGGTTATATGACGTCATATCACGTCAGAGACCGAAATATTAACAACAGAATCATATGTCTAGATGCAATGTAATGTGTTGTGATTAGTTTGAAATGTGATTTTATTGGGTGTGGATTGTGCTTTGTGCTAATGTAGAGGGCCTCTAATATCTGAAGATGATTTTTACTGTGTGTATGCATGAGTATTGTTGTGTCATCGACTAATATCTGTCTAATATTACGTACATGGCTATGTTTTATCTAAAAATTACTGTTTGATAGAACTAAAGTCAGAGAGGTGACAGGTGAATCTCCGGGAGAGCGTGGTTGTAGTAAGACCAACATATGTAGTGGATCTATTATTAGCATTATGACCGCTTAAAGGATTTATTAGGTCATACTTAAGTGTTTGTGTTCTTGTATGTATTTATGTTTGTTGGCTTTATGTGTGATTTTTTCCGTTTGGTGGTTGTTATATTATCTGGTTTTTGTCGTGATTGAGTGTTTATATATTTATATTTATGCATTGTAGTTTTGGGTTTGCGTTTTATGTTATGTCTATTTGTTTTTTGTTGTGAGTTGTGTTCGAATGTCTATATTTTTCGGTTATTTCGTTTTTTTTGTTTAGTATTTTGCTTTGATCTTTAAAGCTAATTATTGCTAGTTTTTCCTCTAAACATAATTTGATGTTTCTGCTCTTGCTATTATGTGATTTTTACGATTTCCCATTCAATTTGGGTCGTAATGTTTTTTCTTTTTAGTTCAATATGTATGCAACGTAATAAAAGAACAATGGAGGAACTGAAATCAATTATGCTTCAAACGTTGGCGCTGCAAAAACAGCAAATTCTATAGTTACAAAAACAAAAAGATCAGCATGATCGGCAATTTTAGTTACAAAAACAACAAATGTTTTTCGAATTGTTTAAGAAAATGGCGGAGGAAAAACATCTGACTCATTCATTCCAGACGCTATTACGAATTCTATTAGCGAGTTTTTATACAATCCAGACGAAGGAATAACTTTTCAAACATATTACAGAAGATACGAATGGATCTTCTAAAAGGATTGTTCGCATTGGAATTACGAAAAGAAAGTCCGACTATTATTGAGAAAATTGTCCCCTACTGAACATGAAAAATGCACAAATTTTATTTTGCCAAAACAACCAGGCGAGATAAATTTTAACGTAACTGTAGTGATGCAAATTTTTTCGGAGATAAAATCTCATTATTTAATGCACCGTTTACTAAATCTAGTAAAGAGTGACGATGACGATTTTGTCACCTACGCAGGAATTGTCAATAGAGAATGTGAGAAATTTAAGTTAAATGAGTTAACTTTCGATTCATTTAAATGTCTAATATTTGTTCAAGGCTTAACTTCAAATAATGACGCGGAAATAAGATCAAGGGTTTTGAGTAAACTGGAAATGGATTAGAAATTAAGGCGGACCTGAAGGAGACTACCACCACCTTTAAATTTGTTGTTTTTCATTTCTTTTGACTTTTTTTTAGTGCAACCTTATCGATTACACCCTAAACTTTCCGATTGACAAAATTAAAAAATTGGAAAATTTAAATATTTAAACTATTTTAGGAGGGTGGTGGTGGTCAGTTTTTCATACAACATTATAGTAAATCGATCCTCCATTTTGGAACCACTCGCCGGTACGACATTACCACCACCTGTAAATTGGTTGAATATCAATATTTTTTTTACTTTTTTTAGTGCAATCTTATCGTTTAAACCCTAAACTTTCCGATTGACAAAAAAAAAAAAAAAAAAAAAATTGTAATAATTTCAACATTTAAACAATTTTAGTGGGGTGGGGGGCTCAGTTTTTTCATACAACCTTATAGTAAATCGATCCTGTGTAATTAACTTTTTTGCTTGCGCATATTCAACAACTGAATACTTTGCGAAATTTTTGAATAAAGCTATTCTTGGAGTTTCCGAGAAAGATGCCATCGTAAGAACTAAAGAAAACTTGAAAAAGACAAAACCAAGAGCAACAACTCGTCCTAAAAAAACAAAAAAACAAAACAAAGCGACCCTAACGCGAGTGATTCCAAAATGGAGTATCGATTTACTACAACGTTGTATGAGAAACTGAGCCCCCTTAAAATTATTTAAATATTGAAATCTATTTCAAATTTTTTTTATAATCGGAAGCTTTACGGAATAACCGATAAGACTGCGCTGAAAAAAAATAAAAATAAAATGAAAAACAACAAATTTAAAGGTGGTGGTAGTCTCCTTCAGGTCCGCCGAAATTAATTACTCAAAAATAGCTGAAGTGTGTCAGTATATGTTGAATTCAAAACTTGATACTGCAAAGATTGAGGAGAAAAAAAAATTCACAAATACATAACATTCGACCGGCTAAGGAAAAACGGACGTTTTTCAACTAGCGAATCAGTAAAAACATACAATAAAATATTTAATGCTCGCCACGGTTGTGGTGGTAAGCATTTTAAAAGCACTTGTTTCTTTAGAAACAAAAAATATTACCAATATCGAAGACTAGGACATAAGAATACTTGTTCCAAATCTAAAAAATAAAAAATAAACAAAAAGTATGTCAACAAAATAAATACACTGGGTAAAGTTGATAAGCGGAAAGAGAAAATTAGCAAGACTTCGAACGAAACATTTCAAAAGAGAAAATTTGCTTTTGTCACAATTAACAATATAAAAATAAAATTACGATTTGATACTGGGTCCGATATTACTACAATTAATGAGAAGACTTGGAGAAAACTGGGTAGACTTTGTTGACTATGAGAAAAGTTGCTCGTGTTATTTTAGGGAAGAAGTTTACATTTTTTAGGTGAGTTTACCGGCAACATTTCTTTCGTTGGAAAGACCAAAACAGCAATGGTATTCGTGTTAAAAATACAAAAAGCTTATTGGGACGGGTGGCATTGACTTATTTATTCTTTGGGGCCTGCCAATCAATTCGTTTTGCAACCAAGTAAATATTATAACCACAAGTACTAGGACAGCAACGGAAAAATTCAAAACTGAATTAAAAAGAAAGTTTTTTCAGAAGTTTTTGTCGTTGCCTCACATGCAAGTGATTCGGGAATTGGAGCAGTAATATTACATAAATATGACGATAGAACAACTAAGCCAGTACCGCACGATTCAAGACCGTTAATAGCTGCTGAGAAACATTTGGAGTAGATAGATCTATCTATCGCCCGGTTCACACTCCATCCACGTCTATTGAACAGGTTAAGAGGCTCATCCCTTGTTCCCTGTTTAGGATGTGGTTTCCGGTTTTCTCTTTTCCAATCTTTTCACTATTACATAGCCCCCTGCACATCAGTGGCGTTACCGCCTTGCTCGGGGTGATACGATTAAAAAAAAAAAATTACAGCCAGACCGAGAAGGAAGCTTTGGCTATAGTTTTTGCAATGAAAAATTTCCATAAATTCTCACATGGACGAGAATTTCTCTAACAGACTATCGTCTGTTAGTTTCTATATATGGTTAAAAAGGGGTGTTTCTACACATACAACAAATAGACTGCAACGCCGGGGAACTATACTACTGAATTACAACTATAATATTGCATTTTTACCATCAAAGAAATTAAGTCATGCTATCTCGCTTAATTCCGAAATTCGGTGAACTATTTGAAAATACAGTGATTGCGACAATAAGGGCTGAAAACGAAATTAAAATGTCTTACATAATGTTGTAAGAGAGTTGCTTATAATTCTATAAGAAATAAGAACTAAGTCGCGGAATGACGACTTCATATTAAAAATGAAGGATCAAATTGCATAGAAAGTAAAAAAATCGTTAAATAAGAGTAAAGCATTTTCAGTATATGATGTTGTTCTGATGTACGCTGATAGAGTTGTAATTCCAACATCATTGCGAAAGCGTATGATAAAGGAATTCCATATTAATCAACCGGAAATTTCTAGAATAAAATCCCTAATGAGATGCTACACTTACTGGCCGAAAATGGATGAAGACATACAAAAATTGGTTAAATCATGCAGAGGTTACGCTCTGGCAGCGAAGACCCCGCCGATTAAATTTCAACCTTGGCCGAAAACGGACATTCTGTGGTTTCGATTACATCTAGATTTCGCTGGGCCGTTGAATAAAGCATATTATCTGGTGATAGTCGACAGTTATACCAAGTGGCCTGAAATATTGAAATGCAGAAGACCAACTACCACGGTAGCAATACATTTCTTGCATGAAATCTTTGCCAGGTTTGGCTTACCTGATTCCATCTAGTGAATTCAAGTTATTCGGCGAGTCCTTACAAATACAACGCATTACAAAGACCCCGAGTCATTCAATATAGAACGGACAATCGGAACGCTTTGTTGATACGTTCAAAAGGTCTCTTAAACATACTTCAGCAATATCTGAGCGTTTTTAGAATTATGCCAAATCCTAACAGTAGATCTGGAGTGTTACCGGTGGAATTGATTTATACCAGAAAAATTACGTCTGTGTTTAACAAAATGCTACCTGAACGGAAGGTGAAAACATCAAGGAATATCCCTGTAAATAATTACTTTAACCCTGAAAAAAATCAGTTAAAACGTAAACACACTGATTTGGAAAGTCCCAGGAAATATGTTTCTATGGAAGTATTAGCAGTATAGCCTGGCGTTGCTTGGGTGTAATGAAAGCTTTAAAACTAATCCATGGTCCTGGAGTTCAGACTCTTTGGACGTTGGCACGAAAGACTAAAAAGCAATAGTTGTTTTCAGTTAAAGCGAAACTGTAGACTGAAAGAAAAATGAATGGATGTAAGTCAAATTTTGATTTCCTGGTATCGATATCAAATAAGCTTTTCTCGTCGTAAACTGAATTTTGAAGGCTAAATAAGTCCTCTGAGTAACTGGTATCATAGATGAGACTAAGAACTACAATTATACCTACTTAGAGCCAAACCCCCAATAAAACTAAAATAAAAGGGCTGAAAAAATACAGACATACAGGCAGATAAACAGATACACACACAAAAACATCTTGCCTTATATATATAAAACAGTAGCTACTCTGGCTTCTACGCATCGTTCATTCATCAATGAATTAGAACACTCTCAGCTATTGGGCCTGTATAATGATAATATACAAGCTAAAAAGTCTGCCTCCTTCTACCGAGCGCCCATAGCTCAGAGGTAGAATCTCCGACTGACGCCAATTCGGTCGGTGTTCAATCCTGGGTTAAAAGCAATCGGAGTCTAACCGTACTGATGAGCTGTGATACAGCGAAACAGATCTGTCTGCGGACGACCATATATATATATATATATATATATATATATATATATATATATATTAATAAATATACATATTATCCTACGTCTACGGCACGACTCGGAGTTTCAGGCGTTATGCAATGATCAGGTGCATATTTTAAACTGACAGTTTAATAAATTTGAATAATTTAAGTTCACTCGATGTTCATGGGAATTAAATCTTATAAAGTTAAGTTACTGCTTTTTTAATAACAAGATTAAAAATTTAATACTCTACGGTTACAAATGGATAAAACTTTTAAATTAAAATTTAAAATTAAAATTAAAATAATAAAATGCAGGGAAAAAATCAAAGGAGCGTAAATCATGAATTTTAAAAATTTAAATATATAAATATTACATGTACATAAAAATGTAGGGAAAATTAAAATTTAAAAATTTTAGATAAAAATACAAATAAAAAAATAAAATAGAAAAATTAAGAGGTAAAATTTAGAATTAAAAATATAAGGAGTAAAAATAAAAGGGGATTATTCATAATAATTATTCATAATAATTATTCATAATTATTCTGTTAAAAGTAATATTACTGAGGTGGGTGGGAGGAAGAAAGAAAGAAAAAGTAGGCAAATGTAAAGAGGGATTTATATCAATCTAAGTTTAAGAATTTAAGTAAGTCTTTTTTCTATGACAGTATGTGGTCATTAAATCACTTTTCTTATTAAGTAAATTTGTTTTTTTTAATATGGTTTAAGATGATAATTTTTTCTAAAAGGCATAGATTACATTTATCTCCTTTTCCATTGTAATGTTTGGATTTAGCTATGATGTTCCAGGTAATAATTGGGTTCTTGCTGTTGTTTTTTAATTTTCAATAATGCATGAAAAAAGCCGTACTTTTGCTGTATTTACTGTTGTTTAAAGAACAACATGTGGGTGTTAAATCTTATCTTCCACGCGTTAGAAGTACTTCAAAAGTAAAATTTAACATCATTATCATCCGAATGAATACACTGGCCAGTCAATGGGCAGGTTTTATTTTTTCGACAGTTGCATTTATTTTTAGAAGGGTCATTTTTGCTATTAGTTGGGTGACGGAAGTTGTTTATGTGGGACAAATATTTATTTGATATTATAGCATTATGTTGTGAAATGTATTTCTCTTTGTTTTTAACGCAACTATAACTAACTTTGACATTGTTTATGGTGAAAATTTTTTTAGTGTGGGTGAATGGCAGAAATGTTTAAGGAATAGTTTACCAATGTTAGTTTGGGCGTTACGACGGAAGGGTGGGTTAAACCAAATAACGTTATGTTTACGTGATTTCTGCCTACCTTATTTTTAACGAAATATTAGTGTTGAGTTTACTGTTTTTAAAAGCATTAATACATTTAATTTTCGAGTTGTCAAAAATGCCCTTATTGCTAGAGTTGGTACTTAAACGACATTGGATAGATTTGTGTAGGTTGTTGGTGATTCTCTGGGGGTGATTTGATTCCCTGTTGACGTATATGTGGTTGTGTGAGTCCTTAGCGTATGGTTTGTAAAGGCCATTGCTCGGGTCGATCGTAAAATCTAAAAAGTTTACGACTTTAGCGTTAGTTAAGGTGTTAATGTTAAGATCATGGTCTTTAGAAAATTTTATTAAATCCTTTTCTGAGTTAATCCGTTTTTTGTAGATTAGTTTTGCGGAGGATTATCAATTCGTCATCTCGGTAAAGTCTGGTGTTACATAACTCGAAAATATTCCTAAGATTCCAGAGCAAAAAGAGCCATACCAAGTTGCAGACTACTGCAGAATCACACGCCACATAGAGATGCAGAAATCAGGGCTGTTTTTTTTCAAGTCTACAAGCATTCATCGTAAAATAAAAGAGATTTCTGTACCTGTTTGATGATGTTGATGTCTTGGTCGCTGATGGGGTAGTTTTTTAACCAAATGTAGGGCTACGATTAAAAATTTTTCAAATATAGATGGGTAGAAGCCACAAATATATATATATATATATATATATATATATGTTTGCTAGCAGTTTAGCCCGGTTTCACTCGGGTAGTTTTAGGAATAATAATAAAAAAAAAAACATATGATGAATTTACATAGCAAATACTTACACAATGTCCGACCTCGTCACTTTTATAGATATAGACAACAATGTAGGATGTCTATATTGGATTAGGGTGGGAGGGGGAGGGGCACATGTATAAATATAGATAATATAAAGTGGGGTGATTGATTCCTTATTATAATCAATACATAAACTGATCCCTGACTTTGTGTGGTGATAATATAAATTGTTCTACCCCAAATTTTGGATTTCTGAAAAATTTCAAAGTGCCGTTGCCGCTTTAAAATTTTGATCTACATCTGAGCGCAACTCCCGTCGAGTTAGACCATAAAATGCAGACGCTAAGTCGAATCTATCAAACAAACAAATGCTTACACAACGTCTACCCTCGTCACTTTTATAGATATGGATATAAGCCACAAATATATATATATATATATATACGCTCTCACACCCTGATTGAGCAGTCTGGAAGAATGGTAGACTTTGAAAAACAGTAGCTACTCTGGCATGTACGCATCGCTCATTCCGTAATGAATTAGAGCACTCTGGCTATTGTGCGTGTATAATGATAATGTATATGCTAAAAAGTCTGCCTTCTTCTACCGAGCGCCCAGAGGTAGAATCGCCGACTGACGCCAATTCTGTCGGGTTTCAATCCTGGGTTAAAAGCAATCGGAGTCTAACGTCTAACCGTACTGATGAGCTGTGATACAGCGAAACAGATCTGTCTGCAGATGACTATATATATATATATATATATATATATATATATATATATATATATATATATATTGCTGTATTCTATGGTAGACTTTGAAAAACAGTAGCTACTCTAGCATCTACGCATCGTTTATTCAGCAATGAATTAGAACACGTTCAGCTATTGGGACTGTATAATGATAATATACACGCTAAAAGTCTACCTCCTTCTACCGAGCGCCCATAGCTCAGAGGTAGAATCGCCGACTGACGTTAATTCTGTCGGCTTTCAATCCTGGGTAAAAAGCAATCGGAGTCTAACCGTACTGATGAGCTGTGATACAGCGAAACAGGTCTGCCTGCGGATGACTATATATATATGTAGACTGAGCACTCTAGAGAATAAAATTTTAAAAACAGTTTTCACTTCTGCGATATATATATATATATATATATAAACCCCCTGAAGACTCATGGTAAAAAAAACCTAGGTCGCGTAATAACTCGTTTACAAATGGAAAAAATCAAAATTTCTACAATATAATTGTATTGAACAGTTTTTAATACAAATGTGCACTGGTCTAATTTTATTATGACCAAGAACTATGTAATCAATCAATCAATCAAGATAGATAGCTAGATATGACAGGCTGAGATAGATAGATAGATAGATAGATAGATAGATAGATAGATAGATACGAACCGACTGAGATAGATAGATAGATAGATAGAGAGATAGATAGATAGATAGATAGATAGATAGATAGATAGATACGAACCGACTGAGATAGACAGACAGATAGAGAGACAGATAGATATAATATGATTTTTTTTATTAGTTATTGTTATTTTCAAGATTTCTCTAGCTTCCAAATTAAAAAAAAAAACTTTACGTTCACTTTTCTCCTTTAAGAGAAATGAATAATTTAAGAGAACCAAAATGTCCACATTTAATACAAGACTTAAAAAAATCGTCTGCACTGTGAGTTCAACGATAAGAGAACGAAATGAAACAAAAATAACCGGAGAAGTCGAAAATCAGATGCTTGTGCGTACGGCGGTAATAAGATAGTAAATATTAAAAAAAATTTTAAAAGTAAGTAAAGAAAAAAAATTCAAAGAATAAATGGAATCCGATGATTGAAAGAAAGAATGAAAAGATGAAGCAATTAAAGACATGCGAGGAAAGAAAGAAAAAAAAACAAAAGATTAAAAACTGAGCAGAAAGAAGGAAAGAAGGAAAGAAAAAGCAGAGGCAAAGTAAACTGACTGGATAAAATAAAGGAAAACGAATAGAAAATGAAAGTCAAAGCGGGTCAACAAGGGTGTTTTTCAGTGCTGTCAGGTCGCTACAGAATGTGACAGTAAGTCACTTCAAATTGGATTTAACGGCAATATCATGGAAAAATTGCAACTTCTTATTTTGATGTTGTAGGTCTATTCTGGTTTATATTCTTTGAGACATAGGGTTTTAATCGGTGTTTAGAAAAATAAATTTTAAGTAAAAAAAAAACAAAAAAAAAACTCACAAGATATGCCTAATTAAGGTAGAAAAATGTCTTAGAAAATAAAATAGTTTTTTTAAAATTTTTTTTTTTACAATATGCTTCACCCTATGCAATTCCTGGAACCGAGGTAGAGGCTTACATTAATGGGTTGTTTATATGGACAGGAAAGCAAGATAACGATTGACTCTAGACTTGAACATGTTGAGATTTTTTTTTAATCGTATCACCCCGAGCAAGGCGGTAACGCCACTGATGTGCAGGGGGCTACGTAATAGTGAAAAGATTGAAAAAGAGAAAGCCGGAAACCACATCCTAAACAGGGAACAAGGGATGAGTCTCTTAACCTGTTCAATAGACGTGGGTGGAGTGTGAACCGGGCGATAGATAGATCTATCTACTCCAATTGAAAAAAAAAAACAAAGTGAGAAGATTGGAAAAGAGAAAACCGGAAACCACATCCTAAACAGGGAATAAGTGATGAGTCTCTTAACCTGTTCAATAGACGTGGGTGGAGTGTGAACCGGGCGATAGATAGATCTATCTACTCCAATTGAAAAAAAAAACAAAGTGAGAAGATTGGAAAAGAGAAAACCGGAAACCACATCCTAAACAGGGAATAAGTGATGAGTCTCTTAACCTGTTCAATAGACGTGGGTGGAGTGTGAACCGGGCGATAGATAGATCTTGTACTGATTAGAGAACAACCCATCCGTTCATAGTGACTGGTGTTAGTTCGGCGTCTGATCGGTGGTGATGTAATATAACGAATTTGGTTTTAGAGGAAACGAATATAACCAGTCAGTTCTTCCTACTGGGAAGTTAATGTTAGATCAGAAAAGAGGTTAGTTGTCAATCTCTGATAGTCAAGACTTTTGGAAGTGCGCCTGTATAGTGTTGTGTCATCGGCATTGACGTTTACAAATGATCGGGGTATATTCTTAGGTAGATCATTTATTAGAAAGAGAACTGGTCCGAGAAGTGACCCCTGGTGGTCGCATGTGTTGACTGCCAAGGCCTCGGAGGAATGACCGTTGATAACTATTTTTAAGGATCTTCTTGTTAGGAAGGATTTTATACTAGAGAAAACCTTTCCAGTGATTTCATCATCATCATCATCATCATCATTCTGCGGCCACGGCCGAGGTTCAAAATCTTGTCAGTAGCTGAATACTTGATGCTTCGCTAGAGCTACCAAGGGTGTATTTATCATGGCACCATCACTAGATGGGTTGCCTACCACGGCTTAAGAGAGAGAAGGATATCCCGCGCCAGTTTCCCAACCTGGTATTTTTTACAACGTCGCGGTAAAAAAAAAAAAAAAAAAGAAGATATTATACATAAACTTAAACTACTGCTTGTAGAAAACAGTAATTTTTGAAAGGATTTTTTTCTTATTATAACGTCGGTAACAACGCCTGTTCCTCTTTGGTCATTAAAGATATGATACATAAACTACTGCTTTTAGAAAACAGTAATTTTTGAAAGGATTTTTTTAAAAGTGATTTCATAGCTGAAGAGCTTGTGCTGCTAACCTTTGTGCCACACACTGTAGATGACTTCGGGGTAATCTAGTGCTAGTGTCTTTGCGGTATGTGCATCGTCAAGGTCTAATTCTGTTTAATGGTAGTTAGAATGTCAGCAGTGAATTGGGTTGATCAAAACCCATTCTGCTCGTCGCACAAGAGGTTGTTCCTATCCAGATGCTCGTCGGCATTTTTATAATGATCTCAAAAATTTTGCTGATGATACTGAGGAGGGTAATGAGTCTGTAATAAAAAAGGGAGGATCAGTTACCCACGTTCTTGAGGACCGGATTTGTCTTCTACATGTTTCGGAATGATTTATCTTTCAAGTCTTTTCTATAAGTATTTTCATGACAACTGCTCTGATGATCTTTTTTTTTTCGCTGTTATCTCGACTACATGTATTTACTTGTGCTAATAGATTGGCATTAAGGTCTCACCCTTTTACCGTTAAAATACTTAGATGTAACCGCATCTTCTACTCTAACAGTTTTTTTTTTCGCACTTCCCGTTTGTGAAACTCACTTCCATTTGCTTGCTTCTCTGACAGCTACAATCTCCAAAAGTTTAAATGCAACGACAATTGCCATCTTTTATCTACTTGATTCCAGTCCATCTCTTATCTTTTCTTCGACATCTTCTGTAAATTTTTATTGTTTCACTGTAACACCCTGCGCAACAGAGACATTTTTGCCTTGCTTGGGGTGAAATGATTATATATATAATAACTTTTAATTAACTTTGCTAAAATCGAGGATAATTCTGGGTTGATATTCTTAAGAACAACTACTGGAATTTTATCTAAATTTTTTGTGATTGAGGATTTTGATGAGTTTAGTGACTTCTTTTAACCGAAATGAGCATATTACTGAGATTGTCCCCCAGTAAGAAGTTGCAAGCTGGGGTGAGGATGACCATTGTCATCTAACGTTGAATTTGAGGCAAACATTGAAGCGAAGAGCTTCGCCTTGTCTGCCGTGGAGTATATGACCTTGGGGCCATTTATAATAATGGGTACGGCCGCTTTGCCTCTGTTCATAATTTGGTTGATGATTTTCCAGAATTTGTGAGATCCAAATTGTTCCTATTCAACCTTGCCCTTGACAGCTTATGCGCAGCTGCACTTCGAGTTTTCCATAATTCTCTTACCGTAATTGCTGGCAGTTCTAAAAGAAGTAATGGCCAGATTAAACCGTTCTTTGTGGAAGATTTTGAAGTAGTGGTTCCATTGAGCTATGGCTGTAACGCATTCGACTTTTTGATTTTTGCTTAATTTTTGGGGGTATAAGACACTACATTTGGGAACGAGGGAAACAATTTTTTGAGAAACACGCCTGAAGAAGTTTGGGAGAAGAGCATCCATTATATAAAACCAAAAGCCGTCTCAGTCTGCTTTCTCATAGCGAAAAACCGTTAAATAGAACGGTAAATCAGAGGACATTGGTTTGGAGTCAATTTGAATACTGACAAGGGAATGAGCAGACGTGGGTGGGGGATAAACTTTTGCTGAGCATTTATCAAAGCAGTATGTTAGAAAAAGGTCGAGGAGGTTCGCCTGCTGTCCTATTGTATCCGGGACTCGATGGGTTCTTCAATAATCTGGGTTAGTCCAAAGGCGATGTAGAAGTCTCTGCAATATCTACCTTCCTCATCGGTTTTGTTAGAATGGACTAACCACTCTTTGTGGTGAAAATTTATGTGATTGTTGGCTTAGGGAAATTTAGTAACGATATTGCAAATCTTCTCTGATATTCAATCGAAGATTACCGACTCTTCATCCTGGGGACGATAGAGAGCAAAGACGAATGTGGTACTAGTTATAAGTGTCTTCAAGGGGGAAACACATATACACGAAATTAGGGTTCTCGTTTTGTATGTCCGTGACAAAGAAAACCCACCCTTGATGTAGGCACCGAACTCGGGACCGTGGCGATTGAGGAAGTAGTATTTTGTTGTAATGGGTGAGTAGCCTGGGATTGTGAGCTCCAGCAATGGGATTGATGCATCGATATTCGTTTCAGACAAGAAACAGGTCAGGTTTAGACTGACGAAGATGGAGTTTCATTTCTGGAAATTCGGAGTGTAAACCCTTTACATTGGTATAAGAGATGGTATACTAGGGGTCTACTTTAATGAGGCTGGTTTTGCGAGATTTGTTCGTTTTCAATTTGTTTGCTTTTATGTTTGATTTGGAGAATGACTAAGCAGTGACATTCATTCGAGATACACGCATAAGTAACCTGAGTTGACACCCCGGCGATAGCCATCAGTATCCATCATCATGACATACAGAGGCCTATTTTTTACTGCATGTTCCAGAAACCATTCTTAAAATGACAGTACAATAGACCCGATATTATACACCTGCTAATAGGATAGCGTCCTTGACGAGGGGATACATAACACAGGAAAGATTCAGGCGTGATACTCTCATTGCATGTGTCTCGTCCTCTTAGCTGTCATGGCAACAGAACGCCTCCTCGGTTCTTAATCATCTTACCTATAGATGATAATTAAAGACCCATTAGAAGGAGAGAATGACGAAGGTTTGCTCGGAGGTGTATGCGTATCCCCTACCCCCATTTGTTAGTATCAGAAATATAGCCGTTAGGCTGAGGACATATGGAAGGAAGTTATTTATTTTATTCAGTCAGTCAGTTAAGTGCCATACGTGATACATGCTTGGGCGATCATGTTTCTTTCGAGACATGACTGACTGGGCAGAAGATTATCCCGCAGTAGGTTGCCATTGCTTTCTGCGATTTATTCTATTAGAGAAAGAAAAAAGATTTTAGAATTATAATGTAATTACTCCTGTCAAAGCAGGAATTTATAGTTGTTCTGAAAATTCATTAGCGCAGGCTGGTCAAAGGAATCAGGATTAAGGATCAGGGATTAGGGATCAGGTCAAAGGGATCAGGATTAAGGACCAGGGATTAGGGATCAGGTCAAAGAGATCAGGATTAAGGATCAGGGATTAGGGATCAGGATTAAGGATCAGGGATTAGGGATCAGGTCAAAGGGATCAGGATTAAGGACCAGGGATTAGGGATCAGGTCAAAGAGATCAGGATTAAGGATCAGGGATTAGGGATCAGGTCAAATGGATCAGGATTAAGGATCAGGGATTAGGGATCAGGTCAAAGGGATCAGGATTAAGGATCAGGGATTAGGGATCAGGTCAAAGGGATCAGGATTAAGGATGGGCATGATAGTTTTTTTTTTTAATCATCTCACCCAAAGCAAGGCATTCCACTGCCACTATTGCGCATGGGGCTACATAGGGGAAAGTAAAGAGAATGAGTGGTTAGACATAGGGAATGTCAGGAGGAAGGTGACAGATGAGTAAGGATACCGAGGATGAGGGTTGGGCAGATGGGAAGAGTGTTTGATAGAATGGGAGCAGGTTAGTGTGTTAGGAGGTGTCTATTGACCTTACATTTAAACTCCTGGAGATTGTAGCCGTCGGGGAAGCAATCGTGTGGAAGGGAATTCCACAGTCGGGAAGTGCGAGGAAAGAAACTGTTGGAGTAGAAGTTGCGGTTGCATTTTATCGGTTTCACTGTAAAAGGGTGGGATCTAGTTGCTAATCTAGTATCTCGTGCAAATTCGTATTTAGGGGACACCAGTGATCTAAGTTCATCGGAGCAGTTAGTTATAAAGTTTTAACTTGTATAAGTCGTAAGTTCCCCACTCTTTGAACTGATGTTGATTTTAGTATCTACGACCTATAGCCAATCAATAAACACCTGATGATGGCCAGAGGGTACTTGGTCTAAACGTTGTGTCTATAATAACACCTATATTAACCAAGATGAGAACAATAGTTCGAAATAATAAAAAAGATATTGAAAATTACTCATCCCAGAAATAAATACTAAAATTATGAAAAAGTGGCACGAACCCAGGTGTCAAAACTAAGTGACACTGAATATAAAATGCTCCAAAAATACACCTCCGGGACGGTGGGGGGGCATAGCAGTCGGTTATAAATGTGTTACTATCATCTAGTCGTCATGTGTTCCATCCTTGGAACTGGCAGTGACGCACCAATTCCAACAAGAAAGAACAATAATGGATTTCGCAGGATATATCACAGTAATCAACAGATTTTCTTTTATATCAGCTAGTCAATGTACACCTGATGATGACCAGAGGGTACTTGATCGAAACGTTGTGTCTATAATAACATCTATATCCACCAAGATGGGAACAACAGTTTGAAATAATAAGATATTGAAAATATATCTGCTTAGGTCTTCCGGTAAATCGCCATTGTTGTAGATTTCATTTATTATTTATGTCTTTGCCCAAATCATCTAAGGCTGCCATCATCTCCGTTAGAATTCCATCTGATACTATTGCTTTTTTTTCTTCAGTTTGACCAGTTTTCAACTTCGGTTTTTAATATTTCCGGTCTGTCGGCATTTCCGGTTGTTTTCTTTTGTCGTGGAAATGATGTCCGATATATTCGTCCCATCTCTGAAATATTTCTTCTTTCTTGAATATGAGCGTTCCGTCTTTGGATTTTATGCATAATGTTGATGATGATGTCTTTTGTTCTGCTAGTTTTCTTATTTGGTATGCATATCTTCTTTATCTGTTATACTATTTTTCTTTCTATTTCTGCACATTTTCGTTGATCCATTCTTCTTTAGCCTGACTGCATTTGATTCTTATTCTTTGTATAGTTTTCTTTATTTTTGGTCCGTTTCTTGGCATCGTATTCTGTCTCCATGGCATCCTCTTGAGAATCTCATTTGTGATTCATTCGCTGTTTTCTTCTTCGCCTACTTTCTTTGGAATGGTATCGTTTGCTGATGTCATGAAATCTTCTCTTAGTGTGTCCCATTTCGAGTTTTCATTTCTATTTTTTCCCTCGTATTTTCTTTTCCAACTATCCATATATTTTTCCTTCCTGCTCGGGTCGTTCAGAAGTTTGTTTCCGTAGCTTCATTCTTTGTTTACATATAACAGGGAGGTGGATATTGACATTGCATTTGAATTCCTGGAGGTTGTAGCCGTCAGGAAAGCATGAAAATGAAAGGGAGTTCCACAGGCGGGAAAGACACAATTATAATTGGTGTTTACCAAAAATAGGTAGAAGGCTAATAGACCGATAGTTCGAAGAGTCAAACAATTTATTTAAGCTCTTAAAGAGCGGAAACAACAGAGGAGTATTGTAACAAGGAGTAAACCAAGAGGCAACGAGGCTGTCATTGTAGTTTAAAGAGACCAGGAGCCAGTTCAGGATCGCTTTAAGGATTATTACAGATATATTCTCAGGTCCACATGCTTTGTGGGGATCCAGATTAGGGATAATATGAGAAACCATAGAAGGGGTTATATGCATATCATTCAGTTAAGTGCCATACTTGATACACGCTTTGGGCGATCATGTCTCAAAAGAGACAAGATTGACTGGCAGTAAAATGCCTTGCTTGGGGCAACACGATTATAAAATATTACTGACTCATACAAAACAGAAAATACTATACGTATTATAAGTAAGTATTATGTGTTCATATATGAAATAGAAAGGGGCGTAAGACAGGAAGTGTCTTCTCACGTATTTATTTAACCATTATAATGAAGCAATCTTTAAAGTGTTAGAAGTCGATTCAGGTCTTTTTTTATTGGTGGACAATCTTAATCAAAAGATATGCAGATAACACTGTGTTGATAGTAGATACAGAAAGAATATATATATATATATATTATCGATTTTCTGCACTATTGTGCAACCTTGAAACTTCTGAATATTGTTTCTTATGTCTTTGTCTATGAGTGTATCAAATTTGATTAAAATCGGACCACTCCTTCTATAACCCGATTTTTTCGATTATCGATTTTCGATATTTATCGGGGGGTACCTCGACACAAAACCTAGCTAAGAACACTCGCAGATACTTATAGTCATAGTAATATATGAAATAGAAAGGGGCGTAAGACAGGAAATGTCTTCTCACGCATTTATTTAACCATTACAGTGAAGCAATCATTAAAGTGTTAAAAGTCGATTCAGGTTTTCTTTTATTGGTGGACAATCTTAATCAAAAGATATGCAGATAACACTGTGTTGATAGTAGATACAGAAAGAACAATGTAGGATCTTCTAGACAAGACAGTAAAGTACAATGAGAAGTAGGGACCAACTATCAGCTGTCAGTCAGTTAAGTGCCAAACGCGAAACACGCTTGGGCGATTATGTCCCGAAAGAGACATGATTGACTGAACAGAAGATTATCCCGCAGTAGGTTGCCATTGCTATCTGCGGTAGATAGGTTGCAAGCTAAGGCTATAGAACCCAATCTGTCCTATTATTTAACCCATAACTGGAGGGAAGAGACGGATTAATACGTTTCCCAAGGGTATTTGTGCGTAAGTGAATGCAAGGAATTAAACTGGAATTCGAACTCGGCTCCCCGATTTGTCGTTCTGTTAGGGCGCCGCTCCTATTTGACTACAAATGGACTGTACCCATTGCTATATATAGCAATGGTGGATTCTCTCCAGGGGGAGTCGTTGAGAGTCACTAGACTGACGACTCTACAACACTGTCAGCCCTCTGCCTTCGGGTAGAGGGCGCTCTCTGCTTCCGAGCAGAGAGCAATAACCCAGTCGTGGTTCCGCCGAAGGGTAGAGGCACGACTGGGCAAAAATAGACAGACATTTTTTGGCCGGGCCATATAGCCCGGAAATCCCAGATATAAACTGACCATGTGTCATATGTTGTCCTTGCTGGGAGGGACGACTGAATAATGAATCGTAGAGAGTCACTTGAGAGTCTCTAATGAGTTACTGAAGAGTCAGTGCGAGTCAGTGAAAAGTTAGTCACACTTCCGGTGGCGTACCGGAAGTAATCACGTATACACACGTCTTACGACGGATTGGACTCTTGTATCTTTTCTATTGTAAATATTACTAATCACTTCTGTACATACTAACCGTCTTTCCGCGGAATGCAACTTATATTCTGATTCTGTTGTTGAGTTATTCATTTATACTTGGCGACATAACACGTTCCGAGTCGATATCCACTGCACCACAATGCACATCCACATATGCATATAACTCAACAAAACTCTTTTCTAAGTGGAAAATCAGGCAAGGATTCTCCAGATGAATCAAGAGTAGAGTTTGGGGAGAATTTACAAACAAAACAATCTGTTTTATCAACAGAAGATGATGATAACACCTCAAATTGAGCGAAGAGAGCAAGAATCGCCAACTTACTCTTATTTAATACAGTATTACAAAGCCGCGAGTAGTCATGGTAACCAAATATTAGCAAAGTATTAAACAGGAAAATATCAATAGAAACAATAAAAATTAGTGTTGAACTGCTATGTAATGTTTAATATTTAATATGAAAGCGAATGTTGAGCAATCTCCTCAAAGGTGAAGAAGAGACTCGAAGCTACAGGGGTAACGAATACCGAGAATATTATAGACAGAACATGTAAGAAACAGGAAATTTTCAAGAAAGATAAGAACAAGAAACTTAGACTTACAATCAGAAAGAGACAAACGAAATTTCTGGGGCACTTGATGAAGAAAGAAAGTCTAGGGAATTTGACATCCACAGAAAATATTTGTTGGAGTTTTTTGGGTACTCTGTATACGATATTTATTTTCGTATAAAAATACAAAAACTGTGGCACAAAGCTGAAAAGGCCTGTATACTAGCGAGCCAGTCACAAGTTGTCTCATTTTATAGTTTACTAATAGAAGGGTTAACCAATCAAAAGGCTCAAAATATTCAATGCGACGTGTATAAAAGGCGACCATATTTTCCCGAGTATTGGCGATATAGTCCGATTCAATAGAGTGTATGACTCGTGAGTATTAATCTTTGACGTTGTTTCATTGAACAGATTACGTACTGCGCTGTATTCTATATTCATAAACTATGGTGGACATTGTCAACAATATTGAAATCAAAATTAATTATTTTCCTCTGTACAACCGCTTTTCCACAGGCAAAACGTCGTAAGCCTATCGCTACTTTATCGCTATTTCCATAGTAAATCTTATGGCGATCTATATTCCTTAGTTCCACCATTTCAGACCTTCACAGCTAAAACCTAACATGCCATGTATATTGAGACGAATCATTGCCACTCTCTTCGTATGAAAAATCTGTCTGTTCGAATTGATTCTTACCAAGAGTTACTGCTTTGTGGAACAGACTCGAAAGTAGATATTTCATTAATCATTACAATCTTAATTTCTTCATATATAATTCAATATAAACTCTACCCTGAGTGGCTCTTAGGATTTGTATCGACTGAAAAATTATTAACAAAGGGAAATAGTTGGTAAACTAATTAACGAAGTATTATTCATTCATGTCAGAACAGGGGAAAAAGGGACTGTAAATAGTAAAAACACTATGTAGAGTAACAAAAATTATAGTTGTAGAGAGACATAATCACCTTCATCCTGATAAAACAGAGCTTATAAAAAATTTAGTGCGTGGTGCGGTTAACACTATGAATAGTGGAACTGGAGAGGTGACTTCTACTTCCGGCTGAGACAGTGTGCGTCCATTTCGCACTAATAGCCTAAGGAAAAGCATGGATCCATTTCCTAACTTAACAATTATAGATCAATTTTATCACTCCATTATGACTTGAATAACAAAACACTGGTTTCTTTTCCTTTCGGTGACAGCTAGTCTAGGAGGAGGAAAACTGACTGGGCACTTTAATCTTGGTAGAATAATGAGATTAAAAGAATGGATATTCTGAATTCAAAAGCATGGGAATCATTTTCATTATATTGGTAAAAAGGAAGACTTGAATAGTCATTACCGTTAATGTTCTGAAGATGTCAGTCAGTTAAGTGCCATACGTGATACACGTTTTGGGCGATCATGTCTCGAAAGAGACATGACTGACTGGGGAGAAGATTATCCTGCAGTAGGTTGCCATTGCTTTCTGTGGTAGACTAGCTGGCTAATATTTAGTGGGTGATCAGTTTATTACTTCATAACAATAGAAAACAGATCCCCCAGTTTATGCCCAGAAGAAGTTTTAATTGTTTTCAACTATTATATTCAGTCAGTCAGTTAAGTGCCATACGTGATACACGCTTTGGGCGATCATGCCTCGAAAGAGACATGATTGACTGGGGAGAAGATTATCCCGCAGTAGGTTTCCATTGCTTTCTGCGGTAGACTGGCTGCCAGCCAAGGCTATAGAACCAATCTATCCTGGTATTTAACCCATAACTGGAGGGAAGAGACGGATTAATACCTTTCGCAAGGGTATTTGCGCGTAAGAGGTATGAAATTTAAAAGAAGATAATAAAATCGTTGTTATCTCAGTTGGGTTTTTGTATTATAGACTCCGAAACGGCTGAACCGATTCTCTTGAAAATTTACACAGTTGTACTATAAGCGTCTGCCAGTGTCCTTAGCTAGGTTTTGTGTCGAGGTATCCTCGATAAATATCGAAAATCGATAATCGAAAAAATCGGGTTATAGAAGAAGTGGTCCGATTTTAATCAAATTTGATACACTCATAGACAAAGACATAAGAAACGATATTCAGAAGTTTCAAGGTTGCAGTTCTTACAATAGTGCAGAAAATTTTATATCGATACCAGGAAATCAAAATTTGACTTACATCCATTCATTTTTCTTTCAGTCTACGGTTTCGCTTTAACTGGAAACAACTATTGCTTTTTGTCTTTCCAAAGAGTCTGAGCTTCGGGACCATGAATTAGTTTTAAAGCTTTCATTACACCCGAGCAACGCCGGGCTATATTGCTAGTAAAATATTATTTGGTTTTAAAAAATCAGCGTAAAATCTGTATGGAATGTGAAACCAATTGAGTGTTTTATTTGGTATCAATTCTATCTTTTAGAAAATTCTTCTCTTTCACCTTCTGTCTCTTCTCTTTCTCTCTTTTACTCTCTTTCTCTATCTCCCTTTCTCTCTCTCTCTCTCTCTCTTTCTCTATTGTCTCTCACTTTATTCTCTCTCTTTTTCTCCATGGTACTCGCCCTCTTTTATCAGCAGTCATCCCAGAATAAATCTTTCTATAATCTCTCGACGTCAGCAACCCTCGGTACCGATCAGAGCCAATTTACGTACTTATAAAATTCTTACGTTTCCAAAGATCTCTGTTTGCAATACTCAGGAAATTGATAATTTTCTTGCTTACCTTATGCAAAAAAAAAAAAAAATGTCAAGAATAGAGTTTTCAGTTTCGAAATATTTTTTCCTTTTTCCATTTCTGTTTCCATTAAGACCAGCAACGGCATAGAATCTAAGAGCGGTAAAATAAATAAAAACAGTAGACATTTGAACTGATGTATCGCAGGTTTGATTAATTCATGTGATTATGAACCGAAACAGGCATGATCGAGATTCCAACAAATCAGAGCAAAAATCGCTTTCAGAAACAATTTAAGTCCAGCATGAACTTAAAAAATATCTGATGCTACAAATACATTTTTATTGCCCAATATTTTCTCCTGGAAAATGAGATTTAATACTTAATTTCCTGATTGAAAACGGCATCACCCGAACGTCAGAAACCTTTAACTCTTTTTAGTCTGAATTTCTTTCTATCAGTTTTAAAAGAAATCATATTTCATTTAAATTCGGGGTCTATTTATTCAGTTCACCTTTACCATATATACTTCGGTTGAATTATAATAATAGCAGATATATAATCAAGATTTATCATAATGAGCCGGATAGCCGTATTACGCAGAGGAAAGTGAATTTTATTAGAAATTCTCTTACCTCTATAAAACTCCTGTATAAGCAACTTTTTTAGCGAGACGTCTAAATTCTAAACTATTTACATTATTCTCATATTTGCTGACATATTTAGGATGCTTCGGCCGTTGCACGCTATGGCCTTCCTCAGGTGCTAGAAATTTCAAACCGTAGTTTCTTACAATCCCTGGGGTATATCATTGTCATTCCATGTGCGAAGCCACTTCTGGTAGCCATGAGTTATTTCTTTTTAACTTGACTCTCTAAGTTCACCACTGTTCTAAATTTTAGATTTCTTTCTAAGTCCACGCGAATTTTCTATTTTAGACATAGCTACAAAGAACTAACCATAAGAAAAACATAAATAATTTTCTAATGTTTTTATTTATAATAATAATAATAACTACAGCACACTCACAAAGAAGAACTTTGTCGATGTAACTCTAGTGATCTTATGGGAGATAGAAAAACAAATTATGATATGCAGCCATAAAAACACACCTGCCTTAGATCTTCCCATAGTAGGTAGTGTGAACATAGAAAAAATCAAAATCTATTATTATTATTATTATTATTATTATTATTAGTAGTAGTAGTAATAGTAAATTTATGTTGTATTGTCATTTTGCTCAGGTTTCCATCCAGCGATCTAAGGTAAAATATGTCATCATGACATTTTCTACTGAACATTTTTGTAGAAAAATAAAAATAAAACAACCTAGGTTACACAAATTTTATTTGGATAAACCCCTTCGCAAAGTGTGAAATTTTTTGCATTTCCTTATGGCATAGGCTACCAGAGATCTCTTTAATGTTTCTATAAGAATCTTTTTCCAATCAAAAAGGGGACAAAACACAACTAGAATTATTGATGTTTTCATGCGCCGCAATTTTGAAATTTTCACTATAGCATCCTTTTTTTTTAAAGTTCTTCAGATATATATTACAGTCTCTAGGAACTGCAATGCGGTAATGCCACTGATGTGCAGTGGGCTATATAAGAGTAAAAAGATTAATTAGAAGAGAGTGAAGTAGGAAGACGAACCAGTTAGAAAGAAGCAAGAGACGGATGGGAATACAGGTGTGATGACAGTTGCAAAGGTGGAGAGAAAGGAAAGGATATACGGGGTGGTGAAAGAACTAGAGTCAAGTGGTTAATAGATGAGTATTGACATTGCATTTAAATTCCTGGAGGATGTAGCCGTCAGGAATGCAAGATTATGGAAGCGAGTTCCACAGGCGGGAAGTGCGAGAGAAGAAGGAGTAGAATTGTCGTTTGCATTTGGTTAATCTAACTGTGAATTGGTTGGATCCAGTTGCCAATCTGGTTGCACGAGTAAACACCTGTTGCAGAGGCACCAGTGACTTAAGTTTGTTGGAGTAGAAGCCATGAAAGTATTTATAGAACAAACAAAGGGAGGCCACATCTCGTCGGTGGGGAAGTGGCTGTAGTCGAGCCGCCAAGTCGGTACCTATCATATTACTGATTCTCCTTTGGAGCCTGTCGAGAACACTGAGATGAACAGCATGGGCAGCAGTATTCCATGCACGGACGAATGGTTGATTTGTATATATGCAGGATGGATTCAGGCGGGAAAAACATCGTGGCCCGACACAGTGACCCAACCTTCTTAGCAGTGGATTTAGCTTTGGAGGGTTTTGAGCACTATGTCTGTATAACTATTATTACTATTATTATTATTATTATTATTAATAATAATAATAATAATAATAATAATAATGTGGACACAAAATGCAGGTTCTGTGATAAATACCACTAAACAATCTAATCTCAGAATGTTTTGTACTTGCCCCAAATGAATATAAAAAATCGTTACAATAGAGTGGGGCAATATTTACACTGGACAATGTGCAAACACATTGAGAAATATGGTTAAATAGAATAAAGACAAGAGGAAAACTATTTTAAATCGCCTACGCGTTTCGTCCTGTGATGGACTTTATCAAGGCAAAAAGACGAAATGAGCTTTATTCTAAATTACATATCTATAAACAAACAGTGTTGGCAACCACAAAGATGCTCACAAATCATTTAAAAAAATTAACAGAATATTTTAGTTTTTAGAATTTCTTCATGTGTAGTGCAAAGTCATTATTTGTTTGTTTATATATTGAGAAATATATAAACAGCCACTCGTATGAACATCACTGAGCACCGGTTACAGAAATAGAAGACATCACTATTCTATAGGATTACACCATTTCACAACTAGAAAAATTGAAGCAAAGTGGCCGGACATTATTGTCAAAAAACCGAAAAGAAATAAAACTTGCCTCTTAATTGATATGGCTTGTCCAGAGAATTGTAACATAGCTACCAAAGAATTTGAAGAATTATCAAAGTATAAAGACCTAGAAATTGAACTAGAAAAATGTGGAAATTGAAAACAAGAATAGTACCAGTGATGGTAAGTGCGCTTGGAATGATAACAAAGAACACGACAGTATATTGAAAAAATCCTTAGAAATCCAAGGTTAAGAGAAATACAAAACATTGTCTTGATAATTACAGCCAACACAATAAGAAGAACTTTGTCCATGCAACGCTAGTGATGTTATTAGAAGTAGAAAAAAATCATGAAATGTAGCTATAACACACCAGTACCTGCTTGCTTAATTAACTAATTAATTAATTAATTAAGAAAACATACACTTTTTTCACTTGTTTAAATAATTATATACCCCAGTGATTGAAATAAATGGTTCGGTACAAAATGCCTAGCACCTGAAGAAGGCCGAAACATCGTAAACATGACAAAGATGAAGACAACAGTCCGAACAGTGAAAATAATATACATTGCACAATATTTTAATTTCAATTTTTAATAACGATTTTAATAACGATTTTTAATAACGATATTTTATTTAATAATATTTTAATTTCAATTTTTAATCAAACGGTTCAGCATTTTTTAGTATCAATCCTGATAACCGATCCGTATGTGCTAATGTTTTGGATGTTGATAATCCATCGTAAAGTCGCAGTTTAATAAGATGGTGCCCCAGTGTTGTAATCTATTCACTGTATTTGTAGCAATTCCCTTTTCGAACCATAAATTGGTAATACTGTTCTGTCGTCTTTTTTGCAACTGGAAATTCCTTTCGTGTATAAGTTTGTGAAATGTTTCTCACCGCAAATATAATTGACAACGCCTCTTCTTCGATTTGTCTAGCTTTTTTTCCTGCTGGTAGTAGCGAACACGACCATGTGCGACGCATTTCATATCACTGTCATACTTATGTAATATTACTTCTATACGATAATCAGAAGCATATGAAGCCACTACGATTTCTACTTTTGGATCGTAGCGCGCTAATAAGTCTGACATTATTTTTTTAAATTTTTTCGAATGCCAGTCCCGTTCCACATTTTTTTTAAAAGAATATCGGTCAGTGGAGCTCTGAAATTCTGCTTTATAAGTACATAAGTTTGATAGTTGTTTGCTAGTCCCAGGAATGCTTGTAAATTATTAAAGCTTGTTGGGCAAGGTATATTCTTAATTGAACTTGCCCTCAACAAATCTGGTTGACAGCCATTTATGTTAATTTGTCCTAGGTACTTAATTTTAGACAAAACAATTCACTTTTCTTACTCTTGTTTTTTTTCAAGGACTTTTGAAATGCCTGATATGTTGTTCCTTATATACACTTAATAACTGCTGCCACATCTGGTCGGGTGCCCCTGCTATTCTCCTCGGGGTTCTTGACAAAATACAACGGAGAGTCTGTATACGATACCGACTTGGCAGACCGGCTGCAGTCACTCTCTCACCGGCGTGACGTGGCTTCCCTGTGCCTCTTCTATAAATACTTTCACGGCTTCTGCTCCGATGAACTTAGATCACTGGTGCCTCCTAGGTA
Source organism: Ascarosepion bandense (assembly GCA_037127315.1). Taxonomy (NCBI): domain Eukaryota; kingdom Metazoa; phylum Mollusca; class Cephalopoda; order Sepiida; family Sepiidae; genus Ascarosepion; species Ascarosepion bandense. Next base: position 789,613 of record JBBBDQ010001015.1, on the reverse strand, counting down.
CGAATTTGCACGTGATACTAGATTAGCAACTAGGTCCCACCCTTTTACAGTGAAACCGATAAAATTTAACCGCAATTTCTACTCCAACAGCTTTTCTCGCACTTTCCGCTTCTGGAATTCCCTTTCACATGCTTGCTTCACCGACAGCTACAATCTCCAGGAGTTTAAATGTAAGGTCAATAAACACCTCCTAACACGCTAACTCGCATCCATTCTCTCAAACACTCTTCTCATCTATCCAATTCTCATCCTCGGTACCCTTACCCGTCTATCACTCTCTTTCTGACATTTCCTATATGTAACCACACTTTCTCATCATCTTCTCCTATGTAACCCCCTGCGCAATAGTGGCAGTGAAATGCCTTGCTTGGGGTGAAATGATTAAAAAGAAAAAAAAAATTGTGGCACAAGGTTGGGGGGGCAGTGACTGAGGCTGGTCAACAATAACTACCCTATACCTAGCTAATCCGACTTACGACCCAATTACTCTTTGCAATATTCCATTCACTATAAGGATCTATTCATCGCCAATCAATCCACCATAATACCATAATACCATAATACCATACACTTAATATAACATCCAGATAAGTAACTGCGAAATAATATCTGCAAGCATGGTATCCAGAGTATATTTATTATATAATTAAATTACAAAAATGTGGCACATGGCCGAAAAGGTGGGTGGGTAGAAGGTGGTCTTCAATAACTATCCTGTATTTAGCTAATCGTAATCGCATTCACGACCAAAACATTTTTAACAATTTCTCCTTTTACCAACGTCTTACAATCCTACATATACCATAATACCACATATTCACAGGGTAACCAAAAAAAAAAAAAAAAAAAAGGGATAATATCACAGCTTCTTCAAATAGAACTAGAGCTACTTGTATACCAAAAGAAAGTTAGTTTCACTGATACAATCCCTTGTGCGTATTCATAGTTAACTGAACATTCAACCTGTATTTATAAATATGCTTCAGAAAGACCAGCTTCGAAAAATCTTTCATATTTTAATTTCGCAAAAGAATTCCTCTGGACTTGGTAATGGGTAGTTGTGAGGTTCTAAACACATGTCAAAAAATCAGCACAAACAATTTTATTTTATTTTTCCACACCGATGGCCGTGCTGTCACATTTTGAATGTTTAATCTTTTCAATTGCACCTATTTTTCAAGCCTGTCTAATTATTAGTTTACTTGATCCAATGCTGCTAATGGTACACTTCGTTTTTTTTTTTTTTTTTTTAATCATATCACCCCGAGCAAGGCGGTAACGCCACTGATGCGCAGGGGGTTACGTAAGGGTAAAAAGAATGGAAAAGAGAAAGCCGGAAACCACATCCTAAACAGGAAACAAGGGATGAGCCTCTTCACCTGTTCGATAGATGTGGGTGGAGTGTGAACCGGGCGATAGTTTAGTCTATCTACTCCAATTGAAAAAAAAAAGAATAATAAAGGAAAAGAGTGCAAAGATTGGAAAAGAGAAAACCGGAAACCGCATCCTAAACAGGAAACAAGGGATGAGCCTCTTCAGTTTCGGCTTAAAAATTGACGTTGAACCTTTTTTACTTGAAATTCTGCTTTGAATTTGGAACACCGACCCAACCCGATCGACAGAACATCCGGAAAATCTTTTTCTATTTTTCTTTTAAATTTTCATTCTGTTTTTTAAATTGGTCGCTTTGTCCGTCAAAGTTTTTGCAATAAACGTTTACAGGCTAATTCCAAAGTTCAGTACCAAAAAGGTTTGTAGTATTTTTAACATAACCGAGACTTGTTACAGAATGAGACATTAATAATTTCGGCAATAAAAATAGTTTCACTCGAGACACTACTCGCGACTTTAATATCGGACTTCCGATTTCTTTCCACGTTAATTATTCATTAATCAATGTGATATCACTACAAGTGTCTAGCTGTAGTTTTACATCCTCATTAATTTTCAGTCACGAATTTTTTTCTGTGACTAGCTTTCTGTCGCAATGTCGTGTACAATTTTTTTCCTGTGAGAATTTTTTCGTTTAGTTTTACAATGTGAATTTATATATCCTATTTTACCACACTTGTAACATTTCGAATTTTTAAAGATTTTAGTAAGCCCCGACCACACCACAAAATCGAGAGTGGCTGCTATATTTCACCAAAGGCGAAATCAAGTAGCACACTCACTAAGGGAAAGAGGAAGGGTAAAAAATAATGGAATGGGAAAATTAAAGACTGACCCAGTCAAGACAAAAATGGGGCCAAAATGAAACTGGGGAGGTTGGGAATCTCAACAAAAGAGAAAGCCGAGAACATTAACTAGGTATACAAAAGAAACTAACCTTACCAGGGGAGAGTTCGCAGAAAACCGCCCCGTTGTACCATAAGGGACTTAAAAAAGAAATTCAAGACTAGTCCTCTTCACACTGACCTGACTTGCTACAGTTACCCACCTTTTGCTGAAATTTGTCGCTGTCAAACGCTTATATCAGATCTGATCTTCATCTTGAGCTGATACTCAAAGAATCTAATCAGATGCTGACAAGAATAACGTTCATATCACAAGATTTCCTCCTTTCGCGTCGTCCATATCACCATTCGAGCTACGGCCAGCAACGTAAACACACTATTCTCCCTAGAATAAGGGGACGACACACGCGTACGCGAGATCAATAGACGCGAACCAATCGGGAAGGATATGAGCTGTCAACTCGTCGGCATAGTCCCAGAAAGCGCGCACCTGAAGAAAATGCGCAGCCGTTTCTTCTAAACCAAAGTCACACCGATGACAGTCGCGTAAATCCGCCTCGCTCCATCAGAAGGCCACGTCATTGAGAGGTAGCCCGTTCCAAATCAGTCGCCAGGTAAGTGAAAACTGACGGTTGCTGTAATTCGCCGCTGGCGCCAAAGACCAAAAGAAGCACAACTCGGCCACCGACAATCCGAGCAGAGCCGAGCCGAGCCGAGCCGAGCCGATCACGTAGACGGTCCTTCGTCGCGACCCTCTCCACTAAAAGACAATACAAGTGCCTCCGAGGCCGAGAAAGATGAGTGGACCAAGGAATAACCCCGCAAGGCGTTTCGACACACGAATAGAAAATCCGATTGATGTCGAGGCCTACGACGGCGCTCAACCTTCGAAACAGGAGGAGTGATAGTAAGGCTAGGGAAGGCGTCTCTAAGACTTCCCTCCAAAATCGAATCCTCAGCATAAGAAAGCCAACCTCGAGGCGCACCTATGACTCACCATCTGTGGCATTGGCACCCGAACCTCACTCAGACGTTTGCAACAGACAACTTTGTTGACCTGATACTTGCATCCACCCCACAAAAGGGTGAACAACAAACGCTCGATCGGCACTCGATGGTCATCACAAAGAGGGAGTACGGACAACCGGTAAAGGATGATGGGAAAGACGTATGTAACACACACCTCAGCCATCCCCTTTGCGAAGAATCGCCGTCGAAGCCAAGTCTCGACCGCCGCTTCAACCTTTTCCCGTACCTCTAACCAATTTTTCTCCATATGAAGATCCGGTCCGAAGCTTCACTCCAAGAATGTGGACGGGGCCGACAGTCCAACTGAAGGGCTTTGGGAGAGCAACGCCCTTGCAGGCACCTAACCGCAAGCCGGAAGACTTGTCACGGTTAATTTTGAACCATCACCTTCTCGTACCGCTCAAGCGCCTTCTGTACCACCTCAATATTGTCCCGGAACGACACGAAAATGGATACTTCATCGGTGTACGCAGAAACCCTGGCTCGAGCCCCACCAGGAACAGCGATTCCGCGTAGGGCCGGACGGCATGCATTGTCTTTTATCCGGCGAAAGAGGGGCTCCAACGCCAAAGCATAAAGTAGGGGCGACAGCGGGCAACCCGGACGAACCGCCAGAAACAACGAAAAATCGCCCGACCGTTTTCCGTTCACCTGTACCGTACCACAGCAGTGAGGGAGTGATACGGTAGGCTGATCCACTTGCAGAAGTCGGCTTTGAATCCGGTGGCCTGCAGAACAGCAGCCAGATACCAATGTTCGACTCTATTAAATGCCTTGGATTGATCCAAATTGATCAGCGCAGCTTACTCGTCGTATTCTACACCCTCTAGAGTCGTACGGATCAAGTGCAGGTTGCTCTGAATTGTTCGTCCTTTCACAGCACAAGTCTGCTCTGGTCCCAACAGAATCTCGGCAACTGACTGCAAGCGCTCCGTCAGGATCTTGGCCCAAATCTTTAACTTTGTGTCTAGCAGAGTCATGGGCCTGTAAACATCTAAGCCCTCTCCAACACCCTTGACCCTTTTCAACAGCGTTATAACATCCCTGGAAATCCGGTCGGGCACGGAACCCTGCCGGAACCAGTTGTTGAACACCACCGTCAAAATCGATACAAAGATGTGCGACAGCCTCAAGTACAATCCATAGGATAGACTATCAGTTCTGGAGACTTGCCACTGCCGACCCTCTTCAATGCGAAGTGAAATTCGCCCTCCGTGATCTCGCCTTCGCAGCTAGCTACTTCAGTCGGCCCAAACCGAGGAAAATCAGCTAAATAGCCACGAAACACTTAATCGCGAAGACCAGTCTCCTTGGTAAAGCGGCTTTCAAAATTCCGCTGAAACGCCTCACACATATCGTCGGTCGACATCAGAGTACGCCTCTCCGGGGTCTTGACATCTCGAATATATCGATCGCCACCTGGATGGATCTCTTCCTTGCGCAATTCTGCGCCCATACCCACGGCTTCGTTAGACATCTTGTTTAACCTATGCCTAACTACCTGACCCTGGTACCATTTGCTAGCCAAACGGTCAAAGGCCTGCTTAGCTAACGCTATCTCTAGGTGATCTGCCTCCAGCTTCCGCCCGGGACAGATTATCTTTAAGTGTCTTCACCTTGTTAGCCTTAGCTAGGGCGAGTCGACGGCTATAGTCAGCGCTGAAAGACCTAATGCTATCCTTAAGCCTCTCCCACCACCTATTCCCGATAACCGCTCCCACTAATTTCCGCCGCACTAATCTAGTCAGCTTTTGCCGGAAGTTCAGCTTGTCCAGTAAAGACACGTTGAACTTTCAGTGTCCAGTCAATCTAGACCTACCATCTAACGCCACCCAGGCACAAACGAGTTTGTATTCTGTGTAGCCTAACTTGTGAAACGCGGGATAATCTAGTAAATCTAGATCGACCCTTCTCACAAACACTCTATCCAGATAGCTATCTGGGTAGACGACCAACTATGAACCCACGTCCACAACTTCCCCCTAGGGTGATCGACCCGGTATCTATCGACCAGACCGAAATCGCCGACAAGATCAACCAGGTCACCCTGACAACACACGAGCATCAACATCGCAAACAAAGTGAGTCTCCTGGATCGCAGCCACATTCACCCCGAAGGACAAGAGATCACAAAGCAGGCGGACAACATTACTCCGATCTCTCAGGCCCCTCGCATTCAAACTGGTTAGCTTGATATACAGTCTTTAAGTTGGAATCCTTAAGCACATACTCGACCTCCCGCTAGCTCCCCTCCCCTATCTAGCGTGGATTTTAGGACGGCATTCCAGTTCCCCACTAAGACTAGGTGCGAAGAATCCACCAGGAACGGCCCCAACTGACGGAAAAACGAGACACGCTCGTCATGGTTGTTGTTTGCATAAACCACAACAATGCGAAACGACCTACTGTTCACGGCAATATCGGCCACGATCAACCATCCCCCCCGCGCCAACATGGACAAGGTCCACCCCCGCACCCAGGGTACGTTTAACCAACAAGGAAATACCTCTGGTCTGCTGGCCCACGTATGCTGAATAGACAACAAAGTCGCTAGACAACACACAAGCATCAACATCGCAAACAAAGTGAGTCTCCTGGATCGTAGCCACATTCACCCCGAAGGACAAGAGATCACAAAGCAGGCGGACAACCTTACTCCGATCTCTCAGGCCCCTCGCATTCAAGCTGGTTAGCTTGATATACAGTCTTTAAGTTGGAATCCTTAAGCACATCTGCGGGTGTCAGGACCCCGACGGCCTGTCCTAGCTTGTTGGTGCCAATGTCGGACGTAATTCGTCCGTCCAGGACAATGCCACCGATGTCCGTCGGGTAGGTTAGTTTTAGAGCCCTGTACACGGAGGGGTAGAGAATTATCGGAACCGTCCCTTCGCAGAGAGAGCTGCACCATTTTTCTTAGTTATTTAGACTCAACCTGTGCCATCCGTATTTTTAGATGGGTATCTTTGGCCCCCGAGAGGTGATCCTACACTTTTAGGTCCCCGCCAGTGTTACAGATCATTGTGATCACTTCGGAGACTTTGGGAAAGTTTTCTGGTTCTTCAATACTTTTTCCATCTACATGGGTCATTTTAAAAAAGTGGCCTTAAAAGGGCCTTTCTTTGGGAAAACAGATCTTTCTCCAAGGCCTGTCTATCCACGGCACACAATCTCTTGTTTTTAAAATATGCCTCTCTATTCTTTTTTCCCTTTTTTTTCCTTCGCTGGGATGGGGGGGGGAGTAATGATGTTCAGTGTTTGTTTTCCGAAAAGAACGCCCTAAACACTTGTATGTACGAAACCATTTCTGGATTTGTTTTTAAATTTTACTAACCTTAAGGTAACTCATCCGCCATTAATTTTAGCGCTCTACTCTACTATTTCTCCTGTGGAATGCACTTCAATGATAATCAATCCAAGATATTTGAATTTGTTTATTACTTTGAGAATCTGACTACCAATTTTTATCTTGATTGAAACTTCTTAACCATATAAATAATTTCAAAAGATGCACAAATAATATGGCAGCTGTCGCAAAACTATGAACCATCTGGAAAGACAAAAGCAACTGACTGAAATCAAAGATCAGACGATTGAGTTCATTGACCTGAATCTGTGTTGCAGTTCGCAAATTAGGTACAACATGTTACTTTAATATCTCTTTGTATACAGTTGCGGGTAGCCTAACAAGAGGTCCCGTACCATCAGATGAAATCATGCCAAGCACCATCACACTTCCTCCTCCAAATTTAACGCTACTTTTAGTGCACTGAGGCAAATATCGTTCCTTAGGACTGCGTCGAACGAACCTTCTCTCGTCACAACCGAATAGGTTAAACTTTGACTGATCGTTGAAATGAACACAATCTCACTGTTCTTCTGTCCATATGAAGTGTTCAGTGGCAAATTTCAAATGGCTCATTTGATTCCTTTTAGAAATGTAAGGCTTCGTAGAGGCTACGGGACTGTTCCGATTTATTTTATTAAGTCTTCGGGAAATAGTGTGCCTTGATATTTTAATACCAAGGTTAGCATTAAGTCATTTTTTATTCTTTATCAATCCAGTAGTTTTCCTAGGCCTGCCAGATGTTTTCTTGGTTTCACATGACTCAATTTCCTCAAGTTTTCTTAAAATACTATAAATAACACTTTTAAATTTCCCCACACTCCTTGAAATATCCCCAACCGAGAGTTTATCTTCATGACGTAACTTGACTATCAGTTTTCTAAGTATCAATGACGTCACAGATTTTTTCGCCATGTTTACAATGCAAGAGCCAGTAAAGAGCCGGTGTAATTGAGTAAAATACCCGATTTTATATTCTGACCCTAAAAAAGTTTTCAATAATGCAAAATAATAATTAAATTTTATGGATTTCTTTAATCGTTCTGATGTTTTTGATCATCTATTTTTTTTTCGAATGTTATATAATTATTCTTATAACTTTATCAAAATAAGTTTATTGAACTTTATATTTTGGAATTATATAATATACATTTATATCCTTTTTTTCTTTGATAAAATGTTTTTTGAAGCTTTAAAATATAATGCTATTTCATATTTAGACTTTTTCATAACATCGTTCTGATCCTTATGCTCGCTACTATATGTATATATATATATATTTCAAGAAGTAGAAGGATTTGAACAAGTATTAAGTCAATCATCGAGCTTTATATTCGACCTCAACAGAATGCAGAAAGCACTGGACGGCCATTTCGTCCTATATTTGGGACTCATCAGCAGTGCGCATCCACTACCCGGAATCGAACGCGGAAGTCTTGGTTATAAAGCTGATGTTATACCAACTGTACCACGGGCCCTGGTGCCGAAGAGTTAACGAATTAAGCTCGATGAAGTGCGCCGCTCCTCACGAATTCCGTGGTGGAACTAATCCAAGCTCCTTTGCCCATAGGATAGTGCCTCCTCAAGCAACGACTTCCGCATCCAAGCCGCTACATCCATAGCGTGTTTCGTGGTTGAAGCACAGAGATATAATTTAAGAAGTAGTAGGAGGATTTGAACAATGATTAAGTAAATCATCGAGCTTTATATTCGACCTCAACAGAATGCAGAAAGCATATATATATATATATATATATATATAATCTTTCTTGATGGAAGCATATATATATATATATATATATATATATATATATATGTGTGTGTGTGTGTGTGTGTGTGTGTGCGTGTGTGTGTGCGTGTGTGCTTCCATCAAGAAAGGCTTTATTTAGCTTGAAGGCGTCTTTTCGAACGACGAAATGAGTCACTTAGGATTGTTTTTTAAATTTTGTCATGCTATTCACTTAAATGCCATACATGATACACACATGGCCGATCATGTCTCATTCGATTCATGACTGACTAGGCAGAACATTTTTCCGCAGTACATTGTCGTTTCCTTTTGCGATAGACTGGTTGCCAGCCATGTCTATAGAACCCAATCTATACTGCTATTTAATCCATATCTGAAGGGAGAAGAGATGGATTGATACCTTTCCCAAGTCGCAAGGGAATGCAACGAATTCAACTGGAATTCGAACTCGGCTTTTCGATTTCTTATACCAACCCGATAGCCATTGCGCCACAACGCTTACACCTCATAATTAAATCTGTTTTTTTAATAGATTATCAGACTTGCAGTGAAACGAATTGTTATTTTGTGGTAAACAAGGAGTGTTTTTAGTTAACAAGATCTAGTCCGTTTGTTCGGAAAAGGTTATAAGATTAAATTTTTCATTGTGTTAGTTTTTACACTGGACTAAGCGTAACGCAAAAAGTATCGATAATTACATTCTCAATAATCAACAATGATCAACTTCATTGGTATTGTTCTAATGATCGATAAGATGTGAAACAAGTTTGAGATTATTCACACAGATTTTTGGATATGATCAATATTGCAGCTTATCAAACAACCTAAAGAATAAGGTGATTTCAATCTCCAAGAATGCGTGATGTAAAGAAGAACAATAAAAACAGAAATATAGAAATTGTTTGTATCGGAAAAATATTCCAAGAACATAGCAAAATGTTCGGTATTTGATTTTTATTGATAATCTGCAATTATGTCATTTATATTTATTTCGGTATTATTTTGAAAAGATGGACGGATGTGGTGCAGTGGATATCGACTGAAAATAACAAAGCGGGGGGCCGATTTCGAATTCCAGTTGAATTCCTTGCATTCACTTACGCGCAAATACCCTTGGGAAAGTTATTAATCCGTATATTCCCTCTAGTTATAGGTTAAATAATAGGACAGATTCGGTTCTATAGTCTTGGCTGGCAACCATTTTACCGCAGAAATCAATGACAACCTTCTGCGGGATAATCTTCTGCCCAGTCAGTCATGTCTCTTTCGTGACATGATCGTCCAAAGCGTGTATCACGTACGGCACTTAACTGACTGAAATTATGGACAATTTTTTCATACACGAACAGAAAATATATTGTTCTACAGGCGAATATTAAGAATATATCGAAAGGAATGTGGGCGCAACGAGGAAATTTAAAAAAATATAAAGGGACGCTTATACTTATAATCAGAAGGAGAAAGTTGAAAATTATGAGATGCCTAATGAGGAAAGAGTGACTGGAGAATTTGACACTCACATGACATATCAAAGTTTATCAGAACAGAAAGAAACAGTGTATAATCTACTTAACGGATTTGTGTAAATGAATGGCAGATCATCGACTGAGAGTATGAAGACAAACATTGCTAAAGGCAACAAAGAATAGAAAGCTGTGGAGAACCCTGATCATTCAGATCTTGAAGAAATACAATAGAAAGAAGTAAAAGAAAGAGGACGAAAAGAAGAATTTCGTAATTTAGACGACAGTTTATTCATCGCACTCATGGCGATAAACTACAAGGTTATAAAAAGTGGAAAAAGATTTTTCCTTAAAATTGTTTTTGATGCATAAAAATGTATATATCGTTCTATCACACCGCACGCACATACACGCACACAGGCACATACATACCCCCACATACATACGCATCGTTCATTCAGCAATGAATTAGAACACTCTCAGCTATTGGGCGTGTATAATGATAATATATACGCTAAAAAGTCTGTCTTCTGCTATCGAGCGCCCGTAGCTCAGAAGTAGAATCGCCGACTGACGTCAATTCGGTCGGGTTTCAATCCTGAATAAAAAGCAATCGGCTGTCTAACCGTACTGATGAGCTGTGATACAGCGAAACAGATCTGTCTGCGGATGACTATATATATATATATAATCCAAAAATGAAATAGCTTGTAGGTAAAATCCCAAAACCAGATCCTATTAATATTAATATTAAAAATGATCCAGGTGGAGGGCACGATATAAATAGCATTTTCTATTTACAGACCCAAATATGTATATTTTTTCGAATAAAACTCCGAAAACTACCTTCGTTGTATGGCCATTTCGGTGAGAAAAATCTCGCTTCCCTTTAACAGAGATGAAAATTACATAATGTTATCTCTTTTCTCTTTTTTCTTTTTCTTTTTTTTTATTTTTTGTGTATCTATCCCTTCTCTGAAGCCGGCATTCATTATTCGTTGACATGGCTACTGAAGATTCTTTCCCTTTTTCTTTTTTCCCACTTTTTCTCCTTTCTTTTTTATTTCTTATTTTTCCTTTAAATTTTTCCTTGTTTACCCCATTTGACTTTTTCATTTCTTCCCAACACTTCCATTCCTGTGACACAGTTAAATTTGATTTTGATTACAGATGTAATCTAAAAGTTCATTTTAAATTCAATGTAATCCTATTCTTATGGCAAAAAGATACAACCCAAAATGACAAATACAGGTGGTGGATAACAGAATCAAGCAAGTACAAAAATTTAAGTACTTAGGAAGTGTTCTAACAGAAGATGGAAAGTGCGACACGGAGATCTGAAGGTGAATTGGCATGGCAAACGCGTTCCAGAAGATGAGCAAAATACTAACACACAGGAAAATCTCAATAGAAACGAAGAAAAGAGTGATAGACTGCTACGTGATGTCAGTTCTTCAATACGGCAGTGAATGCTGAACAATATCATCGAAAATGAGGACAAAACTGGAAGCGGCCGAAATGTGGTTCTACAGAAGGATGCTACGGATATCGTGGACTGAGCATGCAAGCAACGATGAGGTGTTGGAAAGAATGGCAACAAAAGGAAATTGATGCTGAGCATCAGGAAGAGACAACTGAAGTTCCTGGGACATGCAATGAGGAAAGAGAGCCTGGAGAACCTGATACTGACTGGTCAGATAGAAGGAAGGAGAAGGCAGCGGATAACATATTTGCAGGGTCTGATCAGGTGGATGACGGAACGGGGGTTGCCAGGAGTAGCAGGAGCAAACATATTAAGAGCCACAAGGGATAGGGAGACGTGGAGAACTATGATCGCCTACCTACTGAAGGGACAGGGCACATAGAAGAAGAAGAATCTAAAAGTCTTCTGTAATCGAGACTTTTTTTTATTTTTATTTTTTTTTATAAGCGTTTCACCCCGAGCAAGGCATGTTACTGCCACTACTGTGCAGGGGGCTACGTAGAGTGGAGAAAGGCTGATTAAATATAGGAAATAACAGAGGGTGGGTGATAGGCGGGTGAGGATACCGAGAATGAGGGTTGGGTAGATGAGAGTGTTGTGAGAATAGTTGGGAGTTAGTGTGATAGGAGGTGTCTATTGACCCTACATTTAAACACCTGAAGATTGTAACTGTCGGGAAAGCAGACTTGTGGAAGGGAGTTCCACAGGCGGGAAGCGCGAGAAAAGAAGCTGTTGGAGTAGAATTTACGGTTACATCTTATTTGTTTAACTGTAAAAGGGTGGGACCTAGTTGCTAATCTAGTATCTCGTGTAAATTCGTGCTTAGGCGGCACCAGTGATCTAAGCTCATCGGAGCAGAAGCCATGAAAGTACTTGTAGAAGAGGCATAGGGAAGCTACATCACGCCGGTGTGAGAGCGGCTGCAGCCGGTTTCTCTACGCTCCGTAACAATATTTGGACAACAGATTTTTAAAGTTTTTCTTTCTTAACTTCCCTTCACTTTATTTTTTTCTTATTTACGTTCTTTTTTCCTTTTAATGCAAAGTTCCGGTGCATACAATTATTATGAGTGACCTTCCGGAATGTGAATTTTGTCTCATATTTTGATTTTCATCGTTGCTGCGGAAATGAGATTTTATCTTGTCAAAATGGGCATACAACGAATGTAGTTTTTTGAGTTTTATTTGAATATATATATATATATATACAGGGTGTTCATAAAGTCCATGTGCACTTTAAAAAAATATAACTTTATTTGTATTTGTGATAGAAATAATCTGTAAAAAATGAACTTGAACAATTAAACTTGAAAGATAATAAAGTGTTTGAACAAGATGGAGCTCTTTGTCACTTTGCTCTGCGTGTTAGACAGTTTCTAAATCAGTAATTTCCTAAAAGACGGATCGGAAGGGGTGCATCATTTTATTGGCCTCCCTGTTCACCAGATTTGACTCCATTCGATTTTCTTTATAGGGACATGTGAAAAAAATTGTATATGCAACCAAAGCTATTTTATTAGATTTGTAAAGCTAAAATAACTAATGTGATTCTAGGCCTTACTGTAAATCAGTGAACTGAAAAATCGTATTACCCTTTGTATTGCTAATGATGGAGGACATGTGGAAACTTAAATAAAATTTCAATAAAACCTTTTAAAAAAGATGTACTTCTTTCTGATACTTTTTACAAATTATTTCTATCGCAAATACAAATAAAGTTATAAATTTTTAAAATTTATATATTATTTATATATTATTTTTAAAATGTATATATTATTGAGAATTATAAAAACATGTAGATTGATATACGTTTCTTATTTGTTCTTTATTCTATCATTTACTCAGATTCCGATCTTTTTTTTTTAATCGTGTCACTCCAAGCAAGACATTCCACTGCCACTATAGCGCAGGGGGTTACATAAAGGGATTGGGTATAAGAAATGTCAGATGGAGGGTGATAGACGACTTAGGATGTACATAGGGAGAGAGTTGGAGAGAGTGGGTGTGATTTAGTGTGTTAGGAAGTGTCTATCGACCTTACATTTAAACTCCTGGAGGTTGTAGCCGTCGGGGAAGCAAGCATGCGGTAAGGAATTCCACAGGTGGGAAGTGCGAGGAAAGAAGCTGTTGGAGTAGAAATTGCGGTTACATTTCATCGGTTTCACTGTAAAAGGGTGGGACCTAGTTGCCAATCTAGTATCTCGTGCAAATTCACATCTAGGTGGCACCAGTGATTTAAGTTCGTCAGAGCAGAAGCCATGAAAGTATTTATAGAAGAGGCACAGGGAAGCAACGTCACGCCGGTGAGAGAGATACTGCAGGCGGTCAGCCAAGTCGGTATGAATCACATTACAGATTCTTCGCTGTATTTTGTCAAGAACCCCGAGGAGAATAGAAGGGGCACTCGACCAGATGTGGCAGCAGTACTCAATACACGGGCGGATGGTGGATTTATATAATTGCAGGATAGATTCAGGCGGAAAGAATTTCCGGGCCCTGCACAGAGAGCCGACTTTCATAACTGCGGATTTAGCAATGAATTCGACGCAGTCATTCCACTTGAGATCCGCTGAGAGTGTTACGCCAAGCAGGCGTAGTGATTTACTCTCTGGGAGGCAAGCCTGTTCCATGCTACTGGGAGGGAGGTGCGATTGTCTGTGGTGGTTAATTGACAGCAGCTTCGTTTTGGAAGAATTGAATTTTACGAGCCATTTTTTACCCCAATCCAACACGGATTGGAGGTCCTTCTCAAGCTCGGCAGCGAGGTTCGCCTTGTCACCAACACCAGATTTTTGATCGAGGCGAGAGTAAACTGTGGTATCATCGGCGTACATGTCTACTTGCGATCTTATGGCATCGGGGAGATCATTGATATAGATTAGAAAGAGCGTAGGACCTAGGATAGAGCCTTGGGATACACCCGCGTTTGTAGGGTAGTTCTGGGAGGCATGTCCGTTTAATACCACCTTCAGTGTGCGGTTAGAGAGGAATGACCGGATTAAGTCCAACAAAAGTCCAGTTATGCCATAGCTTCGCAGTTTCCGTAGAAGGCCGGCATGTCATACTCTGTCGAATGCTTTAGAGATATCCAAGGCGACGGTTCGGGCTTCACCATTCTTATCGAGAGCCTGGTATATATACTCGGTGATGGTCGTTAGCATATCAGCAGTAGACCTGGTGAAGCGGAAGCCATGCTGTTTGTCCGAAAGGAGCCCGTGGGCTGTGAGATGCTGAACGACCTCGGCATGGATAATGACTTCGAACACTTTGCCAAAGATCGGAAGAAGGCAGATGGGGCGGTAATTTGCGGGGTCCGATGGTTCACCAGTGTTCTTGAATATTGGAACCACAGAAGAAGACTTCCAACAGGTAGGAAAGCAGGAGGAAGATAGGCAGAGGTTGTAGAGCTTAGAAAGGATAGAGGAGAGTTCAGGGGCACAATTCTTCAAAACTATGATTGAGATTCCATCCCCACCACTCGCTTTGTGAGGGTCCAGTTTTGAGATTATGCTAGAAATCAGCGAAGGCGTGATGTGGACATCATTCAATTGGGCCTAGATGGGAAATCGGGTGTATGGATTCCAGACGAATCCAGACTCGAATTGGTCGAGAATCTATGGGCAAAGCATTCAGCCTTGTCCGCTAAGGAGGTGAGGACCTCAAACTCGTTTATTAGCGGGGGTATTGAGGACTTACTCTTGTTAAGCACGCGTTTGCAGAGGCGCCAGTAGTCTTTGGTACCGAACTTGGAGGATGCTATGCACTGCTTCATCCTGGCAGCAAACAGCATCTTAGCTTCAAGTATCTTTTTACACTTATTACGAGCTGAGGCGAAAAGGCGCCTGTTTTGGTCCGACGCGTGGCTACGATAAAGCCGGAAGAAATGATTCCGGTGGGCAATGGCGGCCGAGCAAGCGGGCGAGAACCAGGGAGACAAATGGGATTTAAGCTGAAATTTCCTGGCAGGGATGAATGCATCGATGCCAGCCTTAACCCAGGAGGAAACTTCTGATACACAGTCTTCGATGGGAAGACTAAAAACATTGTTCCAAGGGACGTCGCAGAGGAAGTCACGGAATGAATCCCAGTCTGCTCTTTGATAGCAGTAGGATATTCTGTTGGTCTGTTTTTCTTGGGTAGGGGTGGAGTGGAACGAGATGTTGACAGAAACTACGGCGTGGTCAGAATTTCCGAGAGGGCAGAGCTGTCTGGTGGAGCAAGAATTTGGAGTGGAAGTGAAGCAGAGGTCTAGTAGCGAGTCCCTTCCGTTAGGGCTATTGGAGAAACGCGTTGGGAAGTCTACCACTTGCGTAAGGGATTGGGAGATTGAAAAATTAAAGGGGTGGACACCAGCAGGGTCGGTTACAGAGTTTTCCAGCCACTTAGTGTGGTGGGCGTGAAAGTCGCCAAACACGAAAATATGGGCAGATGGGTGCGAAGAAATGGCCTTGTCGATATTGTCAGAGATGCGGTCAAGTACCGAACAGTCAGAGGAGGAGGGGAGCGGTAGAGGAAGAAGAGATAGCTAACAGAGCTTAGAAGTGAGAGACGGAAGCACATGAAAGACTGGTCCAGGGATTCGAGAGATGTTACTCTAGCTAGGGGGAGGTGTTCACTGACATATACACCAAGCCCATGCATATGGACGTTGGAGTCCTCCCTGAAGAGGGGAAGGTAACCAGGAACATAGAACTCAGAGGAGGAGATAGACGGGTCAAGGTTAGTTTCACATAGGGCTAAGATATCAGGTCAGTTAGGTTGGAGGAATGCCTCTACGCTATAAAAGTTAGTGCGGATACAGCGTATGTTAGTGAAAGAGACACAGAGAGGTTTGGCGTTTTCCGAGTAGCTGGTTTGATTTTGGTATTTTGTTTGTTCTTTTTCATGGTATTTTGGTTGAGGAGAGAGGACTAGGGCAGAATCAGTTGGTTACTATTTGCAGCATGTGAGGAATGGAGACTGGCGCAGCCTGCAGCATAATGTGACCTCGGGGTTGCCCACCGGAGGTTCATGAAGACACGCCCGTCCATGCGCGATATGGCACTACAGGAACCCCGATATTATTCAACTGCTGATCAGAGCAGCCTCTCAAGACGCTACGCAAGAGTTCGGGCTCCTAACTACCAGTCGGAAGCAGCAACCAGGAAACTGCCAACCCGGTACCCTCAGAATGGGTGACATTGCCACCACACTCACTAACAGCAAAGAGCTTCTAATTGAACTACCACTAAGACAGAAGGAGGCGGTAGAAGGACCGGGAACCCCTTCCTAAACAAGAAACGAGGTGATCACCTCTACTCCTGTTTAATAGAAGGGGGTGGAGTGTGAAATCGGGCGATAGTAGGTACTATCTACTCCAATTTGGCAAAAAAAGTGGTGAGTTAACTAAGTTTTAACTTAGTTAAAGTCCAAAGAAATTTCTTTAAAAATTACAAAAACACTCGTTCAAATGAACCATAGAATCAAGCAAAAAATGGTAAAAAATAAATGCATAACTTTAGCGAGTTTCAAAAAATAAAAAAAATAAATAAATCTTTCCAACCGATCTCACCCCACACACCTTGTGCCATTTGGTAGAATAAACTTATTTTGCCATTTTGGTCGTAAATGACTGCGTGTGGAAGCTGCTAGCGTAAATAGCCCGAAGAGCTTAGTAAAAAAATGAAGAAACAAAAATGGAATAAATATTGAAAATTATAAAAACATGTAGATTAATATACGTTTCCTATTTGTTCTTTATTCTATTATTTTCTTAGATTCCGATCCATATTTGATTTTTATTTCATCCCAATGTATATATTATTTAGAATTATAAAAACATGTAGATTAATTTACGTTTCCTATTTGTTTTTTATTCTCTCATTTTCTCAGATTCTGATCCATATTTGATTTTGATGTCATCCCAATGTATACATTATTGGAAATGATAAAAACATGTAGATTGATATGTTTCTTATTTGTTCTTTATTCTATCATTTTCTCGAATTTCGATCCATATTTGATTTGTATTTCATCCCAATGTATATAATATTGAGAATTATATTTTAACATCTTAAGAATATCTTAACAGTGTTCTCTTTAACCGGAATTAGGCAGTTTTCTTTTGTTTTGTTTTAATGTTTTCTTTTTTCTTTGCTTCGTGTTGCGTTACGAAGCTCTTCATAGCCAGTTTACAGCAACATGAAATTAATTGACAGTAACTTCTAAGAAATCAAGTGAATACGAAAAGTAAAGATTAGTCGTGTTATGTTAAACTAATGTCTTTTAATCATTTCACACCAAGGAAGGCAATAAATCCATTAAGACGCAAAGGGTTACTGATTGTGGGAGAATATAGGAAAAAGAATAAAGAACATTATTAATAAGAAAGAAGAGGAATTAAGATGACAGAAGGTAACAATTGGCATATCCGTGGAGCGAAGGCGGAAATAAACATCAAGTCAGCCAATCATCACATGACAGAAAAATTGAATTCTGAGTCGGAAGAACCACGCATTCTTCCGGTTAATAAATTTGGAAATAAATATTTGTCATTTTTTAACCAATAGGTCGCGTTAACCGATGAGAATAAAAAAAAAGTTTCACGATCCCTTTGAAAAGTATATAAGCAAAGTCACCAGGCCCAGACAAGTTAGTAAAGAGGCGTGACAACATACTACAACAGATTCACAACGGCACGGTTTAAGGGAAATTCCCATTCTCATTCATCCATCTTCTTCACCAAGCTACATGGCATTTAGTCTTTTCCTCGCCAAGCTACGTGACACTTACACTTTCTTCTTGATTTTATCCCTTGTCTGTTTTTTTCATTCATACCCGGGAAGAAATCACATTTATTTTCGTGTAAACAAACAAGGAACTTTAATGCAAATTAATACAAACCGAGATATCCACTGCGCCACAACGCATACTTTTCTTATATTCTTTAATAGTCAGTAACCCCTAGCGTCTTCGTGGCTTTATTGTCTTGTGTGGAGTGAAATGACTAAAAAAACTGAAATTATGCGATATAGGTTTCAGAAAGAAAACGTTAATTTCCACGAAAAATGCCAAATGATTGAAAATGGTACAATGAAATTTACATAAGATTTTAAAAAGAATTATGTGCAGTTTGAGACAACAAAGTGTCAGCAATTCTATTCACTAGTCTCGAAAAGGAGGCACGAGTAGCTGAAGAGTTCAAATTCACTTTCGCATTATAATCTTGGGGAATACATAAAATGACTTTGTGTTTCTCTCCCAACAATGAGTGAAATAGGATAGACTAAACATTCCAGACTTGGGTATCAACTAGTCCAGAAGAAGGAGCACTCTGAATTAAAACCATGAAGAATACAACGCGAAACAACAGCACTAACTTTTCCGAGAAGTCTTGCAAGTCGTCTTAATATCGTCTTAATTTCTGTTCTTTTATTGTTCTTTCTCCTTAATAATGTTTTATTTTTCTCATATTTTCTCACACTCAATTACCCCTTGCATCTTGGTGACTTTATTGCCATGCTTGGTGTGAAGGGATTCAAAAATTCATAGATAATTAAGAAATCGTCTACGACATTATAATATTAGCCATTTCCTTAGAAAGAAACATTTGGCTTTCAAAGACTGAACAAAATCCCCTTCTTACAAACACTACTCTTAGTATTAATTAAAACCAAGATTCCAGGTAATGACCGATAGTATTGCAGATCCTACTTCGAAGTTTTTCAAGAATCTCTAAATATATAGCATATATATATTTTCCTCGCACTTCCCGACTGTGGAATTCCCTTCCACACGATTGCTTCCCCCCTTCCCCGACGGCTACAATCTCCAGGAGTTTAAATGTAAGGTCAATAGACACCTCCTAACACACTAACCTGCTCCCATTCTATCAAACACTCTTCCCATCTGCCCAACCCTCATCCTCGGTATCCTTACTCATCTGTCACAATCCTCCTGACATTCCCTATGTCTAACCACTCCTTCTCTTTACCTTCCCCTATGTAGCTCCATGCACAATAGTGGCAGCGGAATGCCTTGCTTGGGGTGAGATGATTAGATGATTAAAAAAAAAAAAAAAAAGAAGCACCAGCCCAGATGTGACAGGAATAATCAAATCGTGGATGAATGACAGATTTGATGAAAATTAGAAACAACGAAAGACATTCGCATTAATGTAAAAAATCTAGAAGAGTAGCCGTTTAATTTCGTAATTTGATATAAAAGATTGAATCAGATCAAAGATTCGTCAACAAACTTCAAGTTATCTTAAGCAATAGCCCGCGTATTACTATTCTTATCTAAAGCTTGATCAACTCTTTCAGCAATAATCGTTGACACATCAGCAGATGACCAAGAGAAACGAAAGCCATATTGCTTGTTGGAAAAAAAAACCCTGATAGATGAGATGCTTATTTCTTCTCAGCCTATTGGCTACAATCAAAGTAACTGTTCTAATCAGCTTAATCGGATTATCTATCCTGTTCTGTCTTTCTTTCTTTCTTTCTTTCTTTCTTTCTTTCTTTCTTTTTTTCCCTGAAACCAAGTAGTGTCGTCCCCCTTTGTTCCACACGATCAAAACGGAATAGTCCATTATTTATGAGGTATTGGCAGGACGTGATGGTCTTCTTTTTTCTTTTTTTTTTAATCATCTCACCCCAAGCAAGGCATTCCACGGCCACTATTGCGCATAGGGCGACATAGGGGAAGGTAAAGAGAAGGAGTGGTTAGACATAGGGAATATCAGGAGGATTGTGACAGATGAGTAAGGATACCGAGGATGAGGGTTGGGCAGATGGGAAGAGTGTTTGATAGAATGGGAGCAGGTTAGTGTGTTAGGAGGTGTCTATTGACCTTACATTTAAACTCCTGGAGATTGTAGCCGTCGGGGAAGCAATCGTTTGGAAGAGAATTCCACAGTCGCGCATATTAACGAAAGGAGGGATAAGCACAATTATAATATGTTAATAAGAGCCTCTAGTACGTTATAAAAAAATGGCAGGAGTCTAATGGGTTTGTTGTTAGAATGATAAGACGGTTCGCCTGAGTAATTATACCTCTTTAAAATAAATGCTTTACTGCTTCTTGCCTTTCTGCTTATTGGAAATCCTCTGTAGTCCCTGTGTCTCTTCTACAAATACTTTCACGGTTTGTGCTCCAATGAACTTAGCTCAGTGGTGCCCCCTATATATGAATTTACTCGTGCCACAAGATTACTAACTAGGTCCCACCCTTTTACTGTGAAACCAATAAATTGTAAACTCAAATTCTACTCCATCAGATTCTTCTCTCGCACTTCCTGCCTGTGGAATTCCCTTCCACTTACTTGCTACAATCTTCAAGAATTCAAATGTAAAGTCAATAGTCATCTCCTGTCTCACTAACTTGCATCCTCTCTCTCATGCTCCTTTCTCCGTCCACCCCCCTCTCATCAGTATTCTCATCTTTCTCTTACCCTCTTCATGACACCCCCTGTAACCTGTCACTCTTTCTCATAATTTTCCTTCTATGTAACCCCCTGCACAACAGTGGCAGTAAAATGCCTTGCTTGGGGCGACACGATTATGCAACAATTACTGATTCATACAAAACAGAAAATACTATACGTATTATAAGTAAGTATTATGTGTTCATATATGAAATAGAAAGGGGCGTAAGACAGGAAGTGTCTTCTCACGTATTTATTTAACCATTATAATGAAGCAATCTTTAAAGTGTTAGAAGTCGATTCAGGTCTTTTTTTATTGGTGGACAATCTTAATCAAAAGATATGCAGATAATACTGTGTTGATAGTAGATACAGAAAGAATATATATATATATATATATATATATATATATATATATATATATATATATTATCGATTTTCTGCACTATTGTGCAACCTTGAAACTTCTGAATATTGTTTCTTATGTCTTTGTCTATGAGTGTATCAAATTTGATTAAAATCGGACCACTCCTTCTATAACCCAATTTTTTCGATTATCGATTTTCGATATTTATCGGGGGTACCTCGACACAAAACCTAGCTAAGAACACTCGCAGATACTTATAGTCATAGTAATATATGAAATAGAAAGGGGCGTAAGACAGGAAGTGTCTTCTCACGTATTTATTTAACCCTTATAGTGAAGCAATCATTAAAGTGTTAAAAGTCGATTCAGGTTTTGTTTTTTTATTGGTGGACACAATATTTATCAAAAGATATGCAGATAACACTGTGTTGATGGCAGATACAGATGAAAAATTGTAGGATCTCCTAGACAAGCTAGTAAAAAAAAAAAGACGAGAAGTAGGGACCAACTATCAATTGTCAGTCAGTAAGTGCCATACGTGAAACACGCTTAGGCGATCATGTCTCGAAAGAGACATGACTGACAGGGCAGAAGATTATCCCGCAGTAGGTTGCCATTGCTTTCTGTGGTAGACTGGTTGCCAGCCAAGGCTATAGAACTCAATCTGTCCTATTATTTAACCCATAACTGGAGGGAAGAGACGGATTAATACCTTTCCCAAAGGCATTTGTGCGTAAGTGAATGCAAGGAATTCAACTGGAATTCGAAAATAATATATAATATATGGTTGTTTGTTGAAATCCCCAAAGGGTGCTTTGACGTGGTCTAATAGTTAGCAAACTTGTCTTGTTAGGTCAATTATTACTGAGTAGTGAGTTCGATCCTCAGTGGGAGCTCCATTCTCACAGCCTTGTGTCAAAACTAAGTTACGCTTAGCAAATGGGCACTTCGACTTGGTATATGCTTAGCAACTTGTCTTGCTAGATCAATTAAGACTGAGTAGTGAGTTCGATTGTCAGTAACTGCTCCACACATTTGACCTTGTGCCACTTCTAAGCTATGTTTATGAATTAACTTTGTGCACCTCGACGTGGTGTAATAGTTTGAAGCTTGTCTCGCTAGAACAATTACGATTGTTTGAGTTTGAGTTTTGTTTAATGGCATATCAACACCTCTGTGGATTACTTAATGCCAAAAAGGTAGGGTTTTAAAGTATTTTATTAATGTTCGGTTATTGCGAGAAGGGTGATTTATTTAGATTTTGATGAAAATCTTTTTTTAATTTTTAATTTTTTTATTTAAAAAAACTGAAGGTGTCATCCAGTTTTGTAGTAAAAATGTATTACTTGTAATTTTTTTCCTTCAAAACTTTATATTTTTCTATACAAGTTTATTTTTATGTATATATTTTTAGAAAAGTCTATTTTCATAATTTAAGAGCGTGTTGACACCAGTTTTATGGCTAATTATTTACTCATAGCTGGGCCCTTAACAGGTGCTACCAATCCGGGTTAGGGTGGACCTGGGAACAACAGCAATTAAGAGATCGTTCCATGCTCCTCGTAACCTCCTAATCAGAGGCCTTGCTGCCGGATGCAGTTTACCGTCATACCCAGGACCAATTATGATCGTGTAGTGAGTTTGATCTTCACTTGGTGCCCCATACTTTCGGCCTTGTGCCACATTTGAGCTACGCTTATAATATCACCATAATATATGGTTGTTAACGAGACGAACAGTCCAAGACGCGAGCTAAGAATTTGAGATAACAAAATCAAGCAAGAATAGCAATTTAAATATCTGGGAATGGTTTAATCTTAGGAAATTTACATATTCGTGTACAAAGCGGAGAAGTGTCCTTAGAGATTTTAATATCAGTATTACATCACTGAAGGACAAAAAGTGGAACTTTACACATGGAACTATGTCAGCTATAAAAGAATTGCATGAAAATATGAAAAGTGCATTTTGAAATATTTGGGACAATAATGAAAAGTGTGATGAAGACACACTCGGTGCTTATAATCGAAGACTTCTTCTGTATGCCGTATCCCTGTGGGACGTGGGCGATCATGTCTTTCCACAATTTTCACCTGTCCCTACTTGATTGTGAAAGAAGTGTTTTCGGCGCCATAATGAATTTCTTTTGTTCTTTTTTGCAACTGAAAAATAAGCAAACAAATGAATAAGTAAATAGATAAAATAATTAGTAAATAATAGTTCAAGAAATGCAAGAAAATATTTTTAAAGTTTCTTTAATCCAGATTTATTCGCAATTACATGACTGAATCGGCGTTACAACAGTTAAGAAATAACATTAATGGCTATTGATAATTGATAATGAAGCCAAATCGCACACCAAACAAATCATTACTACAATCAGCAATATATCCTGTGTGGGAAAAATTATACAGAATGAACGTGACATGATTTTTTATTTTATTTTTAAATTTCTTTACATGTTGTAGCGTTGTCTGAATTTCTTAGATGAAGTCTTGTCATTATTATTAACTTTGACTCATTTTCTTTCGTCATACCTTTCTTGCTAGTTTCCATCTTGTAATAATAACGTAATGGTCTCAAGTCGTCCAAACCCTGTTCGATGAGACATCATCATTAATACATTTGGGCAAGTTTTTCTTTTTGTGCCTTGTTTACACCCAGTAGAAGTAAACGCATTAGTCTAATGTTTCCAAATTTATTTGATGAAATATAATTATTCATTAATTGTTGAATATTTTAATATGCTTGTCGTCTATAAAAAGCATTTTCGATTTTATACTATTTTACTCTAAACCCTATTGTAAATATTCATACAAACTCTAACTACAAATTAATTATTATTACTATTATTATTGTTGTTGTTGTCCTTTTGTAATTGTGTTCCCCCCCCCTCTTCGATTGTTCGCATGACCGCTACGCTCTGCCAATACCCCATCTATAATGAACAGCGTGAAAAGAGCGGGGAGAAAACACTACATGGTTTCAGTGAAAGAAAGAAAGAAAGGAAGAAAGGAAGAAAATAGAAGGGTTTCATGACTGTTTAAGTGAAATGGAAAAATTTTACTGAATTTCAAATTTCACTTCTACCCAATTCTTAAAATATCAACTAGCATTCATATTTATGATTGTTCTTTGGAAAATTTTCTTAAAAAAATTTCCGTGACACTTTACTGTCATTTAATTCGCCATGAGCTTATCCAATTAACTGAAGAATTAAGATTTATCAGAAAATTAAAATAGAAAAACCATGAAATTTTCGCAGGTGTAGTTGTTACCATTATTACTATGTTGTCATTTTTCATCATATTTCTATTTCTGCTATGGTCGCACTACCTACCAAGTCTGCGGGAAGACCTAAGGCAGGTCATGGTGTGTCGTTATGGCTTCATTTCATGTTTTTTCTATCTCCCCTATTATTATTATTATGTCATTTTTCATCATATTTAGATTTCTGCATTGGTCTCACTACCAACCAAGTCTGCGGGGAGACCTAAGGCAGGTAGTGGCATGTTGTTATGACTCCATTTCATGTTTTTCTATCATCCCTATCATCCCCAGCATTACATAGATAACGTTTTCCTTAGTGTGTGGGCTGTACTTAATAATACAATTTTTTGTATATCTCTTAAGCTGGGGTTTCCAGGGATTCTTTCAATGTGTTGTTTTGTTCCATTTTTTATCATTCCAAGTGCACCTACTATCACTGGCACAACTCTTGTTTTCAATTTCCACATTTTTTCTATTTCAATTTCCAGGTCTTTATATTTTGACAGTTTTTCAAATTCCTTGATTGCTATGTTACAATCCGCTGGACAAGCCATATCAATTAATAGACAAGTTTTCTCCTTCTGGTTTTTAACAATAATGTCTGGCCTGTTTGCTTCAATTTTTCTGTCTGTGTAGATGGTGTAATCCCATAGAATGGTTACATCTTCTATTTCTGTAACCGGTGCTGGATGATGTTCATACCAGTGTTTGTTTACAGCTTTTCCATAATGTTTGCACATTGCCCAATGTAAATATTGCCCAACTCTATCGTGGCGATTTTTATATTCGTTTGGGGCAAGCACAGAACAGCCTGAGATTAGGTGGTCTATTGTTTCTTGGTGTTTATCACAAAACCTGCATTTTGGATCCATATTATTATGCATAATATTTGCCTGAAAGTTTCTCGTGAAAAGACTTTGGTCTTGTGCTGCAAGTATAAATCCTTCAGTTTCAGACTTTAATCCAGATGCACGTAACCATCGATGAGTATTAACTTTGTCAACATTGGATTTATTGGCACGTACTGGATATTGGCCATGCAGAGGTTTGTCTTGCCAGCGCTGTTTCATCTTTTCAAGAGCTTTATCCTTGGCTTTCATTTTCATATTTTTTGCCGCAATAGTTGGTTCTTGGCTACTGTTTTGCTTTTCTACAGAATCTACTAACTGTAATTCTTGTTTGTATTTACTGCCTTCTTTTATTATTGAATATTTTTTCTTTCTTTCTTCATGTTGCCTTACTAATTGTATCATCCAATCCTTTGTTGTTTCTATGTATGTTAGTAAGCCAATAGTTGTTGTCTTGTATGACAATTCCAACTGAATAAGACCCCTTCCACCTTCTTTACGGGGTATGTATAGACGGTCTACATCAGCCTTTGGGTGATGCATCCTATGCTTAGAAAGAAGCTTTCTTGTTTTAGCATCCATTCGCCTGATGTCGTTTAGAGTCCAGTTTAAGATGTTGAAGCTATATTGGACAACTGGGATTGCAAGGCTATTAATGGCCATAACTCTATTCTGTGAATTTAATTCAGTTTTTAATATCATTCGTAGCCTTCTATAGTACTCTTTACGCACTATTTCTTTCATTTTTTTATGGTGAATGTTTTCGCTCTCATTTACACCTAGGTATTTATAAGCTTCTTCTGGTTTCAATTCTTTTATTGTTACAGCAGGGTCTAGGCTAATTGAGGATGTTTCTTGTATTGATCCACGTAAAACTGTAGCTTTAGCACATTTATTCAAATTAAATTTCATTCCAATGTCTTCGCTGAAGCATTTTACAGTTTGCAGAAGACCTTCCAGCTCATTATCATTCTTAGCATATAACTTTAAGTCATCCATGTAAAATAGATGGCTTATTTTCTTTTGGCCTATTTTATAACCACATTCTGTCTTATTAAGTTGACTGGTTAGTGCTATTAATGATATGCAGAATAGTAAGGGAGATAAAGAATCACCTTGAAATATACCTCTTTTGATGTTTATTTCATCAGACTTATAGGTTCCATTTATATGATTGAGGTAAAGGGTTGTTTTCCATATAGACATGCACTGTTTGATGAAATTGATGATGACGGGCGATATCTTGTATATATTTAAAGTCCCCTTTAAAATTTATTATTATTATTATTATTATTATTATTATTATCTTTTTCGAATTATGTCATATAATCATTTTCTTTCGAGTCTTAGGCAGAGACCTAAGGTTAAAATTGGGACCACAATATCTTGTTCTACACATTTCTGTATATATATATATATATATATATGATTTGTTTGAACATTATTTTTTATCGATACTCGTATTTAAGTAGATTTTTTTTTTATTTTTTTTTTAATTAAACAGTATTATATATTTATATCGACTGTCCTGATTATTTACGATAAATTTTTATTACGAAAATGTGTGTCATTACTTTTTAGTGGGTGGGAGTGCTTGCAAGAACATTTTTCTGTATAAACATGGGCTGCGTGGAATCTCTTCAGTAAGCCTATCAGGACATTTTCTAACCAGACTAAATGCCTCGATCACGACTGGAATTATTGATCTCTTGGTGCCTTAGTGCTGTTGTCGTTGTTTTCTTCTTCTTCTTCTTCTTCTTCTTCTTCTTATTATTATTATTATTATTATTATTTGGAAAAACATGTACGGTGAAGAAAAGGAAATAGAAATTGGAAAAAGAAACAAGAAAACTTAAATAAAAAATGCATCTTATCGAGAAACTATAATGAAGTAAAAAAGGCCAAGCCTTTTCCATCCTTACATAAATAAAATTATTATTATTGAAGTTCTTTTCGACATGATTGGTGGTCAAAGATTCCACGAAGAAGTCAATGGTTTTTTGATCCGGAAGTTACTTTTCTTCCCTGATTTACTGCTCCGGTACATTGGTTGTTTTCGCATCATTAAGAGAAGCATTTTATTTATTATTTTTTACGAGGCTTTAGTTTTATTTTACTGAAATTCTTTAGTGTCGTGAAATTCAAAAGGATCACCCAATCCATTCCACCATAAACAATAATATCTATTAAATATATTATTGCCAACCATCTGTCAAAATAGGGTAATGCCCCGCGTATGGATACCGAAGGACTTGTTGTGCCTTAATTGGTAGAGAGCTCGTTTTTCTCCCGTATTTTCAGAATCGATGACTCTTTTTAAAAAATACACGTAAATTTTGCCCTTTTGACGATTACAAACAGCAACGGTTCGAATACGCGCAAAATATTACCTGTTGGCCACTCTCTCTCTCTCTCTCTCTCTCTCTCTCTCTCACCTAACTTTCTTACCTTCGTACCAACTTTCTCCCTTCCTCCATACCCCTCTTTTACCTGCCTTACCTTCTATCACTCTTTCCCCCTCTCTTATCTGCGTACCCACTTACTCTCTTACTCCATCCACCTCTCTTGCTGCCTTACCTTCTCTCACTCTCCCCACACTCTTATCTGTGTACCCGCTTACTCTCTTACTCCACACCTTCTCTTTCCTGGCTTACCTTCTATCACTCTCTCTCCCTCTCTTATCTGCGTACCCACTTACTCTCTTCCTCCATCCACCTCCCTTGCCTGCCTTACTTTCTCTCACTCTCCCCACTCTCTTATCTGCGTACCCACTTACTCTCTTACTCCACCCCTTCTCTTTCCCGCCTTACCTTCTATCACTCTCTCTCCCTCTCTTATCTGCGTACCCACTTACTCTCTTCCTCCATCCACCTCCCTTGCCTGCCTTACTTTCTCTCACTCTCCCCACTCTCTTATCTGCGTACCCACTTACTCTCTTACTCCACCCCTTCTCTTTCCCGCCTTACCTTCTATCACTCTCTCTCCCTCTCTTATCTGCGTACCCACTTACTCTCTTCCTCCATCCACCTCCCTTGCCTGCCTTACTTTCTCTCACTCTCCCCACTCTCTTATCTGCGTACGCACTTACTCTCTTACTCCACCCACTTCTCTTTCCTGCCTTACCTTCTATCACTCTCTCCATCTTCCTCTCTTATCTGCGTACTCTTTCTCTCGTCCTCCCCTTCTCTTGCCTGCCTTACCTTCTCTCACTCTCACCCTCCTTCCTCCATCCATCATGCTTGCCTTACCTTCTCCTCTCTCTTGCCTGTCTTTTCCCATCTCCTCCCCTATCTCTCTTGCCTGTGTACCCTCTCTCTTTCCCTCTACCAATATCTATTGACTACTTTCAGTTTTCTCTTTCTCCCAATCTCTTTTCGCTTGCCTGTAGCTTTCCTCTCCTTCTTCCTTACTAGCCTGTCTGCCCTTCTCTCCCTTCTTGCCTGTGTACCCCATCTCTCCCCCTCTATCCCTCTCTTGCCTGTCTACCCTCTCCTTTTCCTTTTCTTATTAACTGCCTGCTCCTCTCTTTTACCTGTCTGTCCTCATCACTCCCATTTCTTGCATGAGTATTCTCCTCTCCGTCACTTTTCCGTCTTCTGTTAGAACACTTCCCAGATATTTAAATTTTTGTACCTGCTTGATTTTAGTATCCTCACCTGTATTTGGCATTTTGGGCTGCTCCTTTTGCTGATGACCATGTATTCGGTTTTCTTGCAGTTTATTTGTAGTCCTTTCTTGTCACTCTCTTCAGCTATTTTCTGTAGGGTGTTTTGTAGTTTCATTTCCGTGTCTGCTATCAGCACTGTATCATCTGCGTCCCTTATGTTGTTCAAATTGTGACCTCCGATGACGAATCCTGGCATAACATCTAGGGTCCTCAGAATAGTCTCGCTGTACAAGTTGAATCTGGTGAAAAGACACATCCTTCTTACGCCCCCTTCTATCGTTGTATATCTGCTGAATTCTTAACCTGTCCGTATGCAAGCGGTTTGCTGCCAGTAGATATTCTTGATTACTCTTATGTCTTTCCCAAATATGTCGAGACTGCTGAGTATCTCCATCAATTCCTTGTGGCCTATTTTGTCGAACGCCTCTACATAATCGATAAAACATAGGTACAAGTCCTTCTTCATTTGTATTGCCCTTTTGGAGAGCATCCTAATCATAAATATGCCGTTCCTTGTTCCAGTGTCTTTAACTAACCTGCACATATTTTTGTCCTATCTCGGGCCTGATTCTGCTTCTTTGCTCTATTCATCAGGATTCAGACGATCAGTTTTGTAATGTGGCTAATTAAACTGATTGTTCGACGGAGTTTGCACTTAAACTGAATAAATTCTGCTTTTTAGAACCGTGGACCCCTCTGGTTGGAAACCCCAGACCTCTGTCTTTCATTTTGATTTTAGGGAGTAGGTAACGCTCGTCGTTACTTCAACCAGAAACACAGAATTAAAAAAACCAAAAACTGAGAAACTAACTGCAAGAACATACACACTTGTGCAGATTAAATGAAACAAAATAAATGTCTTCCTAGGATCTTTCACACTTTCTCTGATCACGTATACGCCGTCTCTTGGCGTTGTTTTTCTCTTCCGATTATTTTTTTTATGTTTTGGACTGATGGATGTAGTTTGTTTATTCGCCTTGATGCCACGACTGACAATTGAAAGGCTGATACCAACAATATCCGCGATCTCTCTGTAAGGCTTTCCGATGTGTTCGTGCAACGTTACAATTTTCTTACGCTTATTTGGAGTAACATCCATTTCAGACAATGGCCATAGGACAACTAATCGACATTCGAAAGTATAGTGTCTTAGCATGATAAAAATCTCATGCATTCATGGATGATGCAATATTTTTCAAGGCCAAACAAATTTCATCATACACCCCGAAAATAGAATTGTATTGTTGCACACCATTGCAAATACCCTAATCTGAGGAAAAAAAAATCGATTACACCCTGTCACCCCAGTGGGTCTAAAAAACTGCTTGTTTTGTGAAAGAAAGGAAACTAAAACTCTTTTTTCAAGTAATTTTCTCAATATTGTAAAATTGTTATTTCGTGTGCCTTGATTTTGGAGCGCTTAGAACCTTCAGAGAGAAAAATTCAAACAAAGTCGGAATATTGGAAAAAAGAATGGAACATTTCAAATAAAATCATGACTAATGAGAAGGATTGGGTGATTGAGTAAACTTGCTATCATTTGAGCTTTAGTAAAAATAATCAAATTCTTTTGGTGCAAAAAATGAAGGTGAACAAAGACTGATGGATTCTATGTTGGACTAATAAGGGGAATTGCTGTTAAATTCTTCTTCTTCTTCTTCTTCTTCTTCTTCTTCTTCTTCTTCTTCTTTGTGCCATATTCTTTCATGGCGCCGGCGATCACGGCTCTCCAGCATTTATTAAAATTATCAGATTCTGATGGTGCTAAAAATCAATATTTTTAATCTTTTAAACCCAAGCAAGGCGATAAAGCCAATAAGAAGCAAAAGGTTACACGAAACAGACGTTAGTGAGGAGAAAGGACAATAAAAGAACCAGTTTAATAAAGACAGAAGACGATTATTTATCTTCCATTTAAACTTTTAAAGAATCTAAGTGGAAGGGAAGCAATAAATCGAAATAAGTACCAGAGAAGAAGCTATTACAATAGAACTTACGGTTCATGTACATATTTCAATAGTAAAACCATGATACTTAGTTGTCGATCTAACAGTACGGTTAAATTCGTGTGGTCAAGGTTTGAAAAGTCATTAGAAGAAATTAACATGAACATATTTGTAAAAATATTGATGGTAGTCACGGTGATGGAAAAGTAAATCAAGATACCAGGTCAGGACCTACATCATTATAGACTTTACTTTGGATTTTGTTGCAGATATCGAGATATATAATAGGGACACCCGACCAAATATGGCAGCAATATTCGATGCACGGACGGAACAGAAGATGTATAAACATGCAAGATGCTTTCTGGGAAAAAATGTCTGGGATAAAATAATGAACCAAATTTCATGGCAGAAAACCTAGCAATTGATTTCATATAATCCTTCTCTTTTTTGTCAGTTGAAAAATTGGTTCGCTATGGCGATTAAAATATAGAAGTTTTGTTTTGAAAGCGTTAAAATTTTAATGCGATTTCTTGCCCCAGTTAACAGCTGTCATTTTCTAAATTAGTTGCTAGTTTTACTTTATTTCAATTATCGTTCTTACTATTAAGACATGAGTAAATATTTGTTTCATCAGCATAAATAGTTGGGAACTGATAATATCGAGAAGATCGTTGACGAAAAAATAAATAAATAAAAAGAAGCAACGTATGTCCAAGCCCTTGATCACAAATAGAGAACACTGGAGAGAACGATGATGGCATGTAGAGATGATAATTATTTGCAACTTAGGAATTCAAACAATCTCACAATTCTTCCGAGAAGATTAGATTTTATTAGTGTTAGCGAGAAAAATCTAAAATTCTGTGGTTGGTATAAACTGTCGTCAGCTTATTTGAAAATTAATCTTGTAATGAATATTTTTATGTTAGATAAACAGTATTTTTAAATAGTTCAAATAACTAAAAATGTATGAAAATTAACAGTAGTAAAACAGAAATTTAAAAAAATCTTAACGAAGAAGCAACTTATCGATTACTACGCGTCGGTTACTTGAATAAACTTAATTAATAATTAAACCACAATTTTGGTAACTGGTTATAATGAATCGTTAGGAAAATGACGGAAGTTTCTAATATTGATTGTCCAGGGTGACCTAAAAGTTGCGAAGTGGTTTCAATATTTAATATCTTGTTTATTTTTGTTTACAAATTGTGATATTTTAGTAATTTATAGAAAAAGAATGTGAGATTTATTTCCCCTACGTATGGAAGATTACATCTTTTAAATGGCGTCCATTTTACAATTCGCATAAACATAATCTTTCTAAACTGTTTTCCATAACAGCTCCTAACATTTGTGGCTCCAGTGACCTAATTTCTGTTCTAATATTATTTTCAAGATCTGGTAATTGTTTGGGGCTTGTTGACATAAACCTTTTTTAAAGATAGCCTAACAGAAAAAAAAAAAACAAAACTGGAGCGGTCAGATTAGGAGCATAATATGGCTAATTTATCTCTCAAAATCGAGAAATTAATTTTCTATCAAACATTTTACAATATGTTTAGGTTGTTTAGTAGTGTATTTTTCAATGATCAAATTTTAGGGTCTTCTGTATATAAATATGAATTAAGAGAAAAATTAAATGCTTACTAAAAAAAGATATCAAACATTGAAACTCATTTGTGTTTTTGGGCCACCCTGTATAAGTAAAGACATTGATAAATAATGTTTAAAATACTGATATAAATGGCCTCAGTCAGTTTCTCGTCGCCGTTACATATCTTACTTCTGCTTTTTTAATAATAATATTTATATGGTAATTGTTCTGATTAGCTTTCCTATTTGGTACGTCGACTTGACGGATGTAATTATAAGCTCTGTAGTGGATAAGAAGTAAAGAATTAAAATCAACTCTCTTCTTCACTTTTACAAAAATTCACAACGACGTGTAAAATCCCGGTTTTTCCCAAATAGAAAAAAGATTGACCACGTGCTTAAAGAAAAAGTCGAAACCAGATTTCGCAAGTGCGAAAATTTGAATACTATAAAAGGCCTCGGTCAGCGTCAGTCAGTCAGACTCAGATGGGAGCAACGAGAGACACCGCTAAAATGTAACGAGAGAAACTTCAAGTCAACTCAGACATTCGTCCTCCCGCGTGCCTTTTACTTCTTCTCCATCCAAAGACATTCTTACTGAATACATACATACGTACGTACGTACGCATGTATCTCTTTCAACAATTACTACTACGAACATTTTCTACAAATCTTGATACCCATAACTTTCTCATTGAACAGGAACTCTACCCGTAACTTCTTAATAATGTTTCTAATTGCCCATTAACTTCTACAACTTGTGTGATTCTTTCCTTTTGATAAATTACTATTTTAACATGAAAAATGTATTTTTTAATCATTTCACCCCAAGCAAGGCTTTTCACTGCCACTGTTGCGCAGGGGGTTACATAGGGAAAAGTGATGAGAAAGAGTGGTTAGTGGGTTACATAGGGGAAAGTGATGAGAAAAAGTGATTAGGGGGTTACATAGTGGAAAGTGATGGGAAAGAGTGGTTAGGGGGTTACATAGGGAAAAGTGATGAGAAAGAGTGGTTAGGGGGTTACATAGGGAAAAGTGATGAGAAAGAGTGGTTAGGGGGTTACATAGGGAAAAGTGATGAGAAAGAGTGGTTAGTGGGTTACATAGGGGAAAGTGATGAGAAAAAGTGATTAGGGGGTTACATAGTGGAAAGTGATGGGAAAGAGTGGTTAGGGGGTTACATAGGGAAAAGTGATGAGAAAGAGTGGTTAGGGGGTTACATAGGGGAAAGTGATGAGAAAGAGTGGTTAGGGGGTTACATAGGGGAAAGTGATGAGAAAGAGTGGTTAGGGGGTTACATAGGGGAAAGTGATGAGAAAAAGTGATTAGGGGGTTACATAGTGGAAAGTGATGGGAAAGAGTGGTTAGGGGGTTACATAGGGAAAAGTGATGAGAAAGAGTGGTTAGGGGGTTACATAGGGGAAAGTGATGAGAAAGAGTGGTTAGGGGGTTACATAGGGGAAAGTGATGAGAAAAAGTGATTAGGGGGTTACATAGTGGAAAGTGATGGGAAAGAGTGGTTAGGGGGTTACATAGGGAAAAGTGATGAGAAAGAGTGGTTAGGGGGTTACATAGGGGAAAGTGATGAGAAAAAGTGATTAGGGGGTTACATAGTGGAAAGTGATGGGAAAGAGTGGTTAGGGGGTTACATAGGGGAAAGTGATGAGAAAGAGTGGCTAGATGTAGGAAATGTCAGAGGGAGGGTGATAGACGGGTAAGGATACTGAAGATGAGGGTTGGGTAGATGGGAAGAGTGCTTAAGAGAATGGGTGCGAGTTAGTGTGTTAGGAGGTTCATGCTATTTCACACAATTCTACAGATTCCAGCCTGGCGACAACCAACATTCTGTTGAAAACCTTCTGATGATAATTTTTGATAAAACTTGTAAGCTGTAGGGAGTTCGGTTATGTCTGACACAAGGCCGAATTAAAGAAACATTAACCATCTCCCCATATAGTTACACTGGTGACTCTGACGTACAATGAACATGCACCCAAATCTTCAGTGGTGACCCTAGACGTACAAGGAACCCGCACCCCCGGCTACAGCTCTATGCTAATAATTTCTTCTCTTTTACGTCTAACCTGTGAAGCTCTCTTCTGGTAACTTGCTTTCTAATCAACTTTAATCTTCAAAAATTTAAATGCGATGTTTAATCTTTATCTTTGACCCCCCCCCCCCAACTCTCTCTTATTTCACATATTCTTTCCCACTGTTTAATACCTGCGTCTTAGTGGCGTTATTGCTTTGTCTGGAGTGAAATGATTAAAAAAAATCAACGTGATATTCAAACAAATAATCTCGTTTTGAGTGATGCGTTTATGACTGATGTGTGACATAAGGTCGTATTTTATGTGGGATATCTATACCAATGCATACTTATATAGGCACAGGACAAAAATTATCCAGTCCCCGAAACTACTGTTACCCTAGTGTGAATATTAAACCGATGCCGCGAAGATGCTGAAACATGGTTGAAATTTCAGGGACTGGGTGTCTTTAAATGAACAGATACTACGCTTTGATCATTATCAAAATTAAAAGGAAGAATTGTAAATCTGAAGATAAAATG
Organism: Ascarosepion bandense; assembly: GCA_037127315.1. Taxonomy (NCBI): domain Eukaryota; kingdom Metazoa; phylum Mollusca; class Cephalopoda; order Sepiida; family Sepiidae; genus Ascarosepion; species Ascarosepion bandense. Next base: position 754,634 of record JBBBDQ010001015.1, on the reverse strand, counting down.
AAAATATTCAGATTAGAACATTACTAAAATCAGCTACAGCACAGAGGAAAGTACTATAATATTTACAGAACCTACTGTCACTTGATCTCCAGTGAACATCACCAGTTACTAATAGTATAAAATGTCAACGAGTTAAAACAGTAAAAACAACAGTAGTATTACTTTTTTTCTAACTAGATATAATTGAAAAATAATTTTAGTGGGAAGTTTTGCACACTGCACAAATAATATCTATATAAGGTTGGGAAATTCAGTTCGTTCTGAAAGTTTGCAATGACACCATCATTTACTCCCGCATCAATAGGAAATATGCCAAGGCTGACAAAGTAAACATGGCTACTGTTCTTAAAATGGTTCTCCAATCAGTGGTTAACTGGGATAAGAAATAGCTTGTAAATTTGAATGCCTCTAAAACAAAATGCTTATCTTTAACCATATAGATAAACTTTCTTGTCAGCCATCGTTTTTAAGCCATCAGCCATCATTTTCTATCCTTTCAATACCCACTTTTATCTCACTGTGAACCCCTGCCAGCCATCAGATGCAATTCTTCTGGAGGGCAACACACTGCAACTTCCTTCAGTTTACTTACTTCCCTGATAGCTGCAAAATTTCAATGCAACGTCAATTGCCATTTTCTATCTTCTTGAATCTCGTTCATCTTTTACTCATTCTTCAATACCCCCTTTTATTTCACTGTAACCCTCTGCACACTAGTGGCGGTCTCGCTTTTCAGGCGTGAAATGGTTAAAAACAAAGTTGTTCTCATCTATTGAGACATAAATCCCAAGTTGTCGTATATCCATCATTCTTCAAACTTAAAAAAGAAAGAAGCAAAAAATATCTCTTGACACCCAGTCATGATCCTTCCCTCCACTGCTCTCACTCATGAGCAGATATGCACAACACGACAGTTCCGAGAAGACAGGCTAAGTTAGGAAAGATTTCGCAATTGAGAAGCAAATCTGTAATACCTACCAGTATATTTACCGTAGCCTATCTTACATAACAAGAATAAAACCATACCTGCATCCCAACTATGCAATTTTCTACCTATGTAATTTTCTTACCTTCTACTTTTACTACCTCCTACCATTTCCACCTCCTAGTTTCCTAATAGTTTTACCTACTACATTTTTGCTACATCCTATATATCCGGATTTTCTTACCACCCACCTTTCCTACCTTTGACCTTTCCTACCTTTGACCTTTCCTACCTTTCCTAAATCTTACCTTACTTAACCTTTGCCTATTGTTTTTTCTTACTGTTTATCTTTCCTCCCTCTTACCTTTCCTACCTCTCACCTATCCAATTTTCTTACCTCTAACCTTTCCTGCCTCCCACCTATTCAGTTTTATTAACTCCTACCTTTCCTACCTCTTACCTTTCCTACCTCTTACCTATCCAATTTTCTTACGCCAACCTTTCCTACCTTCTACTTATCCAGTTTTATTCACTACTACCTTTTCTCCCTCTTCTTACCTTTCCTCCCTCTTACCTTTCCTACCTCTTACCTTTTCTCCCTCTTACCTTTCATCCCTCTTACCTTTCCTACCTCTTACCTTTTCTCCCTCTTACCTTTCATCCCTCTTACCTTTCCTACCTCTTACCTTTTCTCCCTCTTACCTTTCATCCCTCTTACCTTTCCTACCTCTTACCTTTTCTCCCTCTTACCTTTCATCCCTCTTACCTTTCCTACCTCTTTTTTCTACCTTTTCTCCCTCTTACCTTTCATCCCTCTTACCTTTCCTACCTCTTACCTTTTCTCCCTCTTACCTTTCCTCCCTCTTACCTTTCCTCTCTCTTACCTTTCCTACCTCTTACCTTTCCTCTCTCTTACCTTTCCTCTCTCTTACCTTTCCTACCTCTTACCTTTCCTCTCTCTTACCTTTCCTCCCTCTTACCTTTCCTACCTCTTACCTTTCCTCTCTCTTACCTTTCCTCTCTCTTACCTTTCCTCCCTCTTACCTTTCCTACCTCTTACCTTTCCTCTCTCTTACCTTTCCTACCTCTTACCTTTCCTACCTCTTACCTTTCCTACCTCTTACCTTTCCTCTCTCTTACCTTTCCTACCTCTTACCTTTCCTACCTCTTACCTTTCCTACCTCTTACCTTTCCTCCCTCTTACCTTTCCTACCTCTTACCTTTCCTCTCTCTTACCTTTCCTCTCTCTTACCTTTCCTACCTCTTACCTTTCCTACCTCTTACCTTTCCTACCTCTTACCTTTCCTCCCTCTTACCTTTCCTACCTCTTACCTTTTGTCCCTCTTACCTTTCATCCCTCTTACCTTTCCTCTCTCTTACCTTTCCTCTCTCTTACCTTTCCTACCTCTTACCTTTCCTCCCTCTTACCTTTCCTACCTCTTACCTTTCCTCTCTCTTACCTTTCCTACCTCTTACCTTTCCTACCTCTTACCTTTCCTCTCTCTTACCTTTCCTACCTCTTACCTTTCCTCTCTCTTACCTTTCCTCTCTCTTACCTTTCCTACCTCTTACCTTTCCTACCTCTTACCTTTCCTACCTCTTACCTTTCCTACCTCTTACCTTTCCTACCTCTTACCTTTCCTACCTCTTACCTATCCAATTTTCTTACGCCAACCTTTCCTACCTTCGACCTATCCAGTTTTATTCACTACTACCTTTTCTCCCTCTTACCTTTCTTACCTCCTACCCATCCAATCTTTTTACCTCCTACATTTCTTTATTACTATTTCTACCGTCTATCTATTTTTACCTCCGACCTTTTCTACTTCCTATCATTTTTACCCTCTATCTTTCCAGTGTTCTTACCGTCTACTTTTTTGCATTTTACCTTTCTTAACTCCTACTTTTCTCACCTCCTGCCTCTATAGTTTTCTCACCTCTTACCTTTCTGGTTTCCTTACCTTCTACTTTGTTGGTTTTCTTAACTCTTACCTTTCATTTTGTTTTCTTAATCCTAACTTTCCTATTTGTCACCTTTTCCTTCTTTCATCTCCTCCCCTCCCCCGGTTTTTTCCATTTCCTTTTTGCATAACTGATTCCCGTTCTATACTACTAATTTGCTATGCTTATCTTTGTCTGGCATGCGGCTACAATCCAAGATGCTTAATTCAGTGTTGTGTTACAAGTGTAAGATTTTACAAGCTAGTGTTTGTAACCGTGCGAGTAGTCTGGTTAAGTAATTGAGGTTTGGAGGTCTATTCAGCATAAATGCAAAATGTGTTTTCATGTAATCTGTTTCAAACACATCAATAATATTGATTATGATTATGATCATGATTGTAAGCACTTCCGGTCTCACTATTGGATGCTGGGAGCAAAACGAATCGAAGTAAAATTTGAATAAAATAGTTGTTAAGTTTACCCTATTTCGTGTCGTCTTTGTGTTGCTTTACCTTATCAGAGGCCAGTTTCATATAATTTATCTTTCCACCCTAAGCCCAGTAGAAAATACTCCAAACAAGATACTAGAAAAAGGTTGAAGAAATTGAAAAAAAAAAAAAAAATGATGGGATTTTGCGGAAAATGTGAAATACTGATATGTAATTTATGTTATAAAAAATTAAAAAAAAAAGCGATGCCCACAGGCTTTTGTACGCTGATTCGGATCGATTCAACTGCATACTGTAAAGAATGGGCATATTTCGTCCAAGATTTTTTTTCAATAGACAACGAAAAAGAAATAGAAGATTTTGCATTCCGTATATAAAGAGAAAAGTAAAAGAAAATCGCCTATACCTCCACACCTTTTTTAAAACTTGGAAGAGAAGTAAACAGACTGAACGAAGAAGGAAGAGAAGAAGAAAAAAGACAGTTTTAGTGAAGAAAACGAATATAAGCCAGCCTAAAAGAAAAAGATAGGTTTAATGAAAGGAAATAAAGAATTTTTTCGTATCTCTTCAGACGTTTCATCGGAAAGAAAAAAATGACAAGAACGGAAATGAAAAACGGAAAGTTGCATTTGTATTCTTTCGCGATTCGAAAGCGAGAATAAAAATGAAAAGTTGACGAGTACGGAAGAAAGACAAACAAGTAAAAAACAAATAAGCATGTATAGTCAAATAATTGGATCCAATTGAGCTACTTAACCTCAGAGAGATAAGTACTTTAACCAAATCTCCAAGTATTCAGATTAGCTGTTGGATTTGTAATAGTTAACCATGTCTCTCGTTTCTTGTTATTTAACTCACAAATGCGTTTTCGAGGCGTTAAAAACGAGAAAAGTTTTGATTTTAAAAACATTCGACTCCGAATTTGATTTTGTTTGCATTTTTGTTTTCAATACTATTTGCATTTCCTTTGACAATCATCGTCACAAGAGACGGTGCCATCGAAGACCGTCGCTAACGGTCCGATACCGAGAGACAACTAGTTTCAGTGACAACGAAGATGGTTCGATTAAAAAAAAGACTCTTCCCACTTTCCAAACAATATCCTCGATTGACATCTTTAATCAAGAAGTGGGGAATAGTAACCGCAAGTCAAGTTACTCTTGCAACGTTACATCAGAAAAGTTCTTAGCCGGACAACCTTCACAGTCGTACATATGAATAACAATCATTTCCATTATAATAAAGACCGTTGTGTTTATATATATATATATATATATATATATATAGTGATGATCATCCACGTATACTGTCTTAATATGTATAGGAAAGAATATTAATAAAAAGTTTTGAATTTAAAAATGTACTTTTTTTGAACAGTATTTGTTTATTTTTATTATATTTTATATTTCAGACCATCCTCGGTCCTTCATCAGAAACAAGTGATTTTTAAATTTGAATTAGAAACGTATTTCACGATAGCGTTCGAATATTTTTTGTTTACATCACGTGGTGTGTTTGTTCACAACATGCGGCACGTCCGTAATTTAAAAATCACTTGTTTCTGATGAAGGACCGAGGACGGTCTGAAATATAAAATATATTAAAAATAAACAAATACTGTTAAAAAAAAGTACATTTTTAAATTCAAAACTTTTTATTAATATTCTTTCCTATATATATATATATATATATATATATATATATATATATATATATATATATATCATTTCACCCCGAGCAAGGCAGAAATGCCACTGATGAGCTGGGGGCTACATAACTGTAAAAAGATTAATTAGAAAAGAGTGAGGAGTACAAACTAGTTAGAAAGGAGCAGTAGAAAGCTGAGAATGCAAAGATGCGATGACAGATACATAGGTGGAGAGAAAGGAAAGGATATACGGGGGTGGGGAGAGAGCTAGAGTCCAGTAGTTAATAGATGAGTATTGACATTGCATTTAAATTTCTGGAGGTTATAGCCGTCAGGAAAGCAAGAATATGGGAGGGAGTTCCACAGGCGGGAAGTGCGAGAGAAGAAGCTGCAGGAGTAGAATTGTCGTCTGCATTTGGCTAACTTGACTGTGAATGGGTGGGACCCAGTTGCCAGTCTGATTGCACGAGGAAACACCTGTTGAGGAGGCACCAGTGACTTAAGTTCGTCCGAGCAGAAGCCATGAAAGTATTTATAGAACAAAGGGAGGCCACATTTCGACGGTGGGGAAGTGGCTGAAGTCGAGCCGCCAGATCAGTATCTATCACATTACAGACTCTCCTTTGGAGCCTGTCGAGAACACTGAGGAGAACGACAGGAGTGCCTGACTATAAATGGCAGCAGTACTCCATGCACGGACGGATATGTGTGCGTGTGTGTGTGTGTGTGTGTGTGTGTGTGTGTGTGTGTGTGTGTCTCCTGTCACACTCATGGAGAGAGAGAGAGAGAGAGAGACAATAGCAAGGCAACGTCGAATCAGTTCATTAAGGAGACAATGGCGAGGCAGCGTCGGTTCACAACATTAGAGAGACAGCATTTTACAGGGTGTCCATAGAGTTCGTGTGCATTTTTAAAAAAAATTGTAACTTTATTTGTATTTGCGATAGAAATAATTTGTAAAAATGATTAGAAAGAAGTAAATCTATATTTTGTAAGGTTTTATTGAAATTTTATTTAAGTTTCCACATGTCCTCCATCATTAGCAATACAAAGGGTAATATAATTTTGCAGTTCACGGAAAACATTTTCCAACTGATTTATAGTAATGCCTAAAATCACATTAGTATCAATAACTATACTTAAAACTAAGTACATTAAACTTTATAACATTTTTTACAGATTATTTCTATCACAAACGCAAATAAAGTTATATATTTTTTAAAAGTACATACGGACTTTATGGACAACGTATATATATATATATATATATATATACACACATATATATATATATATATATATATATATATATATATATATATATATATATATATATATCCCTCCTTTCTCGTTCAGGGGTTTGGATTATTTTTATGTCTTAATGTAAGGCGCTTAATAGTACAATAGTAGGTACATCAATTTATATGTTGCCGTCATTTTAGACGGTATATCGAAATATATATTTTGCCGTCATTTTTGACGGCACGCGATCATTCTTAATAATAATAATAATAATAATAATAATAATAATAATAATAATAATAATAAATGAACTGATGTTATTCCAGGGATGACTTTAGTAGTTTCTGATCTTTTCATTTAATGTGCTTACATGTACATATTTTGTATTTGTGAATTAAAGTCGGTTATAGTAAATATCCCATTGAGCAATAAAGATTTTCTCAGAGAATGATGCACTATGCTTCGTCGTTTATGAGCAGGAGTAGTGGGGGAGCATCCTAACCAGCTTTCGAGGAGGGTTTTTTTTTTATTTGAAGCATGAAGCAACCGAAAATAAATAAATAAATAAAGAAACGGAAGATAGAGGAGGCGATAATGCTCTCATGCGTTTAACGCCTGTTTTAGTGAAATAGAAAACTATGTTAGTTTTTAAACTTCTCATTTGTCCCCCTTTTTCTTTTGTAAACAGCACTCATAGCTATGAATGTTATTGCAATATTTTCTTAAGCTTAAATATTTAACAATAAACTAGGGTAGGATGTGCGTCGTGGTGCAGTGGATATCGGCTCGGAACAATAAATGGGAGAGCCGCGTTCGAATTCCAGTTGAATTCATTGCATTCATTTACGCGCAAATACCCTTGGGAAAGGAATTAATCCGTCTCTTCCTTCCGGTTGTGGGTTAAATAACAGAACAGATTGGGTTCTATAGCCTTGGATGGCAACCAGTCTACCGCAGAAAGCAATGGCAACCTACTGCGGGATAATTTTCTGCCAAGTCAGTCATGTCTCTTTCGAGGCATGATCGCCCAAGCGTGTTTCACGTATGGCACTTAACTGACTGACTGAGGGTATTTTCCACTGGTATTTTATCTCCATCGAATTCGCCAAGAGCTTATTCAATTATTAAGTAAAGATTATGATTCATTAAAATAGGAAAACCTTGAAATTTTCACGAGCTCTGTTAGTTATTATTATTATTATTATTATCATTATTTGATCTGCAAACGGCAAATTCTGCTGAAGATGGAACCAAAGTACCAATTTTTGTGGAGATGGAACCAAAATTCCACAAACTGCGGAATTCGAGGATTTTCGTGAGTAAACGAGCAGTCCCAAAGACTGCAGTCTTATTCAAGTGTCAAATCTTGGTACTGATACCAGCATTCTATAGCCAATTCCAGAGTTCAATATCTATGGTAAACAGAGCCCCAACTACAATGGGGATGGTCCTCTCCTGGCTAAAAACTTTGTTCTATTTTTCTTATTCTTTGTCAATTACTTTATTGTATCCGGGACATGTAATATCTATGATGTTGGATGTTCTTCATCTCCAACTACAATAACTGGCTTTCTGTGCAATGCTTCATAGTCAAAGTGGATCATGACGTCACACATTTTGCAATGACAACTTCTCGAGTTTGTTCATACCACGTTTCTTTTGCCTTCCCTCTGTACCAATTTTGTGTATTTACTGACAACATTTCACACACTTTCTCCTTTATCACTACACGTGCTTTGCTTAATATCAGTTTTATTATCTATATATATAGCCCGGCGTTGCTCGAGTGCAATAAAGGCTTTAAAACTAATCCATGGTCCTGGAGATCAGACTCTTTAAACGTTGACACGAAAGACTAAAAAGCAATAGTTGTTTCCAGTTAAAGCGAAACCGTAGACTGAAATAAAAATAAATGGATGTAAGTCAAATTTTGATTTCCCGGTATCGATATCAAATAAGTTTTTTTTGTCGTAAACTGAATTTTGAAGGTTAAATAAGTCCTTTGAGAAAATGGTATCATGGCTGAGACTAAGAACTACAATTATACCTACTTAAGAGCCAAACCCGAAGCAAAAACTAAAATAAAATGGCAGAAAAAAATACAGACATACAGCCAGATAAACAGACACACACACACAAACATCTTGCCTTATATATAAATATATATATATATATTATCGATTTTCTGCACTATTGTAAGAACTGCAACCTTGAAACTTCAGAATATCTTTTGTTATGTCTTTGTCTATGAGTGTATCAAATTTAATTAAAATCGAACCACTCCTTCTATAACCTGATTTTTTTCAATTATCGCTTTTCGATATTTATCGGAGGTACCTCGACACAAAACCTAGCTAAAAACACTCGCAGTCGCTTATAGTACAACTGTGTAAATCTTCAAGAAAATCGGTTCAGCCGTTTTGGAGTTTAGAGGTAACGGACGGACACACACACACACACACACACACACACACACACACACACACACACACACACACACACACAAGTTCCATTTATAAATAAGTTTAGACAGATTTCATATTTAATATGGTTCGTTTTGAGTGCGTGTTCTTGACTTGAGACGATCAGTGATTTTGTCTCTGGTTTCACACCACTCTTCAGGGTCCAGAGGCACCTCGACATGGTGTAATGGTTAGCAAGCTTGTCTCGCTAGAACCTGTTACAACTGAGTAGTGAGTTCAAACCTCATTGAATACCCCATACTTTCGGCCTTGTGCCACATCTGTTTCAAATGTGAGGTTATATAATAACCTTTGAAGTAATAAAAGTGTCGGATTAGAAATAAGCCCATAAACAAATAGTTCTGTTAACGTTTCCAAATACAATACTTAGCAGATATGGGCTTTCAAGAGTGAAAAATTGTGTTTTCTTTACAAAAGGAGCAATAGTCTTTTTTTTTACTTTGAGGCATTGCGGTTATTTTATTTTTACTCTAATTTATAATATTAGGTCGAATGAATTTACATCTTCGTATTGTTTTTTTTTTAAATATCTTTTATTTTACGTTTTATGAAAAATATTTCTGTTTGTGTATGAGATATCATCATTTAAAAAAGTGCCAAAAGATTTGAGCAGCAGTAACATTGTAACCGATGTTAATATCTGTCTGAAATCCAATTCCGCTCGAAATTTAAAACTCTCTTTTAGCCATTTTCATTAGCTCTCCCCTCTCTACATTTTCTCACATATTTTTCTCTTCACTTTCTATTTTCTCTGTATCTTTCTTTTTCCTCTTTCTTTTCCTTTTCTTGATTTCACATTTTATTTTCTTCTCTTTTCTTTTCTTTTCTTTTTTTTTTTTTAAAATATCTTTTTAAAAATATCTTTTTTTTCCATAAATAAAGGGAAGTGTTGTTTTCATAAAATAAAAATAAAAACGTTTATTACCATCGTTGTTAACTACCTTATGGGACATTGTTCTTAATGTCGAAACAAAATGTACAATTTTGTATTAGCTTCTAGTTTTTCCCATGTTCTAACATAATAATAATAATAATAATAATAATAATAATAATATATATATATATATATATATATATATATATATATACATATATATATTACGGAAATTAACGAAGATTAACCAAATGATCTCTTTTTTTTAATCATTTTATCCCAAGCAAGGCTTTTCACTGCCACTGTTGCGCAGGGGGTTACATAGTGGAAAGTGATGAGAAAGAGTGGTTAGGGGGTTACATAGGGGAAAGTGATGAGAAAGAGTGGTCCGCAATAGGAATTGTCAGAAGGAGGGTGTTAGACGGGTACAACCGATAATTTGAAATGATTTGTTTGAACATTATTTTTGATCGATACTCGTATTTAAGTAGATATTCTGTTTTATAATCAAATAGTATATACATTTATTTCTACCGGCCTGATCATTTACGATAAAATTTTGTTACGAAAATATGTGTCATTCGGCAGGATTCGAATCGACTGGCGAGTGTGTATACACTGCATGTATAGAACACGTTAAAAATTTCCCGCCACTGTTTCCATGTGACTATGGCTTAGGAGGTAGCGACTCTGACTGACACCAAATCAGTCGAGTTTCGATCCCGGCCAAAAAGTGGATGTGTCTAGCCACAGATAATGAGCTGTGATACAGCGAACAGGCTTGTATGTGGATGACTATATTGTTTGCTATATTGTTTGCTAGTAGGAAAGGCAAATGACCCTGAAGAGTGAAGACAAGAAAATAATGCCCTCACGATGACTGAAATAGCACTATTCAGCCAAATGACAAGCTTCTCCTCTACATTATATATATATATATATATATATATATATATATATATATATAGCCCAGCGGTAGAATCGCCAACTGACGCCACTTCGGTCGGGTTTCAATCCTGTGTTAGAAGCAATTGGAGACTAACCGTACTGATGAGCTGTGATACAGAGAAACAAATCTGTCTGCGGATGACTATGTATAAAATAAATTTCGAAGTTCAAAACCGTTGTATGATCATTTCTACATGAAATCCCTAAGAGAGATTTCACGCATTACCGGCAACTTATACTCAAAATAATAATAATAATATATATATATATATATATATATATATATATATATATATATATATCCAGTTAAAAAGAACCAACAGTTTTAGAATTACGAGTTCTCCGGCATTTACTTCTTTTTTTTAAAGTGCTCATATATCGTAGAGCAAAATACAATTATAATTAAATTTGATTTTTAATTAAAATTAATTTAATTTACACTGCAACAGGCATTTTCACTACAATAAACCAACATGATGACGATGTAATATCTCAAAACAAAACTTTCCGTGTCACAATGTAAATTAATTTTTTTTTTATTATATCACCCCGAGCAAGGCGGTAACGCTATTGATGAGCAGGGGGCTACGTAAGAGTGAAAAGATTGAAAAAGAGCCGGAAACCACATCCTAAACAGGGAACAAGGGATGAGCCTCTTCACCTGTTCAATAGACGTGGGTGGAGTGTTAACCGGGTGATAGTTTAGTCTATCTACTCCAAAATTTTAGATACAAACAAATTTAATTATAATTATATATAAAAGCTAAAAATAATTTTTCTTCTTGTCTTTGCTCCTTTACAGATACATTCCATCTGAAAATAATTTACACACACACACACACACCTACACACACGTAAATATATATATATATATATATATATATATATATATGGTAATTTTCTAAGCGCAGCTTAGATGTAGCACAATATTGAAAGTATAGGACCCCTAGTGAGCATAGAACTCACTACTCAGTTGTAACGGTTTTAGCGAGATAGACGTTCCAAACATTACACTATATATATATATATATATATATCCGCAGACAGATCTGTTTCGCTGTATCACAACTCATCAGTACGGTTAGACTCCGATTACTTTTTAACCCAGGATTGAAACCCGACCAAATTAGCGTCAGTAGGCGATTCTACCTCTGGGCTATGGGCGTTCGGTAGAAGAAGGCAGACTTTTTAGCGTGTATATTATTTTCATTATACGCGCCCAATAGCCAGAGTACTCTAATTAATTTACTGAATGAGCGATATATTCCATTTGTAAACGAGTTATTACGCGACCTAGGATTCTACCATGAGTGGTGTCTTCAGGCGATTTTTAATCACTGATTTTACCGTTTACCGTTTTTCTTCTTAAAAACGCTCACGTAACCCTGTCTTTTTTGAACGCTCACGTGGCAGGAAATTTTTGAACGCGCAATTTTAAAAAATTAAAACGAATTATTGCGTTTTCATCCATGGTTGTATGAACCTAATAGGTATATTTTAATATGGTTACACTTAGTCATAATTTCCGTTCTTTCATTCAACAGTTCGTTTTTGTTTGGGAATCGCATAATCTCTAACTTTTGTTCTTGGCACAGTCTAAAAAAAAAGAACAAAAAGAAACACCGTTACGTCACCCGAAGACATCACTCATGGTAGAAACCTAGGTCGCGTAATAACTCGTTTACAAATAGAAAATATTCAAAAGTTTTACAATATAATTGTATTGAACACTTTTTAATACAAATGTGCACAGGTCTAACCCTATCGTGACCAAAAACTAAGTGTTAAACAAGCAATATATATATATAAAATAAAATAAAATAAATTTCGATGTTCAAAACTACTGAACGATCATTTCAACATGAAATCCCTAAGAGAGATTTCACATCTCATCGGCAACTACCACATTTCAAAATGAAATAAAAAAGAAATAAAAAATGAAGGTTAAGAATTAAAAAAATTACGTCACAAAAAATCGGTTAGCAATCAACGTCTATTTTTAGATTTTGGACAATTTCAATTTTAGATAAAGTTGTAAGTGAAAAATTAGAAAATTGGCTTTGTCTAGCTTTATAAAGGGAAAGGAGTTAAAGGATGGAATAGGAAGTAATGTTACATTGTGAATTAGGTTAAAAATAGAAGGAAAAGGTGGGAATGGGTAAGAAGGATAAAGAAAAAGAAAAGAAAAAAAGAAAAATTTCATATTTTAGAGACGCTCGATACTTTTGGATTAAAGTTATTTAAATATATATATATATATATATATATATATATATATATATATATATATATTGAGAAGAAAAGGCAACACATTGTGAAACAGTTATAAATCAAGATTTATTTCAACAATGTAATTCTACATTGCCTCTTTCAGATCGTTGAGAAATAAATCTATTTATGTATGTATCGGTATTATCTGCTTATGATTTTCGACTATATTTCACGCGGAACAAGTGTAGTCCATTATAATAGATATTAATTGAGTATTAAATACTGATTTACGCGCTATCAATTTTCTTGCTTTGGAATTGGTGTTTGTGAAACACAATATTATAAAATCCTCAGGTGCGAACATAAACAACAACGCATTAAATAATCATCAATCAGCTGCATAAAGACAACGACTAAAAGACGTAACGGCATAAAGAAGTAACATTTCATAACAGGCCATACAGAATTTTATCATTGTTCTTTTTTAAATAACAAGCTCAGTGGATAGACTCTTCATTAGTACTACTGATTTAATAATTTTATAGTATCTTATTATTATTATTTATCAGAACACTTTGTATCGATACATTTTTCCTTATTACCATTATTGTATAACACATTTTCTTCCATCTTATAAAAAATAAAAGTGACAAAGTCCTGTGTCAAAAAGTTTCAAATGATAGTTTGATTTGATTTTTTACGGTTTATTCATTCTTTGTGGCTTATTTAATGCCGAAACAGGTTTTGTATTTTAATAATAATATTTTTTTTTGCGAGTGAATATTACATTAACGACATTTTGAGAAAAATAATAATTTTTCCATATACAAGTCCTACTCTTTAACCCATAATTAATTCCTTCCTTTCCCAAAGATATTTGCGCAAAAATGAACACAACGAACCCGATTGGAATTCGAACTTGTCTCTTTGATTTCTCGTTCCGAATCGCAGTTCATTACATCATCCGAACATTCTACAAATGACAGATAAATATATATATTATTTGGAAATGTTCTGCAATAATGTCAATAAACAAGTCTGATATGAATATATATATTTATATTGTTCAGATTTTGATGTCTTTGAGCAAGAAACATCGAATGCAAATCGTTCCCATTAGTGGTAATTAGGGTTAATAAAAAACACAGTTGAGTAAATATGTTTCAAAGTTATTTTGCGATGATTCTGGAACGCTTTGCAGATATTTTTCTGTTGAAACTAATGATAAAAAAAACTTTTTACAGGCGTAAAACAAAAGTTTCTTAAAAAGACTGAGATGGAAAGCACATTTCTTTTTAAACCAAGAACATAACACAGAGTTTCTTTGTTTCCAGCGTTCTTCAGCTGCACCTATGTATATTTTTTCGCCGTTATCAGCTGATTCTACAGTGGCTTGGTATATTACGTTGCTCTGCAAGCAAATACCGTTTAAGGGCATTCGTTCTTTATTCTGCAGTTATGCGTGGGTTTAATTTGTTCAGGTGGTTTGTTTGTTATTTTCCTGTTATGCTTTTTTATTATTTGTGTCATGTCCTCAGTGTAACTATAGCTGATATTTACTGTTTGTGTTGAGTGTCTTGTGGAGAGTGCATAATGCGTGGAAGTGTTTGTGTATGAGTTTAATAAATATTTTTGCTACGTTTGTTTTTACTTTTTTGTTGTACGTCGGGTTGAATCATATGCTGTTTCTCTTCCTGTTGGCTTTTTTGTGCTGTATGGTGTGCATATGATTGTTGCCTGGCATCCACTCTCTTTGAGGGCTGTTTCGTAGTTTTTCTTAGCTTCGTTGAATATGGTTTCACTGGAAGAATTGACAGAAAGCAAGAGGTTAATTGATTGTGGTATCTACTTGATTATTGATAGTAGATGACCGGAAGATGTGTGTGTGTATAAAGTGGTTTATCATTGGGTTTTCTGTGTGGTTTATATGTACCGTTTTTAGATTGAAAGTAATATCTAGAAAATCTACTTCGTTTAGATGAGTTCTTATGTTTATGTCAAATCCCATATTTTTGAAAATCTTTATGGTTGTTTTACTAAATTTTGTCTGTATTTTGTTTATTACAGTTTCTTAAGATTATTAGGCCGTCGTCTCTGTATAATTCTGTATCATTTCTATCGATTATTTTACTTTGTTTATGTAGCAAATATCTATTAGTTCGCAGGTATCTGCACCGTCAAAGTTTTCCATTGTAGTGTCAAAAAATCCTTTTTCTCTATGCCTTCATTGCTGAATAGTAGTGAATTTTCGGAAGTGTTTACTATTTTTTAATCGTTTGTGCTTATTATTATTTGTTTTTGGGCTAAGGAGATGGTCTTATTTCTCGTATAGATTCTGTTATAGATGGTTACAATTCTTTTTATATCTAGTTGCATAAATTTCCAATTATATTTGGTTTTTTTTTTTTGCTTGCGGAAAACTCTAGTTGTTTTTGTGTTTTTCCACTGATTTAATCTTAACTCTTTTTCTTTAGCTCGAAAATAATTATTTTTAATATTTTCACTTATTTTACCCAGTTCACTTTTGGTAGGGTTTATGAATTGGCACGTTGGGTTTGTTCTGAAGTTATCTTTGGTATTTTAGTGTGATAAATGAACTTAGTAATGCAATTTAATCAGTATTCTAAGTCTAATATTTAGCGGTTGTTTTAACTTTCTTATTAATATCGTGCTGAAGGGAGACAACAGTTGTCTTCTCTTTTAAGGAACTCTTCTTTGTCTGGGTCAGTTCCCTTCCTGGCTTTGGGATGTATAGCCACGAGGAGCGCTGCGGACCTGACGGTATGTCGTTTTATTTTATCTACTCTTGCTAAAAACATTTTCGTCCATTTGGACAACATAAACATTCTTCTCGTTTGGGGACGTACTTAAACATTCTTAATGTATTGTACTTGTTTTTGTTATATTAAATGCCTATTTGTTATTGCCATTGTTCTTTTTACTACACGTGCTACGGAAGCCTATTAATGTTTATATTAGTATCGCGCAACTAGAAATATCGCCGGCTCGCAACGAATACTAATAGCGCTCTGTTGCTTCTTGGTGCTTTTTGTATGTTATATTGTCCTTGAGTTATTTGTTATGTTTAGGGGGTTTCGTATAAATTTCTAGTTTAGTTCACTACGATAAATACGTGAGTTGAATTGTTTATTTTAATTATATGTTCTTTTAGTTTATTTTGTGGGGAGGGGGAAGGTATCTTGCTGTTTATAGAATGTTAAGTTCATTACTGAATGTGCGTTGTAGTGCAGTGGATATCGACTAGGAACGACAAACCAGGGTGCCGAGTTTGAATTCCGGTTGAATTCCTTGCATTGACTTACGCACAAATACCCTTGGCAAAGGTATTAATCCATCTCTTCTCTCCAGTTATGGGTTAAATAATAGGACAGATTGGATTCCGTAGCCTTGGCTGGCAACCAGTCTACCGCAGAAAGCAATGGCAACCTACTGCGGGATAATCTTCTGCCCAGTCAGTCATGTCTCTTTCGAGACATGATCGCCCAAAGCGTGTATTACGTATGGCACTTAACTGACTGACTGAAGTTGATTATTAAGTGAGTCAAGTCTTTCTCAAAGTCGTCTAGTTCTTTACGTTGCGGGGGACATTTTTTGTTTTAAAGCCGTAAAGAAATTTTCCTTGAGTTTGATATTTGTGCTAAGTTCTTCATTTTAAAAATGAATGTGCTTTCCATATCATTCTTTTTCATGAAGGTTTCTATTTTTCTATTAGTTTTAGTGTGGATGTGGATGGTGATGGGATGGGTATTCTTTTAGGAAGTAGTCGAGATTAAACATTGTGCCCCAGACCCTCATCAGGTTTTCGTTCCACATAACCTTCAATGAATTTCAAGCTGAACAATTAATTTAAATTACATGTGGTAGAGTGTTCTTGATCCGTTAACAATGTCAAGAATAACTCGTCTAGTTCTTATTTAGTACTGCTCGGTTATAATTCGTCTCATTGCCATTGGGTTCAAACACACACAGTACAGGGACTGAACATGTAATTACTATGTTACCAAATTCACAAACTAATGCTTTAATACACTAAGCTTTTTTTTAAATATCTTTCTAGCTGCCACGAAAAGGGATAACTCAACACCGCTGACCGGGCGCCGGCGCAACTTAGAACCGAGACAAATCAGCAAGTCTGAAGTCTGAAATGGTTCTGTATCCGTTTCAGTTTTGCTAGTGCCAGGCGAACGAGTAGATGACAACTGCACACCACCGACTCAATACCGCCGACCGAGCGCCGGGACAACTCAGGACCGAGACAACTCAGCACCAGAAAAACAATCTTTTTTGTTGTTTTTATATACGAATAAAAGTAATTTATTAAGGATTAAAATTTTAATTAGTGAGTATTTTCCTTCAATTAAGACATTTGAAAAGGCATTATGTAAACCAGGTTTTTGTCTTTAATTAGTTTTAATAAAGAAAATCGTAAAGAAATTTATTTTTTGATTGTGTAAATTGACATGTAAATTCAATAAAACACACTTATTTTTAACTATTTTTTTATTTTTTTATAATCGTGTCGCCTCAAGCAAGGCATTTTACTGCCACTTTTGTGCAGGGGGTTACATAGGAGGAATGATATGAGGAGTGAGAGGTTGCAGGGGGTGTCGGGAAGAGATTACTGATGAGAGTTGGATGGACGAGAAGGAATGTTATGAGGAGTGAGAGATTGCAGGGGTGTCAGGATGAGAGTAGGAGAGGGAAGAGAGTACTGATGAGAGTGGGGTGGCTGTAGAAAAGCATGAGAGAGAGGATGTAAGTTAGTGAGACAGGAGATGACTCTTGATTTTACATTTAAATTCTTGGAGATTGTAACTGTCAGGAAAGCAAGTATGCAGAAGAGAACTCCACAGGCGGGAAGTGCGAGAAAAGAAGCTGATGGAGTAGAATTTGCATTACAATTTGTTGGTTTCACAGAAAAAGGGTGAGACCCAGTTGCTAATCTTGTGGCTCGAGGAAATTCTTAATGAAGTAAACGGAAAAATACAAAACAAAGTGAAGCATTTTTTGTTTTAATTATTTTCAATAAAGCAAATCGTTATGTAATTTATTTTAAAAAATTAAATCGAAATTCTTATTTTTTATATGTCAATTTATTAACAGATAAATTTCTTTGTAATTTAATTTATTAAAAATGATAAAAAACAAAAAAAACTGGTTCATGTTTTCAAATTCACTAATTAAGGTTTTAATCCTTAATAAATTACTTTTATTCAGTTATAAAAAGAATTTGTGTTTTTTCTGGTGCTGAGTTGTTTCGGACCTAAGTTGTCCCGGGACTCAGTCGGCGGTATTGAGTCGGTGGTGTGCATTACAAAACCTGAAACTGATACAGAGTTATTTCAGAAATTCACAACAATGTTTTGGAGTTAACCCCCAAAGATCTCTTCCTTTGGGAAAACGAAGGCGGTTGGAACTTACATTAAAACTTAATAACTGATTAAATTGTGGGTCCGTGAACATGGTGACATAGGCGCATGCTAATCTTACCACCTATTGAACTCTCTCTTAATTTCTTGCTTCCCTAATAACAACAATTTTCAAAAATGTACATGCAACGTCAATCGCTATCATTCTTGAAACACGTTCTTTTTTTTTTTGTCTTTTCCTTAATTCCTCTCCACTCTCAGTTTCATAATTCTCTTTCACTTTCACTCCATGTAACCCTTTCCTTTCTTGTGGCATTATCACTTTGCTTTGAGGGAAACAATTAAAAAACTTTAATTGCGTTCAATCAGTAGGCAGGGCATTGCGTACTTGTACTCGATGGAGACAAGGCGATCAATAATAAAAAAAAAAAGAACAAGACGAAATATTCCGAGGCATTGGCAGTGAGACGAGGACAATCTAACCTCAGAGATTAAGATAAGTTCGAAATTCTCTGAAAGTTACTTGAATCTTGTTATGGTGAAACACACCTATTCCTCAATTAATGAACTCTCCCTCCTATATTAATAAGAGTTAACAGGAAGTTAACTGGAGAAGTTCTAAGGAAGTTCATAGGAGTTCTTAGAAGTTCTAGAGAGTTCTTTAGAGTTCTATTGGAGTTCAGTAGAACTAATAGGCAGTTGATATTAGTCGGCAGTTAGCCGAATACTAAGGAGTCAGCTTGCAGTGGAAGATTACCAAGTTCCTAGCATTTTGGGTGCGTTAAGTCGATTAGCAACCAACATAGCACGATTATAACTTTCAGTGCGAAAACAACTCCGCAACTGATCTATAAACACCTGATGAAGGCTGGAGGTCATAACAGCCGAAATTAAGTGATAATAACAACAAAGATGAAAATATTAGTCCATATGGAAATAATGATAACTCCTCATCCCAGAAATTCAGAGAGAAAGTAACATTTGTGTGTGTACGTGCGTGTGTATGCTAATGTTCTGGTCCTGTATTTATTTGTATTTTGTCGTAGAGTAAAATACGGCTAGTAGACGTACGTGTGGACGCATTGTAGCCAGACATTGATGTTCCGGGCCGTCGAACATGGTTGCTTTGGAAAAGACGGCAGCAATGGAAAGCGGACAAGAAACCTTGTCGAAACTTGCGGTTCATAAAACAGTACGTAATCGGATTGCAGCAGGAAGAGACGTAAGCAAGCAGCTGTATGAAGGAATTACTGGTTGATGACAAGTTTCGGTTAACAGCCGCTCGGTCAAAGGCCATCCATGTCTGCACGAAGTAAAGAGGGCACCAACATACAAAAAACTCCAGGACGATAACAAACAACATGCGGATCACACGAAGTTTTGCTGCACGG
This sequence comes from Ascarosepion bandense, assembly GCA_037127315.1. Taxonomy (NCBI): domain Eukaryota; kingdom Metazoa; phylum Mollusca; class Cephalopoda; order Sepiida; family Sepiidae; genus Ascarosepion; species Ascarosepion bandense. The sequence goes on along the minus strand of JBBBDQ010001015.1, from coordinate 735,132 downwards.
CTTTTCTCGCTGTTTAACTGGCGAATACCGCCACAGTAATCGAATTTGGATTTTGAAAAGCGATGACTTGCTGTCGCACTGGGGTCTGACCTTCCACCTGTCATGATTAATTCCATCTCATTTGTTGCCGGCTTCCGAGTCGTAATTTCTGAAAATAAAAAGGTAAGAAACGTATTAAGTATCAACTAAATTTAGCATAGTTTTGCGCAAGGTCACATAAATCAGGAACCCATGAAGATGAAATTTCCCGAGAATCAGGCAGTTAAGTGCCATACGTGATACACGCATGGGCGATCATGTTTCCAAAGTGACATGACTGACTGGGCAGATTATCTCGCATTAGGTTGCCATTACTTTCTGAGGTAGACTGGTTGCCAGCCAAGGCTATAGAAACCAATCTGTCCTATTATTTAACCCATAACTGAAAGTAACAGACGGATTAATACCTTTTCCAAGGGTATTTGCGTGTAAGTGAATGCAAGGAATTCAACTAGAATTTGAATTCGGCTCCCCGATTTATCGTTCCGAGTCGATATTCACTGCACCACAATAGCTATTAAGACTTCAGATCAACTACGTAAGTTGATCGACCGATAGGTTGAGGGTGACCTTAACGCCCCATTTCTTTTTTACTACCTTACGGTAGGGGTGGGCGCGACTCTTATCCTGGATTTCTCTACTTACTCTCGATCTTTCTCTTTGTTGCTGAGTGCTCAGCAGAGAGGTGCCTAGTAAAATTTTTAAAGGCTTTGGTATGACCCGGCTGGGGATCGAATCCGCAACTTCTCGCACTGTAAGCGAACACTCTACCACTGCGCTACTACCGGCTTCACATAAAAAAAAAAGCTTAAACTATTTTGATCCAGGGTTACAATAACGAAACGCCAAGTAATGTTGCTTATTATGATTTTTTTTAATCACATCACCCCTAGCAAGGCGGTAACGCCACTGATGTGCAGGGGGCTACGTAAGAGTGAAAAGATTGGAAAAGAGAAAGCCGGAAACCACATCCTAAACAGAGAACAAGAGATGAGCCTCTTCACCTGTTCAATAGACGTGGGTGGAGTGTGAACCTGGCGATAGTTTAGTCTATCTACGACAATTGTTAAAAAAAGAAAAGAGTGAAAAGAATGAAAAGAGAAAGCCGGAAACAACATCCTAAACAGGGAACAAGGGATGAGCCTCTTCACCTGTTCAATAGACGTGGGTGGAGTGTGAACCGGGTGATAGTTTAGTCTATCTACTACAATTGTAAAAAAAAAAAAAGAAAAGAGTGAAAAGAATGAAAAGAGAAAGTCGGAAACCAAATCCTAAACAGGGAACAAGGGATGAGCCTCTTCACCTGTTCAATAGACGTGGGTGGAGTGTGAACCGGGTGATAGTTTAGTCTATCTACTCCAATTTAACTGAAATCGAAGAAAGACCACATCATGAATAGAATAATAGGCAAGTTACAAATTGGAGATACCAAAATCAAGAAAATACAAAAATTTAAATATTTGGTAAGTGCTTCAACGGAGGACAGAAAGGCGCATTAGAGTGAGATAAGGATGTGTCTTCTCACCGGACTCATTCAACTTGCACAGTGAGGTGATTCTTTGAGAATTAGAAGTCCTACCAGGATTGATTACTGGCGACCACAAAACTTAACAGCATAAAACATGCAAATGATATACTGTTGATAACAGACACCGAAAGGAAACTACAAGAACACATACAAAGTGTTTAAAGGAAAGCGAGAAGAAAGGACTAATCATCAATTGCAAGAAAATAATACGTGTTTGTCAGCAAAACGAACAGCCAAATATCCAAACTACGAACAACAGATGCTAAAATAATGCAAGTACAAAAATTTATGTGCGTTGTGGTGCAATGGATATCGACTCGGGACGACAAATCGAGAAGCCGAGTTCGAATTCCAGTTGAATTCCTTGCATTCACTTACGAACAAATACCCTTGGGAAAAGCATTAATCCGTCTCTTCCCTCCAGTTATGGGTCAAATAATAGGACAAATTGGATTCTATAGCCTTGGTCGGCAACCAGTCTACCGCAGAAAGCAATGGCAACCTACTGCGGGATCATCTTCTTCCCAGTCAGTCATGTCTCTTTTGAGACATGATCGCCCAAAGCGTGTATCCTGTATGGCACTCAACTGATTGACTGACAAAAATTTGAATCTTGGGAAGTGTTTTAACAGAGAACAGAAAGTGTGACATTAAAATTCGAAGATACATTAGGATAGTTCTCCTAAATAGCAGTGAATGCTGTATAGACAAAGATGAAAAATAAACTTTAATCATCAGAAATTTGGTTTTACAGAAGGACGTTGAGAATACCATGGGCTGAATATAAAGTTTTAGAGAAAATAGAATCAAAAGGGAAACATACTTAACATCAATAAGAGACAGCTGAAATTTCTAGGGTACATAATGAGGAAAGACGGCTTGGGAAATCTGATATTCACAGGAAAGATTGAAGGCAAGATGGACAGAGAAGAACATAGCATAATTACTGGAATTGAGTAAATGGATGGCGGAACAGGGTTTAAAAGAAATAACAAAAAGACAAAATGTATTAAGAGCTACAAGAGACAAGAAATAGTGATCACCTACTCCCTGAGGGGTCACTACTCATGAAGAAGTGACAACTAAATATTTTTCAGTCATGAATGTTTAACCGCTTGATCTATAAAAGCTTAATAGTGGGCAGGACCGTGTGTTAAATATTGGTGCCACATCTGGTCGGGTGCCCCTGCTATTCAACTCGGGGTTCTTGACAAAATCCAACGGAGAATCTGTCATGTGATCGATCCCGACTTGGCAGCTCAGCTGCAGTCGCTCTCTGATGTGGTGTGATGTGGCCTTTCTGTGTCTCTTCTACAAATACTTTCACGGCTTCTGCTCCAATGAACTTAGCTCACTGGTGCCCCTATGTACGAATTTACTCGTGCTACTAGACTAGTAACTATGTCCCACCCTTTTACAGTGAAACCAATAAAATGTAACCGCAACTTCTACTCTACTAGCTTCTTTTCTCGCACTTCCCGCCTGTGGAATTCCTTTCACTATACTTGCTTCGCCGACATCTACAATCTCCAAGAATTTAAATGTAAGGTCAATAGTCATCTCCTATCTCACTGACTCGCAACCGTTCTCCAAGCCTCTTATCTCTATCTACTCCAACCCCATCACACCAGTATTCTCATCCTTCTATTACCCTCTTCTTGACACCCCCTATAACCTACTCCTCTTTCTCATCACTATGTAACCCCCTGCGCAACAGTGGCAGTAAAATTGCCTTGCTTAGGGTAAAATTATTAAAAATAAATTAAAGAAGATCAAATTTAACCATAGAAAAGTACTCTTTCGTTCATCTTTGAGCGATCAGAACTATATTATATTTTATGATAGTTACGTAAGTTGTTATTACAAGTAATATTATCTTCGCTCTTTATTGGATGAAACATAACCAACCATTGTTCATTTTAACTAGTATTTCGTCTAATTTTAATTGATTTTCATCAGAGCTGTTCAGGCCATCACACGATGCAGAGCCAGACCGTGATACTCCCCGATCGGGGAAACCCATGCATGATTAGGGGCTCCTGTCAGTACCTTGTGACACTTTTTTTTAGCTTATCAACATTTACTTTTTCTTATTTATATTTACATATGTTAGAAATTAAAGTAAGCACAACTGACTATTAAAGGATGATAAAACTTCGAGTTCAAATTCGTAAATTTGTTTTCTCATGCTAAACCTCGAAATAAGCACTTATAGGATACTAATCCTATAGCACCCAACAATGAACTAAAACACACAAAGTAAAATTGCACATCCGAAAAATTGGATTCAAACGACTAAAAACATTTTGGAAAAACCCAGACCAAGGCAAATAAGTTATTGTGAAAAGCAAAATTTTGGATCCTAATTGGATAGCAAATCAAAAACTGATATATGACATTAGTCAAATGTTTTTGTTTTTTTTTCACACCCAAAGAAGAAAATGCCCGCTAGAGCCGGCACATGACAAATCGACTACTTCAACGACATCTCTTGACCGGTCAAATTCAGTCAGAATGGGTGCGGTATCAGATAGTATCTCACAATGTCAGGAAAAAACTTCAAGCTGACTCAGTCACGTCTCTCCTTTACTTCCAATTTTCTTCATTTTTACTCCACGCCGCTAAAGAAAACAACAACAACAACAACAACAACAACAAAAACAACAACAACAACAGGACACTCTAAGTACAATTTCTTTATTTGTTTTATCTTCTTTCTCATCCTACTGCCAACCTACCAAAAAAAACCAAAAAAAAAAAAAAAAAACCGGGAAGGAACATAAAACTTTATATTCTACCACTATCAACTTGAAACTCTAAACTTCTGTCAGACATTTAAAATACTTACATTTCTCTTTGAACAATTTTAACTACAAAACTACATTCATTTTCTCAATGAATATTTTTCTTCTCACAAATATTTTATAGTGTTCACTTAACGAAATTTCACTTATATTTGACTTCTAAAAATTTTGTCATTCTGTTAATAAATCTTTACTTTAATGTACAAACAAAATATTTTATCATTCCACATTTCAACATCCAACCTTCAACCTTCTGATATTTAAGTTGTGGGAACTTCGGCTGTGTTTGGCACAAGGCCAATTTACCAATCTCAGGGTATATACCGCTCGGGGGTATCGATTTCCGATATCGGGGAAAATGAGTCGTCTGAGAAGGTCTACTAATGTTTGAGACTAAAAACTATAATTTTACAAAGTTAGAGCAAATTCTGCAGTAAGAACCACGATAAAAGGGCTGAAATACTGATCTTGATCAGACTTGATCGGATATCGGGGTATCAAATTCCGAGATCGGGGGAAAATCGGAAAAAAATAAGTAGCCCTTGACCTGACCGGAAGCCTAAAAAATATTTGTGCGAAGCTTGGTAAGAATTGGATAAAAATTGTGGATTTGTATAAAGAACATACACACAGACAGACGCACACACAAACATCTTGCCCTTTATATATATAGATAGAATTGCACAACTAAGAACTTACTATTGAAACATTTTCTATCGAAAATATGTAGATACAGCAATGAAAGTTTTATGCTGAATGTATTCGTGTACAAAACTCTTTATAGATATGTGTCCTAGCAATAAGTAATACTCGTATATACGCCAATGTCTCTGGTGGAAAAGTCAATACTTGTCTTTATATCAAACATTGAATGGACGAAGAGTTCGGAAATGTTTGTGTTGATTGGTTCCGGACATTGATATCAATCAGCAAGAAATCTATGAAACATGTGGTCATCTATCGATCTCTTAAGAGACACAAAGTTTTTTGATACATATCAAATAGTTTCAGAAAGAAGAAGAAGAAGAAGAAGAAGAAGAAGAAGAAGAAGAAGAAGAAGAAGAAGAAGAAAACCAATTGATTCTCTTCTTGCTCTGCAAAAACGTTTACCAATTTCATCCACACTCCTTTTCGAAAACACACGCTTCAGTCTCTCAACACTGGCGTGCCTTTTATCTAAAGAATTCTTCACTTGTTCGACTCTTATTGTTCTATCTTCCAGCGAAAAGTTATGCTTTACATATATAGACCAAGAATATTTCCCACTTCTCTTAATTTTTCAGGATCTACGCTTTATTTTATCTAAACAGGTATATTGTTCTCATCATTGTTATTTTGCCAAAGGCAACATCCATTCTAAAGTTTTGAACTCGTAAATTATTCTAGATTAGTAGATTGAGACATTGATCCTGCTTGAATTATCGCATCTCCTTCTTCCATATGCCGCGTCCATTCAGGACATGGTCGATCATAGCTCTCCAAAACTCCCTATCATTTGTGTCATTGGCAATTTTTCTTCCTTTGGTAAGGCTCTCGAACCCCTTTCCAGCATCCATTCACACAAACAAGCGAGGTAGGTAGCTCGCTGTCTTCCTTTATCTCTCTTGTCCTCAGTATATTTTGTCAAAGCTAAGATTTCTAACCTCACCCCTCGCTTCATTATTATTATTTTTTTGGAAAATAAAATAAGAAACAGCACACAACCTAGGTAGATATTTGGGAAAAATGTGCGTTGTGGCGCAGTGGATATCGGCTCGGAACGAGAAATCGGGGAACCGAGTTCGAATTCCAGTTGAATTCCTTGCATTCACTTACGCGCAAATACCCTTGGGAAAGGTATTAATCCGACTCTTCCTTCCAGTTATGGGTTAAATAATAGGACGGATTGGGTTCTATAGCCTTGGTCGGCAACCAGTCTACCGCAGAAAGCAATGGCAACCTACTGCGGGATAATCTTCTGCCCAGTCAGTCATGCCTCTTTCGAGACATGATCGCCCAAAGCGTGTATCGCGCATGGCACTAAACTGACTGAAGTGCTGTAAACTTGGATGCGCAGGACGGTTAATGGGTAATGGCTTGGAGTTATTAATCAGAGAGCTGAGTACCAATTCTACTTGGGTTTGTTATTTTCACTTACATGCAAATACACTTGAGAAAGGTCTGAATCCACCTCTTCTCTCCCCAGCTATGGCTTAAATAGTATGAATTGTATCCGAAAATCATTATTATCTAAAATAAATTTTACAACCTAAAATATTTTTAGGCTCTAAATAACATGCAAAGGTTTGATAAACCATAGAAAATGAATCGATCAAATCTAATTCGTAGTCTTGTCAATGGTTAAAATAAGAATCATTGTCTGTCGTAATTAGCGTTGTGGTGCAATGGATATCGACACGGAACGAGAAATCGGCGAGCCGAGTTCGAATTCCAGCTGAATTCCTTGCATTCACTTACGCGCAAATTCCCTTGGGAAAGGTTATGGGTTACATAACAGGACAGATTGGGTTCTATAGCCTTGGATGGCAACCAGTCTACCGCAGAAAGCAACGGCAACCTACTGCAGGATAATCTTCTGTCCAGTCAGTCATGTCTCTTTCGAGAGATGATCACCCAAGCGTCTATCACGCATGGCACTTAACTGAGTGAATATAATAGTTGGAATCATGATTAAGGTTTTTGCTGGTCATAAAATGGGGGATCGGTTTTCTATGTTTATGAAGTAATAAACTGATCCCCCACTAATTACTACTTATTAATATAATGATATATTACAATTCATCTCTTCTCACTCCAGCTATGGGCTAAATGGCAGGATAGATTGGATTCAATAGCTTTGGTCGGCAACCAGTCTACCGCAGAAAGCAACGGCAACCTACTGCGGGATAATCTTCTGCCCAGTCAGTCATATCTCTTTTGAGACATGATCGCCCAAGCGTGTATCACGTATGGCACTTAACTGACTGACTGATCTTCATTTTTATCGTTATCAGCACAAAATTTCGGCCAGTCTAATCTCCGAGTCTCATCTTGCTGAATTTCTTTTAGTATTGAATGTTTCTTTCGAAATAAAATATTCATATTTAGTGATATTATCGCAAGGTTTCTGATAATGCTTTCTCCTTTATTTTGTTTAAATTACCTAGACTAGATCCTTTTTTAACCAATGATCCTTTTGAGCTAGCATCTATAGCTTTTTTTGTTTTTGTTTTTACCATATCATTTCAATCAGTTCACTCAATGACCATCGTAATCGTGTTTAAATTTATGAGACGAGGTCGAGTAAGTAATGACTTTTCTCTCTGACTGTTAACCTAATCTGTATGGTTGGTTGGTTGTTTGGTTTTGTTTGGCATATCAACCTCGGCGGGTCATTTATTGCCAACTAAATTTTATTTATTTATTGTTGGTAATACCTTTTTCTTTCAATAATTTATTGTCGTTTTTTTTATATAAGTTTTGTGTCTAGTAATACTTTTTTCTTTTCGAGTATCAAGATTCATTGGGATTTGTTTTTAAGGGCAGGGTCCCCAAGTCCTACCCTGTTATTTAACCCATAACTGAAGGGAAGGAACTAATCTGTATGACTTCTTATTATAAAATTTCGGTCTGTTTACTCTCCGACCTTCCTAGTTATGTCTAAATATCTGATACTAGGTATTATTAGTAATCAATGATTATTTCGAACTAGTAACGCTATCTTTTTGTGTTTGTCATAACATTTAGTATTCATTTTGTTTCGATATAATGAAACAGAGACCACAAATAACGCAAAAAATGGCTCAGTATATGCACTGCTAAATAAAACCATCAAAAACATATAAAGGCAAATCAAAGGCGCGTACCTCAACGACCATACGTAAAAGATAAAAGAAATAGCAAGACATAAAGCGTACTCTTAGGCAGGTTACATAAAATTCCCAAAAATGAAATAATAATGGAAAAAGAAAAAATACTAAAAGAGAGGGAATGAATAAAGAAGGAGAGTTCTTCCATGATGTCAGAAAAAAGAACCCTCTATATTCAAAAGCATAAGGTCAATAATATAAAAGTCTGAGGTTAGATCAACATTGGCCAAGACGAAGAGGAACATAGCAACCAGTCTATCCATAATTCGAATAAATATGATGATAGACCGGGATAAAATAGGGATATATTGAATAATTTACCATAGAAATAGATTATAAACGTTTTTGCTATAGCGATACAGCACAAATCACAGGATTTCATTATAAATTACTGACGAAAAATACATGCCTTATAAAGCATTTTAAGAGAAATTTTATGTGCCGTTCACTAGAGAAATGAATCAATAATTGTTTACTATAGAAATTGTAGGGGAATAAATTAGGATTCATTTACTACAAAAATGATTAAAAATGATGTTCTATTGAAATATAGTGACTTTAAATGTTGTTTTTTTTACTCTGACATTATTTCTGTAAATGTTATTTTTAGTGGGTATACGCGATTGAATGTGCTTGCTTTGTGGTGAAATGGATATCGGCAGGAGTTCGAATTCCAGTTGAATTCATTTTATTCACTTGCACACAAATACCTCTTATCCCTTCAGCTATGGGTTGAATTGCGGGACAGATTAGATTTTATAGCCTTGGTTGGCAGTCAGTCTACCACATAAACAAATGGCATCCTACTGAGAGAAAATCTTCTGTATAGTCAGTCATGAATCGAAAGATAGTCAGTCATGGATCGAAAGATAGTCAGTCATGGATCGCCCACGCTTATATCACGTACGGCAGTTAACTGACCGATACGTGATTGTGTTGGCATCACTGTTCTTTATTGAGTTCTTCAACAGTGAAATTTATGTGAACCGACTTTGATCGAGAAGTTCTACTAAAGAAAAATGTTCCATTCCGACAAGAATTCCGTATTCCATTTTTACATCAGGGAAACCACTCCGATAGTCGAAGCGTGCCCTGTCGGGAGACCGTCATTGAGTCCTGCCTTATCATGATGGTCTCTTGTAGATTAATTGGTAAGTGCACACTTCAGCTATCGGTGTTGAAAAAAAAAAACTAGAGATTCTATTCTTGTCGGAGAAATATTTCTCATTAGCAGAATTTCCCAGTCTAGGCCGGTTAATAGAAATTTCGCTGTTTAAGAAACGAAGATAAAACAGCGACGTCAATAAAAAAAGGTTTATAGTAATAGGTAAAATTTATTGAAATATATAAAAAATATAGTGTTTCGGTTCCTTTTCTAAATCATAATGCGGATAAGAATAGCAAAATGCTTTTCAGAAAGTAAGTAAAGTAATAAGGAAACGGACAATGCTCCCAGAAAGAAAGAAAGAAAGAAAGAAAGAAAGAAATTAAGAAATCTGGTGTAAAAATATAATCTCTTATATGACTGTGAACGCTGTACGAGTTCTTCAAACATAGAAAAGATATTTGAAGCGACAGAGAATTGGTTTCTACAGACGATTGCTGAGAATACTATAGAAAAAAGGATGGACAATTTATAGCTCGCGGATCGCATGCGGTCATCAGTTTTCAGTGGACTGCGGAAGCATTCAGGAAAATTTTTTAAATGTAACATTTTCTCCAACTTACTACAGTAAATGTTAGTGCTGAAAATTTTCCATGTTCGAAGAGTTTTGAGGGAAAATGTTTTCTATTTTTTAATCTACATGCATCTGTGAACAAAGGTTTTCTTGCATGAACATCAGTCGGTCAGTTAATTTCCATACATGCTTTGGGCGATCATGTCTCGAAAGAGACATGACTGACCGGGCAGAAGATTATCCTGCAGTAGGTTGCCATTGCTTTCTGCGGTAGACTGGTGGCCAGCCAAGGCTACAGAACCCAATCTGTCCTATTATTTAACCCATAACTGGAGAGAAGAGATGGATTAATACCTTTGCCAAGGGTATTTGTGCGTAAGTGAATGCAAGGAATTCAACTGGAATTCGAACTCGGCACCCGGTTTGTCGTTCCTAGTAGATATCCACTGCACAACAACGCACATTCTGCATGAACATCAACAAAAGTAAAATATAGATCTTCTCTGTCTGGCAAAAACTTTCAGGCAGTGATGAAGATTTCAACAAACAAACATAATCCTGATTTCAAAAGAATTGTTGAAAAGTGTGAGAGGTTACATTTGCCTCACTGGATTTCTTGCGCTGAACGAAGTGTATTTGCACGTGAACAATTTTATTACAACATTTTCTGTGTACCATTAATGTTTTTCTTTTAGCCATTTATTACATGTATTACATATATAATTTACATTTACATTTCACATTAAATGAAATATTTACGTAAACTAATAAATATGATCGGTTTTTGAAGGTACAGTCCTCCGCTAAACGCGGCCTACTCAAAGTGGTACCCGAGCCAAATTAATTACCCACCCCTGCCGTAGGAGGAGCATGCGTGTAACGGAAAATTTAAGGGAACTAAGAACAAGGAAACTGCTGCTAACAATCACAGTGCGACAGCTAACATGTTGGTAAATGTTCGTTTTAGGTGCCGACGGCTTTTCCTCCTTCAAATTTATCCAAAACAGTATTATTTCTTTGCAAAAGTATATGCTGAACTCAAATCAACAATTAGTTATTGAAGAAACTTACCTTTTTTGCTTCATGTAATTAACTGCAGAATGACGTTCTACGTAGGCAGAATTTTCTGTCGAATTTTGGTCGATTTTCTTCCTTTACTGAAACTTCCGGCAATGTACTTCCTCTTTGAAAGTAATAAGCGTAGAAATACAATAGCGCATTACTTTCAATACCGGAAGAACATCGCCGGAAGTATCAGTAAATGAAGAAAAATAAACCAAAAATCTTCCAAAATTCGTTGCATTACGCAGTACGTCATTCTGCAGTTAATTACATGAATTCGTGAGAGTTACGGGAGAGAAAAAGTGCGAGATATAGTTCGTTTTTTTTATGGACATTTACATAAAAAAGGTAAGTTTCTTCAATAAGTAACAGTTGATTTGAGTTCAGCATATACATTTGCACAGAGATAATGCTATTTTGGATAAATTTGACGTCGGGACTTACAACGAAAATTTACCAAACTGTTTGTTAAAATAAAAAAAAAATAAAAAAGGCTTTGTAAATTGAACGTTTACAGAGTACGAGAAAGTATAGAAAAGAAAGATTATTAAGATGGTGTTAAAGAGGAAATAGCTATTGCGAATTACAAAGAGTATGACGCTATGGAGTGTCATGAACAACCATGCCCTAAAGTTAGCTGGGCAGTTACAATCACATCAGACTCCTATTCGTGGCTGCATAGAATAGATGTGAACCTGTCCCCGAAGTAGCTAAGCCTTTGCTGACAATGAGGCATCGTATAACCCCTAGCAACTTTGGCTCTGGTCACTACTGGCAGCTCTGCAATATTGTCTAAATTTTCCATACCTCCTCCCTTTTCTCAGTTTGAAGTTTGAAGTGTTAAAATTCATTGCTGATAAAGTAGATTGTTTTGCACAATCTTTGCACATAAATTCTTCTCAAAATCTACTCTTGAGTATTTTTTGCCTGACTTCCTTCTTAGAACCGAGTCTCTGTTGAAATAACGCCTTCTATAAATGCTGCTATCATCTTTAATCTGGGTACCCACCAATAATATGGAACTGATGTTAGTCTTTAAATCACGGGTGGACAAACTTTTCAGTGTAAGTACCACATTAAAAAAATCACACTTTTATAGACCCGCATAATATATTAACCAAAATAATATATAAAATAGGCAAAATAAAATGATTAAAAAAAGAAAAAATGCAGTTAATTTTTATTAATTAATATTTTAAAGAACTGTTGAAGATTCATATGAAACGCATTTATTTAAAAGACAAAGTAACTCAGTTTAAAGGAAAACAATTTTTATTAATAAGTATTTTTAAGTAGGAGCTTTACATGAAACATTTGAAGCACTAACTTTTTATGAAAATGTAATTAATTTTTATTAATTAATATTTTAAAGAACTGTTGAAGATTCATATGAAACGCATTTATTTAAAAGGTAAAGTAATTCAGTTTAAAGGAAAACAATTTTTATTAAGTATTTTTAAGTAGGAGTTTTACATGAAACATTTGAAACACTAACTTTTTTTTATGAAAAACAATTATTTTTTAAAATTAATATTATAAAGTAGAAAAACATATTTATTTGAGAAAACAAAGTAACTGTTTCAAGGAAGATTCTTTTATTAATTAGTTTTTCAAAGTGAAAACTTTAAATGAACCACAAAGTCACTCAATTTCAAGAAAAAATATAATTTATATTTTCAAGTAGAAACTTCATTTGAAACACATTTGCTTAAAACAAAAAAACTCAATTTAAAGAAGAAAAAATAATTTCTCTTTCAAATTTACTAACATTTGGTGAGACGCATGAATTTCTTTGGAGGGTCGTAGTTTGCCCACACCTTAAATAGCCCTTTAGCAACCATCTTCTGTTGTTCCAGAGGAATCATCTCAGACGTCTGAACTATCGGCCTATTAACCTTCTTAATTTTGGCAAACGACTAGAGTCTCTAATCAACATTGCATTGGCTAAGCATGTCTCATCGTAGGGTCTTCTTTTAGAAAAGCAATATGGTTTTCCTTTCTCTATGTGGCTTACGGCCATATCACCTTGAATACACCAATTCTCGCTCGATCACCCAAGTTAAGCAACGTTGAGCCTGGTCAGTAGTTAGATGGATGACCGTTTGGGAATACCAGGTGCTGTAAACGTTTAGTGACGGATGTGCGTTGTGGTGCATTGGATATCGGTTCGGAAACAGAAATCGGTGAGCCGAGTTCGAATTCCAGTTGAATACCCTGCATTCACTTAAGCACTGGGAAAGGTATTAATCCGTCCCTTCCCTCCAGTTATGATTTAAATAACAGGGTAGGACTTGGGGATCCTGCCCTTAAAAACAAATCCCAATGAATCTTGAAACTCGAAAAGAAAATGTATTGCTAGACACAAAACTTATATAAAAAAAACAACAATAAATTGTTGAAAGAAAAAGGGATTACCAGCAATAAATAAATAAAATTTAGTTGGCAATAAATGACCCAGCGAGGTTGATATGCCATAAAAAGAAAACAACCAACCAACCAATCTTCTCTGGTTAAGTACTGATGCACTAACAATCGTTGCTGAAAGAGTCTATTAAGCTTTAGATAAGCAGATGTCTTGTTGACAACTAGGATTCATTGCATCATAAGGTCTGCATCACATCTGAAACTGACCATTAACCTGGTACTACGGCTTGACAAACCACTCCACATGTTGCCATAAATCCAGGCTCCAGTTAGAAAAATGTTCAGGTGACGTTTTGTGTCCAGTATCGAGGTCTTCTTTTCTCATAAACTATGGACGTTAAAGAAAACTGAACTAGCCTATTGGAGATGAATCTGGTATCTCTTGGATTGAATGTGGATGGGATATGAGCCAGTGATGCATTTTTACCAGTAGCTACGTAAGACCGTAAATCGAAGGATGCAAATTTCCTCAAAATTTACGAAAAGAATTTTCCTATCTGTTCGACGATTATTCTCATACTCCCTTCAAATTTTGGTAACTCACGTCGTCTTACTGTGAGCAGCTTAACTGATGTCTACATTGACTCAACATATGTCAGGACAAGGTTTTGCTATTTCCATGACGTCAAAGTACAATGGCGCTACCTATAATTGTGTTAGTCTATTTAGGTGTGATGTACGGTAATGAACTGATGACATCTTCTGAGTGGTTAATTAACTCTTATTTTTTAGCAAAATATTTCAATCTCATAAAAATGTTTTGCTGGTTGTAAATGTTTACATAAACGAAAAATTTAACATAATGCAAATGTATATAGTTACTGCAAGGATGCTGAATGACGTTTTATTCCATCGTATATATATATATATATATATATATATATATATATATATATATATATATATATATATATAAGCACGAGTTTGTTGTTGCTTGGAAAGTTTCCATGTAAACAAAAACAGTTTGTCATTATCGTTTGTCCGTGGGTATAATATATAATGTAATTTGAAATCTTTGAAAATGGCTTATGTAAGTCAAAACCTTAGATTGGGTTAATAAAATATCATGTATCAATATTGTAATTTTCTTTCTTCATTAATTGATAATGCTATTTAGCTTATGAAAGTAATTGAAAAAAATTACATAAAATAAACAGACAGCACTTGTCTATATTATTTAATGAAACATGCATTAATATATATATATTAATAGAAAATATCACTTAACTGATCGGCGTCACTTCTATCATGCATGGCGGAAGTAATACTGATCAGTTAAATGACAATTTAATTTATTAATTATTATAAATTAATTATTTCTATTAATATTCTCCATCTCTTGATGTTGAGCACTTTATTGCAAAGCTTTCTAGCCCTAAATGTCTTTCTACCAGTGAAACATTGAAAGTTTTGGCTTCAGTTTTACAACACTACACACACACACACACACACACACACACACACACACACACACACACACATATATATATATATATATATCTGTAAATTCAGATAAAATTTGGATGGAAATAGCCATTTTCAACACTTTCATTTTAAGACATGCATTGTCGACCCCGTTTAAACAAAGAATGAAGAAATATTCTAATGTCCTAGGCTTGGTCTGGTAAAGGAAGGGCTTGGGGAATATTGGATATTATAGGGTTAAGATAGCGGAATCTTAGTAATAATTTCTTCTTTGATAGTGAAACGTATATGGCTTGACCATTGGGTTAGTAGTGATAGGTAGTGATTGGAAGGGTAACTGCTTAGCCAAATTTATTTGTGATTAAATGGAAAATATGATAATTATTGCAATTTATATTTATTTCTATGACGACACATACTAATGATTTTTCTAGGTTTATTCAGAAGTATATTCTGATATTGAAATTTTAATATTTTAATTTTTTCTATTAAAGAAAGATTACATTTGTTTCTTAAGCTATTATGCCTTGACTATCAGCTTCCATTTTAATCTGTGGATTTAGGCTGTTGGACGGAATAGAGTTACTATTAATGTTGTGTTAGTTTATTTTCTTTTATTTATACGATGTTCGTTTTTTTATTTTGAGGATTAAACATGGGTATTAATTACCTTTTTGGAGGGGATTATTTTATGTGAATGAGGTATTTTTTGGTTAATTAAATTTAACGAAAAATATTTTCGATATTTACATAACACTGCTTATTCATCTCTACGGTTCGCCATTGTTGGGGTACTTTAGAATGTACAGCTTTTCACTTAAACATAAAGGGCAGATGTGGTTAAACGGTTTGCAGGTTCTAGTTTTTTCCAGGGTTTTCCATTTTACTTTGGGTTTCTTTGTTTTGAGTTCTTTAATTTCCAAAAATATGCAGAAAGGGATGTTTGGTTTCGATATAAGTTGTTTTTGAATGAAGTTAAGTGCATGTACCAGTGTTGCTTAAAGGTGTTCTTAGTAGATCCGATATACACTTTATTTATAGTGGGGTTTTCAATTGATGATATATTGCATTGATAGACAATTGAATTTATTTTACATATAAAGCTCTACGTTGTATCGAGCACTCTTTATAAAAGTAAATGCATGAACAGTGGGTTTAAAACCTACGTGTTCTGTAACTTTCTTACAATATATATATATATATATATATATATATATATATATATATATATATATAAGAGAAAATGGCAACCCGTGAAGACGAAGAAGCTAATCCACAAGATTTTATCTAATTAATATAAATTATCAATTAGATAGAAATAAAGAGCTCAATGAATATTATCCAGAGCAAATATATTGAGAAGAAACCTTGTGGTGATACCGACCGAGCAAAAGCGATGAACCGGATGTTGGCTCTATACCGACCAGAAAGCGAATGAATAAAAAGCACCTTCGCGCAGGTGGATTCGCGCAGATGTCCCGATTGAAAAATAAAAATTAATCAAATATCAAATTTCCATTTCGCGAGCCTACGTGAATTTTATTTACCAGCCAATGGGAAGCCCAGAATCAAATTCAAGTATGAAATTCCAAAACAAGCTGCGTTTTGATCCAAAAACGAGAGGAGAAGAGTGTAATTAATATCCCATTGACTTAAGTCGAGCGGCTACTATGCTGACCTCTTTCTTTTTCCCTGTCTCAAAAGTACTTATTAACCTCTTCAAAGACATTCCTCAAAAGTACTTGCTGACTTGCTGACCTTAGAAGCGGCAACTTCAAAATGAACATCCCCTTACCTACAAGACGCTTCCACATTCTTAAACCTTTTATCTCTTTCAGTATTATATTATTTTCCATGAACACTTTAACCTCCGTTGGACTTATATTCAAGTATTATTTTAATTGTAAAACATAAATTGAAATGTGTATATATAAATGCTATTTTATACTCAAATTGCCTTTCTTGATTTTATAATCATTTTATGAATTATAGTGGGCTATCTTCCCACAAGGCCAAATTCCGCACGGTATACAATTACACTTCAATATAACGAAATCCTACTACAATTAGAAAAGAATAAATAGGATACCCGCTATAGCCTCAACCATTTAATTATGTGTTGAGTTTTCTTATATATATATATATATATATATATATATATATGTGTGTGTGTGTGTGTGTGTGTGTGTGTGTGTGTGTGTGTGTGTGTGTGTGTGTGTGTGGATAGATAGATATAAGCTGAAACATGTGTTTCTAGCCGGTGATAAAATAATCAAAAGAAAGACAGCCTCTTCCTGTTGATAAAAACATGAAAATCTCTGAGATACAGGAATTGATTTTCCTAATTTCATGGTGCAATTGAATGGTTAATGAATTAGCAGAAAAATCTCTGGAATTTTTTTGTCTGAATATGTAGATTAAAAAAAGAAAAGGAATAAAACCAGAAAATGTTCAACGAGAATGTTTGATAACAGATTTCGAAGAGAAAACTCAAGTGCAAATACACGTTAATACATAAAAAGACATAAAATAAAAGGGACTATACTCTTTCTCTGTTTTTCTCAATTTCTCTTTTTATTTTCTTCTTTTCGGATTTATATTTTTAATCTCCGCTTTTTTTCCTTCTTGTCTTTTCTTCCGTTTTGTGTAATTTTTTTCCTTTTTTCCTTTACCTGTTGTCCTTCCTTTTTCTCATTTTTACAATTTCTTTCAATTTTTTCTTTCCCTATTTCATTATTTTTTCTTTTTTGATATCATTTCTTCATTTATTTCCCAATTTTTTGTCTTTCTTTATATCACTTTCTTTTTCATCCTTAATTTCTTTGTTTTTTGTAGTTACCACCTTCATTATTTCTTTCTTTTTATTTTCTTTCTTTCTTTCTTTCTTTCTTTCTTTACTTTCATCAGTTCTTTATTCCTTTTTTCTTTTCCTTTCCCTCAATTTCACTTGCCTTTTTCAGATACTTTCTGATTCATTGCCATCTAATGTCTTTCTGTCTTGTTACAAATATCCTGCAAACAATTCCGGTGTTCAGATTGATATCAAAACATACGACAATAATAATATTAATAATAATAATAATAATAGAAAAGAAGCTTTTATGCCATAAGATAGTCCTAACCTGAATATGCGTCAATTTTTCTTTACATACCTCACCCACCATAAAATGATTTGGAAAGCAAATACGTCTTCTGTCCCGACCTTAATGCACTCAAAATCGCGCATATCAGCCGAAGAGATAGATGGCTCATTTTAGCTTATATGCAAGTGTGGTGCATTCTACGACAAAGTAATAATAAAACTAATACCGAACAATATAACCTTGTAAATAAAAAAGGTGGTTTTTGTTGGACGAATTTACTACACTTTTCATGTAACCTATCGCTATACGATGACAGAAAACAAATATTTGTATTGAACTGTATCGTGATATGTTTGCATAAAGACTCCACGATACTGGTAGACTGTCAAAATTTTATTTCTAATTACAACAGACAATGATTTTTATTTTGACCATTGTGGTGCAATTTGAAAGAGCTGTTTAGTAAATTAGCCTATTAGAAGAAGTAGTTAAGATTTTGGGATCAAACTGTGAACGATGGATTGAGAAAACTAATTTTATATCTTGTAAGATATTACCTGACAAGGAAAAGTTGTTTCGTGTGGATTTATGTCACTGGAATGCTATGTCGGCTGCGTGACGTGGAGTGATTTAACGTCGCCTGTTCGAATGAACCTGATGCACATGATCTACATCAGGTAATGGGAGCAGTGGTAAAAGAGTAAGCTAATTAAAAGAAGCACTTATAATATATATATATATATATATATATATATATATATATATATATATATATATATATATATATATACTAGCAGTATAGACGGCGTTGCTCGGGTGTAATGAAAGCTTTAAAACTAATCCATGGTCCTGGAGCTCAGACTCAGCCTAAAGAATAAAAAAAAATTTGTGGTTTTGTACAAAGAACATACAGACAGATAAACAGATACACACACAAACGTCTTACCTTATATATATATACATTAGCGGTTTTCTGCACTAGTGTAAGAACTGCAACCTTGAAAATTTCTGAATATCATTTCTTATGTCTTTGTCTATGAGTGTATCAAATTTGATTAAAATCGGACCACTCCTTCTATAACCCGATTTTTTCGATTATCGATTTTCGATATTTATCGAGGGTACCTCGACACAAAACTTAGCTAAAAACACTCGCAGATGCTTATAGTACAACTGTGTAAATTTTCAAGAAAATCGATTCAGCCGTTTCAGAGTCTATAAGTGACGGATACACACAGACACACACACACAGACAAAGTTCTATTTATAAATAATTTTAGATTTATATATATATATATATATATATATATATATATATATATATATATCCGAGTGGGTATAGAACGAAGAAAGAATTTTTCGCTCAAAACATTAATTTAAAACAGTGCTCGATATATGGACGTTTCAGAGGACGTATCGATGGACCCAAATGAATAAAAGGACTTATTTAAAAAAAAAAACTCACCAAAAATACAGGAAAATAAACAATGAGCACAAAAACCACATAGATAGAATAAACCAGGATGATAAACTAATTACAGACAAACTGAAAATAAGTGATAGAGTCCCCAAAATAGCAACGAAAGAAGCATACGCACTTCTGAAGGATCACAAACCTGATTTTTACAGCAAATTACCTGAAAGGATAATAAACCCCACTAAATCCGAAATAGGTAGGATAAGTAAAACAATATCAGAGAGGGTCAACCAACAGATAAAAAATAAAGTTAAACTAACGCAGTGGAAAGGTACGGTGGACGTAATCGAGTGGTTAAAAAAAATTGGGGGAAAAAATAAGGCCACTTTTTTACAATTTGTCATTGTAGATTTCTACCCATCAATTTCGGAGAACCTATTCGGTCTCGCCCTGGAATTCGCGAAGTTCTATTCAGACATCACAGAAGATGAAGTCAAAATTATCCTGCACTGCAGGAAATCAGTTATAATCCACGACAACGAACAGTGGACTAAGAACTCAAAAGAGAACCTTGATTTATCTATGGGAGCCCTGGATTCCGCAGAGGCCTCGGATCTGATTGGATTATTCTTACTGTACAACTTAACTGCACATAAGGAAATTGAAACGGACAAAATAGGACTATGTAGGGACGATGGACTAATGATAATTGATAAATTTACTGGCGGTAAGGTTGATAAAACCAGAAAACTAATCCATAGAGTCTTCAAATCTTTTGGCCTTAACGTAGTGATTAATCACAATGTCAAACAAGCAGACTTCCTTGACATAACATTAGACCTAGTATCGAACACATTCCAACCTTACATGAAAAACAACGCCAACCCAAGATATATAAACCCCAACTCTAATCACCCACCATCCATAATTAAGCATATCCCATCATCAGTAGAACGTCGCATTAACACACACTCATCCAGTAAAGAAATATTTGATAAGCACAACGTAATTTATAATAAAATCCTTAAGGATTTATACCAATCATCGAAAATCAGCTTTGTAGAAAAATTCAAAAGTCCAAAAAGTAAGAATAGAAATAGAAAAATAATATGGTAGAACCCTTCCTTCAATCAATCAGTTAACTTCAAGCTGGGGCATAAATTCCTTAAATTAATAGAAAAGCACTTTCCCAAAAATAACCCTCTGAGCAAAATCTTCAATAAAAATACCATAAAATTAAGTTATAGCTGTTCCAATAATCTAGAAAAAATAATAAACATGCATAACACCAAAATATTAAAACTACACAGCAAAATTAAATCCAAAACTAATACAAGTCCGTCCAGTGACAACAACCTCTGTAACTGTAGGAACCCCAATCAATGCTCCATGACCAATAAATGTCTGACAAAATCTCTGATATATATATGTTCGATCTCATCCATAGAAAATCCTAAAGAGGAAAAAATATATATTGGGAATACCATGAACGTATTTAAAAAGCGCTTTTACAATCACCTTTCATCCTTCAATAACAAAGAAAAACAAAACATGACGTCACTCTCCAAATACTTTTGGAAATTAAAAAACGAAAATAAAACACCTAAGGTTAAATGGAAAATCCTCAAACAAGCAAGAACAGCAAAATCTATAAAAGAACCATGTTTTCTCTGCCTTCAAGAAAAAATAAAGATCCTTAAATATATACATAGTAACAAGCTCTTAAACCAGAGGCACGAAACCACAGTAAACTGTAAACACATTAGGGACATAACCCTACAATCATGCTAGGAAATACTAGGAGTTTGACTAGATATTCTTGTTATAAAAGACTAAAAATGCTACAGAAAAATCGATCTAATAAACCCTTAAAGTAAGATCCAATACCCACAACAACATCTAAATAAATAAAATGTAAAATTAAAAGAAGTAAACGGGCTCCCAAACTATAATCTAGGAATAATTAAAAATTAAAGGAAAACAAATTGATCCCCTAAATTCAAAATCAAGATTAAAAGATATACAAATTTAGATAAATTATAAAAACTGATAAAATACAAATTTACATTTGCCCTCTAAAAAATACAATTTTTGATTTTTTATAAATAACCTCGCCTAAATACAAAACAATCCTCACTTAAATAGATCAAATTACGAAAGTCTACAACAAAGTTTAATATTCCAAAAGCAAAAAATAACTCCCAAATTAAGAAAATAGCCCCTAAATTAAAAAAGAATAAAAAAAATTAAAAAGGAAAAAATCGATCTTCTAAATTCAATATTAAGATTAAATATACAAATTTAGAAACATTATAAAAGCTGACAAAATAGAAATTTGCATTTACTTCCGAAAGAATGCAAGTTTTTTGCCTAAATACAATAATACATGAATAAACACCCCGATCCCGCTAAAGTAAAAAAATATAAAAAACAAAAATAAAATACAAAATATACCGTACTGAAAAATTCAAAATTAAAAAGAAAAAACACCCCACCCCTATCATGTCTATATAAGGAACCCTAAGAAAAACAGCATCGCCACTAAAGGAAAGAGAATAAATAAAATTTGTCTGGTAACAACAGACACAAATAAATCAAGCGCTAGCTAAGCAAGACACCTAAAAATTCTTAAGGTCAACAAACAAGACAAGTCCCCAATCACACACACAAGAAAACCCCACGGAAACACACAAAACTGACCGAGTAATAGCCCCCCCCCCACACACACACACCAATCTCTGCTAAATTCTAACCAAAAGATATACCCGACAGATAAAAACGTACACTCCAACAGATAATACCATTAATCGACAATTTAGCACTTACGCACCAGGCTTTTCAAAACTCTAGAAGACACATTCCCTTCATTATCAATAACCCCAACCAACCTCCCACAACAACATTGAACCAAATATAGGGAGCAGACGAATTCAGTTTTGCTTTTATTTTACCTCCCGAAGAAACGTACCCAACGTCGAAACAAACATATGATTGTCGAGGACATATATTAAAAAATAATGTACATGTTCTAAAACATAATTTATAATATATATATATATAGTTTCTGGTCTCTTACCATCAGTTTCAGGCATTTTCACAATTTTAAAACAGCAACCAAAGGAATTATGCAGGAAACAAGGAAGATTTTACAGAAAGATTGTGCATTTAATTAATTAACCAACTGAAGATTGAAGGAAAGTGCATGAAACTGATAGAAGAATAACGTTTAATTTCATATTATATTTAAGGCTCTGGATAGATAGATAGATAGATAGATAGATAGATAGATAGATAGATAGATAGATAGATAAGAAGGAAGAGACTGGGTTAGATAGATAGATAGATAGATAGATAGATAGATAGATAGATAGATAGATAGATAGATAAGAATGGAAGAAGGAACTGGGTTAGATAGATAGATAGATAGATAGATAGATAGATAGATAGATAGATAGATAGATAGATAGATAGATAAGGAAGGAAGAGACTGGGTTAGATAGATAGATAGATAGATAGATAGATAGATAGATAGATAGATAGATAGAAGGAAGGAAGACTGGGTTAGATAGATAGATAGATAGATAGATAGATAGATAGATAGATAGATAGATAGATAGATAAGAAGGAAGAGACTGGGTTAGATAGATAGATAGATAGATAGATAGATAGATAGATAGATAGATAGATAAGAAGGAAGAGACTGGGTTAGATAGATAGATAGATAGATAGATAGATAGATAGATAGATAGATAGATAGATAGATAAGAAAAGAGACTGGGTTAGATAGATAGATATCTAGATAGATAGATAGATAGATAGATAAGAAGGAAGAGACTGGGTTAGATAGATAGATATCTAGATAGATAGATAGATAGATAGATAGATACGCACTTATGAGTCAAAACGTTATGACCCCCTTCTCATTAAGACGTGTCTTTTCCAGTCCTCCAAATACTAATAAAACAGATCTTATCCGATCAAACATTGACATTACCAGATTTCTTAGGATTTTGTTTGTCTTTGTTCATAGAAGAGGTTTTACATACCGAAGATGTTGGACCAAAAGATCTCATAAACTTTCATGGAGATTTTTTTCTAGATAATGCAGCGCTGTTTTCAGAGACCTGAAACGATTCTTATGGTACTGGAACTTATATAATAAGTTTTAGTCATAATTAAATTACAGCAGTACACAGTTGTTTTAGAAAGTGTTAAATACAGTTATATTGTAGAACTTTTGAATGTTTTTCATTTAGAAATTAGTTATTTTTGCGACCTAGGCTTCTACCTTTCGGTGTCTTCAGGCGATTTACAATAACTGATGTTACCGTTTTTCAAGCGCAGAAACAGGAATTTTTCATGAACGCGCAATTGGAATTTTCAAGCAATCAAAATGTTTTCAAAATTACAAGAAGTTACTTAAGTGTCTTACAACACTTTCATCCATGGTTGTATGATCCTTAAGTTATATATATATATATATATATATATATATATACGTGCGTGTGTATGTATGTGTGTGTGTGTACTGCTTATATACAACACACTCCAAATCGGTCGAGTTTCGATCCCGACCAGAAGCTAGTGGATGTGTCTATCTACACAGATGAGCTGTGATACAGCGAAACAGACTTGTATGTGGATGACTAACATATATATATATATATATAATTAACTTTCTCGCTTTAATAACAAAAATGAAAAAGTCCTATGTTAAAGTTGCTAAAATCGACGGTACGTTATCACTTTTACGAAAGTATGCCATCGACTTTTGACTTACGTGGGATTAATTTTTGAGAATTTAATGTGCCATCAATAAGTGAATCGAATATTTTTTTTTTTTTACTTCGACATATTGCCGGAATTCGCTGACAACGTATCTTGACTTGAAAAAGAAAAAGAAAAATGAAACTTAAAACAAAAGTTTACTAAAGTCATAAATGCATAAATTATTTAAGCAACATTAGTCCCTATACTCCTGGGACGAGGTAGTGTAACTATTTACACTATTTGCATTGTTCGAACTGTTGTCGTCTTTTTATTGTCATACTTTCGACATTTCAATCGTTTTACGCTTTGGCCTTCTTCAGTATTTTTCTATATTGCTGGGATGCAGTAGTATAACTACACTATTTACATTGTTTGGACTGTTGTCCTAATTTTTATTGTCATACGACATTTCTACTATTGTACGCCCTGGACTTCTTATGGAACTGTTTATATTTCTGGGATGAGGTATGATAACTATTTATATTATTTACATTTTTCGAAATGTTGTCCACATTTTTATTGTCATACTAACGACATTTCGACTGTTGTATGCCCTGGCTTTGTTCAGGTCCTTTCTATATTTCTTAGATGAGATGTTATAACTATTTACACTATTTACATTGTACGGACTGTTGTCCTTATCTTAATTGTCATATTCACGACATTCAGACCATTCTATGTCCTGGTCTTCTTCACGATCTGTCTATATTTATGGGATGAGATATTGTAAATATACTTATATTATTCAGACAGTTGTCTTTATCATTATTGTCATATTCACAACTTTTCGACCGTTGTACGCTCTGTACTTCTTCAGGATCTGTCTCTATTTCTGAGAGATGAGGTATTGTAATTATTTACATTGTTTGATGTTTTACCATCGTTTTTATTGCCATATGCACGACGTTTCTGCTCTTGTACGTTTCGGCTTTCTTCATGTGAGATTTGTTAGAATTTCGCACCGAAATTTAGTCCACGGAAGTAGATTGTTCTATTTCCATGTGTCATACATTTTTTTGGATATCTCATTTTTAGTTAACGTTATGTACTACAGCTGGAAAACAAAGAGGAACACGTATATTTAAAAATATAATCTTATATGTTTTATTCTTCGACAGTGATGCTTCTGTAGAGCAGAAGGGCAGCCGGGGGGGGGGGGAGGTCACGCACAAGAAGGTGTCGGTAATCGGAAGCCAAAATTCTAGACTTTATATAGTCTTAAAACTCCGACGCGACCCACAACGCTACGCCTCTTCACCCACACATTTTTTACTTTTTCGGGTTGTCGCTTTGTTGACATTATCTACGGTCGGATGTATCTGCCAATTACAAAATAATAGACTACAGTTAAGTCCCATTAATAACTCTCCAAGTTTTTGTTCACTCTAGCCCGGTATTAAACTCACAACTTTTTGTGTCATCTCAACCAACCCATTGCCCAGGTTATTAAAAAGAGTTGGTTGATTGATCCAGTGAGAGTGCTTTCTAGCTTTCACAGGAGATCAAGTGATAGCAAGTTCGATTAATATTTACTGAATTCTCTTCCTTCTCCTCTCTTTCTTCTTTTTTCTTATTATTTAGCCTTTGCTCTACCAGAGACAACAAGGATTTTTGCATCAAAATATGCAAACAGGATGTAACATGGATAAAGCTATTATTATTATCATTATTATTTATACGAATTGATTTTTCACACTAGTTGTAATTTGCGGCTTTAGTGGAGAGAGAATTTTTGTCTTGTCACTCGATCAAAAAGGTATAGTCCATTATTTATGAGGTACGTGAAAGGCGTAACGGTCGTGCTAACTAAGGGATAGACAAGCAGAAGTATAAGAAACATCTTTTCGTTTTGACTGAATGCAGCAGAGTTTTTTTTTCTCCGTGTACTACTCCACGTGAATATGGAGAAAAGGCTAAATATTGTCTCGTTCTCTCAGTATTAATATAACCTGTAAATAACATCTACTCGCCGTTTCACTTGAAAGAATGTAACACAGGAATAATTTTTATTCAATGTAGGACCTTAATGGGTCTAGGGAAGTAGCTGAAAATTGTATAGTTTCTCCTGATACCAATCTTCTGAAATTGCCCTTGTCTCATCAGGACTTTAACGATCATGGCTTTTCATAACTTTTATTAGTTGCAACTCTTTTTGCCATCACTTCCACCTATGCCATCCCTTCACATAAGTTCGTCGGATAAGTGACCCGCTGCCTTCCACTGTCCCACTTGCCTTCGGTATGTTCCGTGATAATCCAAGTTTTCCAATCCCACTTTCCTTGTTGTGCCTCACAAATCTCAATTCTTTATGATCTAAACTTATTTATAAATGGAACTTGGAAAATGGCTGAACCGATTTTCTGGAACATTTACACAGTTGTACTATAAGCGTCTGCGAGTGTTCTTAGCTAGGTTTTGTGTCGAGGTACCCCCGATAAATATCGAAAATCGATAATCGAAAAAAATCAGGTTATAGAAGGAGTGGTCCGATTTTAATCAAATTTGATACACTCATAGACAAAGACATAAGAAACGATATTCAGAAGTTTCAAGGTTGCAGTTCTTTTAATAGTGCAGAAAGTCGATAATATATATATATATATATATATATATATATATGAAAGGCAAGATGTTTGTGTGTGTGTCTGTTTATCTGCCTGTATGTCTGGAATTTTTTCAGCCCTTTTATTTTAGTTTTGGCTTCGGGTTTGGCTCAAAGTAGGTATAATTGTAGTTCTTAGTCTCATCCATGATACCATTTACTCAGAGGGCTTATTTAGCCTTCAAAATTCAGTTTACTACGAAAAAAAAAAAAACTTATTTCATATCGATAGCAGGAAATCAAAATTTGACTTACATCCATTCATTTTTCTTTCAGTCTACGGTTTCGCTTTAACTGGAAACAACTATTGCTTTTTAGTCTTTCGTGCCAACGTCCAAAGAGTCTGATCTCCAGGACCATGGATTACTTTTAAAGCTTTCATTACACCCGAGCAATGCCGGGCTATACTGCTAGTTCTAATTTTAATGTCATTTTTGTTTCTGTTTTACTTAAAATTTCTTCTTTCCATATATTCTATATCCATGATATTTTTAGTATCCTTCCGTAGAACTAAATTGTTTTCACTTCAAGTATTCTCTTCATCTGTGAGGATATTGTCCAGTATCCATTGCTGTATAGGAGGATATTCATGTTTATTGCATATATAAGAGTTTAGCAGTCTTTTCTTTGTTTCTAACAAAATTTTCCTGTTTCTTAATGCTTAACTTTTGCGGAACTTCATGTTTATTGCAACGCACCTTCAGATTTCAGTTCCCCATTATCTGCTATCAATATAAACTCTCAATAATATCCGTTCGCCCCCACCAACCAGGACTGATTATAACAAATTACTTATTTTTCCAATGTATGCAAAACTACATGCAGGTATAAGAAAGTGGCGCTAACAATTGTCTACTTCCTTGGGCATCAAATGATCCGTCTAACTGAATATAAACCTCGGTTTATATTGGCATTAAGACTAACCTCCGTGTTTTTTGAAAATGTGTCAATGTCATTGATCTGCGCATGCGTGTAGAAGAGAAGTGATTGCATTCAACGGGACCTTTTCTATTTTTAAAGACGAAAGTCAACAGTATGAGGCCTCGAGCGCAGCACATTCTTTACTCTATTCTTGAATCTGAATAGTGACTAAGGTTCGTAATCTAACTCCCAGGCGAACTTCGTTACAGGAAAAACAATCTCTCCTTTGTTTCTTGCCCAATTCATTCATATCAAAGAATTATTCCGAGAGCCAACAAAGCCTCATTCGATTCATTGTCTCTTGGAAGTATTGGTCAAGTTACAAAAATATTCTCTTGCTTACACGACAGAACGTGTCTCCTTTTTATATTGTCTTCGCTGTATCGAAGACGATGTCAGCCATGAATCTCATCTTTTCGATATCTCACTAATCTGCGTTTTCCACAGGCTCTGAATGGCAAGTCTTGTTCGCGATTAACGCAGGAAATCAAAAGGATTTATGTGTTGCGGTATCAAGGAGGCTTGGATCAATAGATTGTTTCTTTCAATTCGTACAACATCTCGTTGCAAAGAATTCGACACTGACTAACAATAACAGTGCTACTTTCTTAGAACACTGTTTAGGAGGCAAAATATGTTTTTTTTTCTCTTACTTTATTTCCACCCACTTCTCTTTAGGTTTTTTTTCTTATTCACTGCTTTTCTTTATTTTTTCTTTCTTTCCACTTCTTTCTTTCTTTCTTTCTTTCTTTCTTTCTTTCTTTCTTTCTTTCTTTCTTTCCACTCCTTTACTGCATTTGTTTGTTTGTTTCCACTCTTTGACTCCATTTCTTTCTTTCTTTCTTTCTTTCTTTCTTTCTTTCTTTCTTTCTTTCCCTCCTTTACTGCCTTTCTTTCTTTCTTTCTTTCTTTCTTTCTTTCTTTCTTTCTTTCTTTCTTTCTTTACTCCTTTAATGTCTTTCTTTCTTTCTTTCTTTCTTTCTTTCTTTCTTTCTTTCCACTCCTTTACTGCATTTGTTTGTTTGTTTGTTTGTTTGTTTCCACTCTTTGACTCCATTTCTTTCTTTCTTTCTTTCTTTCTTTCTTTCTTTCTTTCCACTCCTTTACTGCCTTTCTTTCTTTCTTTCTTTCTTTCTTTCTTTCTTTCTTTTGTGATTGATTTTTTGCCTTACTCTATTTATCCTTCTGTTTTTATCGTGCTTACATTTTCTTAACCAATTTACCGCATTTCTTCATTTTTGGGTGTTTTTTTCTTTATCTTTATTCTTTTTCGTTTTTCCTTTTCTTTTTCTACTCAGCGAGAGATTTAATCCGATAACTTGTGATTGTGAGAATATTTTTTGTAAGTAAATATATATTTAACAATTTTTTAAAATATGAATATGTCATAACTCACTACTAACGGTAATATTATGTTTTGACTGACCCCACCGCTACTCTAACACTCAATATTTATTATTGCAAAATTACAATAAATGTGGCACAATAGCCAAACAGGGGATGGATGGAGCTTTGTCGACGATGTCTATCCTATACCTATCTAATCACATTCGCGACCCAAGCACTCATAACAATTTATTCATACACCAAAAGAACTCATCCATCACCTTATAATCCTCTATATAACCCTAATACCACATATTCGCAAGGGGAACCTAAAAAGAGGAACAAAGGGGAGATAAAATTTTATTTGTATACACTATATTATAAAAACATATTTAAAGCATTTAATGATACAACGCTACTTTAACATTCACATGTATAAAAATACAAAAATGTAGTACATGGCCAAAAAGGGGGATGGGTGGAGGGTGGTCTTCCGTAACTATCCTATACCTAGCTAAACACATTCATTAACAATTTGCTCATTCACCATAAGAACAAAACCGCGATTAATCAACGCTCTCTTGAGGACTTTCAACAATACCAACAATTAAAATAGATAACACTTGTAACTCGAAGTTAAAATGATGGCATAATGAAAATATTGACTACTTCAATATTTTCATTACGTCAATTAAAAAGTTAGGACGGAAGTCGTTTCCCTACTGGAAAGAGCGATAACAGGGAACTTCAAAACATGTTTTCCAGAAAAACTGTTTTTAAGATTTTTAAATTTCAACCTACAGTATCATTTACGGCCCGCTTAAGGAATGTCGAATGTTTTCTTATAAGAAAATGTCTGATATTAACATTTGCAGTTTTTTATTCAGATATAGCTGCACAATATTTTTTATAGCAAGATAATGCCTACTTACACAATGGCCGTGCTATTCAACATCCAATGCAATCTGTTTGATAAACCTTTTTCTGGCCAATACAGGTGGAAGTTATTTCTGGATATTGCTTATCTTACTTTTTCTTCATAGATTTGACAGCATCTGCTTTACATAAATTAATTTTTGCATTCGATAAAATACCTTTACATCCTTTTGTTTTAATAAGCGATCACTGTATATTGATTTGCATTAGTTGTCTCTGCAAGTTATCGGCTTGTTTTTGTTTTTTGTTTTGAGCTTCAGACAACGATTTTTGGTTGAAGAGGAAGGACCGCAACCAACTTGTGCACATCTTTGCGCGCAGTGCTAGCGATCATCTTTTTCACTAATGACTCACACAGAAACTCGACAATAGATGAGTAAATATTTGTATCCGTGCACAGCTTGCTTGGAATGCTCAACTCTCACCAGAAATGTGGAGAAAATCCGAGAAAACAACCAGCACAATATGGAGAGGGAGCGTATTCAGTGAGTGAACCAACCAACTTCAAAAGCCATAAATATTACTATGTATCCGCGATATATAAAGAATATTGCCTTGAAATACCTCATTTTATGGTCGAGAAATTTAATCATTGATCGATATTCGTGACCAGTTCTAAATAACTCCGTACTTTTTTCATTCGGCGAAAAAAAAAAAAAAAAAAAAAAAAAAAAGAAAAAAAATCACTTTTACAATATTTACCGCTTAGAGAATTTAGGGTTATTTTATTATTATCTATTTTTTAATCATTCACCCCAAGCAAATCGATAATGTCACAAGGACCGAGGGGGGTTGAAAGGAGTGAAATAGATTAAGATTTTAGTGAAGTGAAATGAAGAAAGCGAGATAACGGAACAGAATTCAAGAAAATAGATGGCGATTGAAGTCGTATTTAAATTTTTAAAGATGGAAGGTGGTAGTGGGAGAGGGGAGAAAATGAAGGGGAGACTAGAAGTAAGAAAAATGCAAGAATAGAAGCTCCGGTTGAATCTGGCTAAAACAGTGAGATAATACAAATCTGTAACGGGCAATAATAAAAATAAAAATTAAAAAGAGAAGATAATCCAGTAATTCCTGATTCTTACAAAGACAAGAAAAGAGAGAAAGAGAAAAAGAGGATAGTTTTGTGTAACAAACAATTCATGTGTTCGTTTATATATCCCCAAGATTTTAGTATATGGTTTAACTTGTTTATTTAAATCAGACTCAGTTTTAGCAATCCCAAGTGATTCTTTGTATGATCTGTCTGTCTGTCTTTTCGATAAGGGAAAAACAATCAAAATTAAAATGTTGCTCACATTTATCATTACTTGAAAAATGTGTAGGAATTGAGTACATTTTATCACCACACACACACACACACACACACACACACACACACACACACACACACACACACACACATATATATATATTCCATTTGTAAACGAGTTATTACAAGACCTAGGTTTCTACCATGAGTGGTGTCTTCAGGCGATTTGCATTAACTGATTTTACCGTTTTTTTAAAGAACGCTCACGTAACGGTGCTTTTTTTTTAACGCTCTCGTGGCAGGAAATTTTTGAACGCTCAATTTTTAAAGTTACAAGGAATTATGGCGTTTTCATCCATGGTTGTATGAACCTAAGAAGTGTTTTTTAGTATGGTTACACTTAGTCATAATTTCCATTCTTTCATTCAATAGTTCATTTTTGTTTGGGAATCGCATAGTCTCTAACATTTCTTCTTGGCACAGTCTACATATTTTGCCACCGTTGTAAGGCGTAGCTGTTTTTACTATGCTCCATGTTATGTCTGGGTCTTTTCCATATTTTGATTTTAATTTCCACACGTGGCTAGCCAATTTTGTACAATTTTTTAAGTTTTCTATTTTGAATGTAGACTTGTAATTGAACCACCTGGTCTTAAAGGTGTCTTTGGTTGAACCCAAATATAGTTTATTTTGGCTATTTAAATCATGTACCTTTACCTTATAAATGACTTCTTTTGTGTTGCAAAGTCCTTGAAGTGGACATTTATTTTTCTCCCTGCATTTGCATTCTTGATTAGTGGTCTTGTTTTGTACACTGCTATCTAAGTTTCTGGCGTTTTGTTTTTTATTAAACTATCTAAATTACTAGTGCAACTATAACTTAGTTTATTTTGTTTCTGTTGAAAATTTTGTTTAGTTTTGATCCTTTTGGAAAGTGTCTATCTATCAGTTTTAAAAAAATATCTGTCCTATTTTGGTCTTTACCTCTAAATTAAATGGTAGGTTGAACCAGATAATGCTTCGTTTTCTATTATCGTTTTTTGTTTGTCTGTTTAGTTGAGAATTATATTGTAAAATGATTTTATGGCCAGATTTTCTTAGTACATCTTCATAGATATTTTTTTCATCAAATATTGTTTTGTTTGACGAATTATTTGATAGTCTGTGTTCTATTCCTTTGTGAATGTGTCTGATTATAGTTTTGAGATGGTTGGATTTTATATTCATGCATGTTAACTTAGTGTTTGTTTTCATGTATGGTGAGACATTGCCAATTTGTAAATTAAATTCCACATCTAAATATTGTACCACTTTTCTATTTGTTTCTACTATTATATAAAAATCTAGTTTTTTGAATAGTTTGAAAAGATCTTTCCTTATTTTATCATTTCTCTTTTGTTGTCTAGTGCTATCATTAATCCGTCATTTCTATATAATCTGTTGTTGTCTATATAGATTATTGTGTTGATTTTATCTAAAATGTATATGCCCATCAATTCTGAAAGTTCTGCTCCATCATACGATCCTTGTGGTACATCAAATGTGCTGTTGTATGATTTTTTTTATCCATGCTTTAATTTTGTGGAAAAGTATTGATTTGCGGCAACGTAGGATTATATCAATATGTTTAGATGGTATTTTTATGTACCTTTTAGCAAAATTAAATGCTTCCATTAAACCTTTTTCAAACAAAAATTGATGGGTAAAAGCTTTTTTATGTCATATTTAATGAACGTGTATTTAATTTTGCATTCGATTTTTGGGAACAGGAAATGTAATCACTTGTGTTCTTCCACTGGTTAGCTTGAGTAGTTGTTCTTAGTAAATCACAAATATTTTTTAATATATTTGATGGCTAATTTTGCCCACTTCTGTTTTGTTGAATTTGTAAGTCGGTATGATGGGTTGTTGGGAAAATCTTCTTTATAGTCTTTCATTGTTAAGAAAGTTTGTCTGCCTGTTAAAATTTGTAGTTTTTGGCTTGAAAATAAGTGCAGAAATGGTGAAAAGCGCTTGCGACAATTAAAATTATGAACAATTTTTATACTCCTTAAAAAACGGACAAAATGTTAGGACATTGGAAAACTTAATAAAAAACTTAATTAAATCTTCGTTGTCGATTGATTTTAATGAAAGATGTTTGAAAGGGAGGTAACTTCCCTAATATACATTATACATACATATATATATATATATATATATATATATATATATATAAAATATATCGAAAATATTTATATATTTAAAATATATAAAATCTATAAATATATAAATATATATAAATATATAAATATATATATATATATAAAATATATAAATATATAATATATATATATCTATATTTTATATATATATATATATATATATAAAATCGAAAATATATATATATATATAAAATCGAAAATTTTATATATATATATATATATATATATATAAAATCGAAAATCTAAGAGTGAGCCAATAACCTACCACGGTTTCGCTTAACAGCTCGTCAGGGAAAATTGGCTCCAATTGGCTCCAATTGGCTCCAATTGGCTCCAATTGGCTAAATCGAAAGTGACACCAAGAAAATCTATTTTCTATATCTGTATTAATAGTCGCTTTTAAATTGAGGTTTTTAAATTCTCTATAAATTAACTTTGGAATTTTATCTATTTTAAAATTTGTAGAATTCCTAACTACCATAAGACATCCCAGTCTAATCCAATATCGTCTATATTTATATTCTTATGGACTGTAAGATTATATAGCACAAATAATCCAACCAGATTTGAAAACTTGGCAGAGTCTAAAGATTCCATTATTATATAAAAATATTGGGTTTTGGGGGTTGGGTGCAGGGCTAACAACCCTGCCCAGTTAGAAACAGTTTGTTACAGCAACAAAAAGTTGCTGCTCTATGCACCAGCTGGGTGTGATGAATAAATGATGATGATTGATGTCGATGGGTAGAATTCCTCAATATCGAATTAGGTAAAAGAACAGTTGTTTTTTTCCTTTTATATTACAAAGACAATTTATTACATTGGTGGTATCATTCCATAATTTTAATTAAAAGGTGCGGGGTATGTTGCTCCAGCTTCTGGAGATGGCTTCACGAAGTTCATTTTTTGTTGAATATTGTTTGCCATTTCGATAAACATCTCTTGTCATCCGTCCTCAAACATTTTCAATTGGGTTTAAGTCTGGTGAGCATGCAGGATGTCCCAAGAGATGGACCCCATTTTCTTGTAGTAAGGTCAAGGTCTGTCTTGCAGCGTGGATTGTAGCATTATTCTGTAAGTCAACCATCCGTCCGTGCATGGAGTACTGCTGCCATTTATGGTCAGGTGCCCCTGCCGTTCTCCTCAGTGTTCTTGACAAGCTCCAAAGGAGAGTCTGTAATGTGATAGGTACTGATCTGGCGACTCGTCTGCAGCCACTTTCCCATCGTCGAAATGTGGCCTCCCTCTGTCTCTTCTATAAATACTTTCATGGCTTCTGCTCGGATGAGCTTAAGTCACTGATGCCTCCTCAACAGGTGTTTACCCGTTCAACCAGACTGGCAACTGGGTCCCACCCATTCACAGTCAGGTTAGCCAAACGCAGACGACAATTCTACTCCTGCAGCTTCCTCTCTCGCACTTCCCGCCTGTGGAACTCACTCCCGTATTCTTGCTTTCCTGACGGCTACGACCTCCAGAAATTTAAAAGCAAAGTTAATACTCACCTACTAACCACTGGCCTCTAGCTCTCTCTCCCCTCCCCTGTATAAGCTTCCCTTTCTCTCCGCCCATGTACCTGTCATTGCACCTGCTTTCTCAGTTTTCTATTGTTCCTTTCTAACTAGCTTGTACTCCTCACTCTTTTCTAATTAATCTTTCTACACTTATGTAACCCCCTGCACATCAGTGGCGTTTCTGCCTTGCTCGGGGTGAAATGATTAAAAAAAAAAAAAAAAAAAAAAAATAACCATCCACACACAAACGATGGCCCTCCATCATCAATAATGCTTTTTGTAGTATGCTAACATAACCAGCTGCTGTTTGACAACCCTGCACCCCCTGGAGCTCCATCGTCCCTCTGTAAGAAAAGGCACCCCGTACCATTAGGGACCACTATGATGTGTAGAGAAAATTTCAGGAGGCATGTTTTTATTATGCCAATATCGTTGGAAGCCATCAGGACCATCTAGATTGAATTTTTTCTCATCAGAAAACAGGAGTTTCTTCCACTTCTCAACGTCCCATGTTTGGTATTCACAACCAAATTTTAAGCGGTCCACCTTGTGACGTGGAAGCAGTCAAGGAATTTGTTTACGCTTTTTATTTACCATGTCTTTTTGTCGTAAGTGTCGTCTGATGGTTACGGGAACGCAATCAGCATCTGTGACTGCCTTAATTTGACTAGAAGAAAGCCCCCCCCCCCTCTTTCATAACAACCCGTCTTATTCTCTTACTCAATGCAGAAGAAATTTTTTTGGGGCCTACCAGAGGATTTTGCTTTTCCATAATTCTCACTGTTCTTTAAAAAGTTGCAAATCACAGTTTTACTGCGATTTACCTTAGCTGCGATCGTCCGCTGTGACAAACCTTGCTTATGGAATTCTAGAATTCAAGAACGCTCAACTTTGGTAACTTTGCTTGCTTTAGGCATGGTAACATCTTTACGCAGTGATTGCTAATCTCTGACTGAATTAAAAACATTGGAATTACCATAGATCTAACAATTTATACCCCTGGTCTTATAATTTTGATCATGCGTAAATCGCCTCATTTTATAAAAATGTAAATTTCTACATAAAATGTTTGGAATGTAGCTTTTTGTTTCCATAACCTTTTAGATTGTAGTATTGGTAACCTTAAGTGGTAGGAGTTTAAAATCTATCTCTGAAAAAAATTTATTTTTAAAGATTTTCAAGTGGTCTTAAATTTTTGATCAGGAGTGTACATCTAGATAAAAATTCAAAATTCAAATTTTTATTAAAATCAAAATTCAAAATATTGAAAAAATATTAAAATGCAAGATGAAATCAAAGGAATGTAATTCATAATTCTTTACAGTAATATTTGTGGGGGAAAGGAAGAAGGAAAGGGGGAAAGTAAGGGAGCGAGGACGAAAGAAAGAAACAGGTAAACGTATAAAAGAATCTATATTAATCTGGGTCGATGAATTTAAGTAATTTTTTTTCCTTGGTGGCATGTGATCATTAAATCGCTTTTTTTGTAGCTTAGAGTTATTTGTATGTTTTAAGATGACAAAGTATAAAATCTATAAGTTTCATCTATTTTCTTTTCTCTTTTGATTACTGTTGTGGGGTCTCCTCCTTTTGTATATGATAATGGACTCGACTGAGTATACATATAATCCTTCCATAGTGAGAACAGTAGTTGTAGTTGCAGTTTGCAGTGGAGAGTAATCGTAGAGATCCGTTAGTTATCGGAGAGTTCCGACAGATACCGAAGTTACCCAGAGACCAGACTAGCTCTGAGCTCCACTCAGCTAGAATATACCCGGACATACTATTTCCGACGACTTCACTTCAAGACTTGCATATATTTATTTCTACTAATATTATTCCTGGATTTACTAATCTGCGTTCAAGTTTGTATATTATGTTCAATATAAACTACTTTTCTACCTCCATATGTGTTTTTGTTGTTCATTATTTTGTGCCGTTCCTCATCCAAAATCCACAACAATTACATTTTCCTGTATTTCAATATTTTTTAATATTTTTTAATCTTAAATTAAAATTTCCTATTTTAACATATATATTTAACAAAATGACACAAAAATATCCTGAAATACTACAGACTAAACTTATTCATTAAAATTGCCATTGACTTCATGCCCGGCAACCAGACGACTCCTGATTCTCCCACAACTCTCCTGGACGGTCTATTTGTTTAAGATGGTGAATACTGTCATAATCCTTGTCGTCACTTCATCTTTGGTGTTACAGGTATTATTGTTGATCTCTTATACAACACATAATATGCATCCGGCAACAGAGCCTCTGATTGGGAGGTTGTGAGGAGCATGGGACCACCTCTTAATTGCTGTTGTTTTCAAGTCTACCGAGACCTTGAGTGGTAGCAACTTTTAGGGTCCCAACTATTGACAAATACTTAACCAGGGTCAATAGTTAAACTAGGGTCAAAACACTATGAAAGTATACAAATACTCTTTTATAGAAATATATAGATAAACAGACTCTTTTATAGAGATATATACACAAAAATAGACTTTTTATGGAAAAATATACATTTCTGAAGGAAAATATTACAAACAATACATTTTTGAAGAAAAAATTATTACCATAACACATTTTTGAAGGAAAAAAATTATTCTCAGGAAAACATTTTTGAATACAAAACTAAAAGATATTTTCAGTTTTCTAAAATAAAAAAGAATAAAAACAAAACGTTTTCATTAAAATTTGAGTAATTTTTCAACCTTCTCACTATAATCAAGCTTTAAAAGAATACCTTAAAGCCCCACCATTTCAGCATTAAATAACTCACAAAAGTTGATATGGCGTTAAACAAAACTCAAACTCAAACTAACACATAATAATCAAGAAATTGCAGCGTAAGAAGTTAGATGGACAATTGTAAAGGATAATGTGGTCGTAGAAATTGTCTAACAGCCATGACTGGGTTCTCCTTCTTGTGTGGCATGGTACCAAGTCCTGTTGCCAGTTGTAGAATCTTCCTACAACCATCCTACTGATCCAGGGTAGCACTACTTTTTTAAGGCACTTGATGTAGAGATGTGCGTTGTGGTGCAGTGGATATCGGCTCGGAACGAGAAATCGGGGAGCCAAGTTCGAATTCCAGTCGAATTCATTGCATTCACTTACACGCAAATACCCTTGGGAAAGGTATTAATCCGTCTCTTCCTTCCAGTTATGGGTTAAATAACAGGATATATTGGGTTCTATAGCCTTGGCTGGCAACCAGTCTATCGCAACCTACTGCGGGATAATCTTCTGCCCAGTCAGTCATGTCTCTTTCAAGACATGATCGCCCAAGCGTGTTTCACGTACGGCACTTCACTGACTGATGTAGGTCTCTGTGTCTGAGGCCCTATGAGAAGATGAATGAAATCATAACGTCTCCATTACTAATTTTTACCCCAAGCCCCTTCGTAATTCCCATTAGACTTATCCAACTCTTTCTGAATCCTTCGCAATGTCCTCAGATTGACACCCAAGCACTGATATGTTCGCGTTGATGGATTAAAGAACAAAAAGACGAAAACGGAAAGAAAGAGAAGGAAATAAAGAGGCATGATGAAAGGTTTAAAGAAAGAGTCAGGGTTGAAAGTAGCAAGTAAAGTATAGTCATATACAACTTTTGATAATCTGGCGTTTGGGTTTAACAAAGACGAAGAACTAGGAAAATGCATAGAGGGAAGAAGGAATGAAGTGAAGGTGGGTGAAGTTCTTTATTCCCTCAATGTCTCTTTTAATACCCCCTAACCGATTTCTCATTTTCCCTACCCACTTTAACTAGCACACAAAAATTGTCCAATATAAGGAAACGAATTTTCCATCTCTCTTCAAAAAATAGTGTTTATTCTTGATGAGACATTGTCCCTTCAATGTCGAAACAAAATGTACACTTTGTAGCAGATTGTAATTTGAACATGTTCTAAATTATAATTTATAATAAATATTATTAGCTCTATTTCTCTATTAAGCACTGTTTTAAATTAATCTTTTGAATGTTACAAATAATTTCTTCGTTCCTTACGGATTTGTATTAATATATATATATATATATATATATATATATATATAAACTTATTTATAAATGGAACTTTGTCTGTGTGTGTGTGTTCGTTACCTATAGACTCCGAAACGGCTGAACCGATTTTCTTGAAAATGTACACAATTGTGCTATAAGTCTCTGCGACTGTTCTTAGCTAGGTTTTGTGTCGAGGTACCCCCGATAAATATCGAAAATCGATAATCGAAAAACTCGGGTTATAGAAAGAGTGGTCCGATTTTAATCAAATTTGATACACTCATGCACAAAAACATAAGAAACGATATTCAGAAGTTTCAAAGTTTCAGTTCTTACAATAGTGCAGAAAATTGATAATATATATATATATATATATATATATATATAAAAGGCAAGATGTTTGTGTGTGTGTCTGTTTATCTGCCTGTATGTCTATTTTTTCAGCCCTTTTATTTTAGTTTTTGCTTCGGGTTTGGTTCTAAGTAGGTATAATTGTAGTTCTTAGTCTCAGCCACGATACCATTTACTCAGAGGACATATTTAGCCTTCAAAATTCAGTTTACGACGAAAAAACTTATTTGATATCGATAGCAGGAAATGAAAATTTGACTTACATCCATTCATTTTTCTTTCAGTCTACGGTTTTGCTTTAACTGGAAACAACTATTGCTTTTTAGTCTTTCGTGCCAACGTCCAAAGAGTCTGAACTCTAGAACCATGGATTAGTTTTAAATCTTTCATTACACCCGAGCAACGCCGGTCTATATTGCTAGTATATATATATATTGCAAATCGCCTGAAGACACCACTCATGGTAGAAACCTAGGTCGCATAATAATTCGTTTACAAATGGAAAATATTTAAAATTTGTACAATATAATTGTATTGAACATTTTTTAATACAAATGTGCACTGGTCTAATCTTATGACCAGAAACAAAGTAATTAAACAATCAATACGCTCTCACTCCATGATTGAGCACTCTGGAAGAATGGTAGACTTTGAAAAAACAGAAACTACTCTAGCATCTACGCTTCGCTCATTCAGTAATGAATTAGAACAGTCTGGCCATTGGCGTATGATACATACGCAAAAAGTCTGCTTCCTTCTATCAAGCGCCCATATCTCAGAGGTAAAATATCCGACTGACGCCAATTCAGTCGGGTTTCAATCCTGGGTTAAAAGCAATCGGATGTCTAACCGTACCGATGAGCTGTGGTTACAGCGAAACAGATCTCTCTGCGAATGACTATATATATGTGTGCGTGTATATATATATATATATGTATGGTTGGAGGTTGTCTGCAACTTGATTTGGGGACGTTTTTACTTCAACACCGGTAATGAGGGGTTAGATTCTCTAAGAATGAATTTCATGAAGGTCGATGATGTAATATAGTTCGTTTGGTAATTTTTTTTATCAAACTCATGCAAGCATTTTCAACTTAAAGAATCATATTCTGTTTTAATTAGCGTAGCATTTGTAAAATCAAAGTCTTTGCCTGTCATATTTCTGTATATTATATACATATTCTTTGTATTTTATTTGATCCCCCCCAAATTTAACTATAAGAAGATCAGTTATAGGTTATAGAAGGTAATAGAGGATTTCCAAAATGTTTACGAAGCAACCCTTTTTTTGCCAATCAGTGTCGTATACTAATGTCGGGACTTTTTGAGATGAAGTATAAAGTAGAATGCTTTCATGCCTTCCCCTATTGTTAATTCTTTTCCAAAGATTTATTAAAGAATGAGTCTGGAAAGTTCTGATAAAACTTGAGAGGCGACTGACTAGTACTTTACCATTGAACCACAATATATATTGATGCCAGTCTGAAAGAATCACAAAATGACAACAAAATTATTTTAAAAAATGTCACTTAGAAAGGGAATGAATTTGTTTAATTTAAAACACTTGTCATTTTTTAATTATTTCATTTCAAGCAAGGTAATAAAGCCACTAAGACGTAAGAGGTTACTGAGCGTTAAAGAATATGAGAAAAATACTATTAAATAAAGAGGACAATAAAATAACGTGAATTTAAAAACAGATTATAACGATTGACATTGCATTTAAATTTATGAAGATCAAAGTTAACTAGAAAGCAAGAAGCCGGATTTCCAAAATCAAAAAGTGCAATGGAAGAATTTATTAACACAGAACTTATGGTTACATCATCTAGCCATTTCAAATGTAAAATGATGAAACCTTACCGCTAATCGAGTGCTGTGCAGAAATTCATAAAGTCTTGGTATCGTCGAGGAAAATTCACCAGAACAATTATCATGAAAGTATTTATAGAAAAGGCACCGGTTTGCTACGTTACAGCGCTGGTAAAGTGACTGAAGCCGAGGCGCCAGGTTAAGACCAATGATATCACAGATTCTTCTTTGACTTTTTATCAAATATCTCTTAATATGTAGCAGGAACACTATAGCAGATGTGGCAGCAATATTTAAAGCATGGACAAATGGTAGGCACACACACACACACACACACACACACACACACACACACACACACACATATATATATATATATATATATATATATACAATGTTACGTAAAATTCCAAATAATCACGAAATTGTTTTAACGATCAACATATTTAATTTATTTGTTTGAACATTATTTTTAATCGAAACTCGTATTTGAGTAGATATTCTATTTTTAATCAAACTGTATATTTATATATTTAATACTACTGGCCTGATTAATTACGATGAATTTTGTTACGAACATAAGCTTGTGAAAAAGTTTTTAGCTTTCTTTTTTGAAAACAAGAAACTAAATACGCATTTGAAAAACATTTGTTTTGTTTTTGTTTTTTTTGCTGGAAAAGACTGTTCATTCATATTTCCGTCGACTTTTCAGGAATATTTCTTAACTAGCTCAAACCTGATTTTATTTCTTAAGGTGATTAATTCTGTGGTTTTTCTTTATGACTAGATATTTTGTCGGTGATTCTGGGAAGTCTGGACATTAGGGTATATTTTGACACACATTTTGGATTGAAAGGCGCGTTTATACATCGCTGAGCCGTCTTCCATTGAGACACAGGTGCGATTTTTAGTGTTATTTTTAATGGCGATTTCAGCGAGAGTTGAATTGTTATCTTTTGACGATAAAGAGAAATGTTTTAAATATGCAGGGAAACGCAAAGGAAAAGCATGACATGATTTTCTCTTTTGATTTTTCGCTTTCTGAAACAGAAGAAAACGTTTAGAATATAAAGTTAGAACAGAAAAGGATTTTCATAAATTTGTATTAGTGTTTACCTCGTTTTCGAGTTTTCAGTATTTCTCCACATGCATACGTCTCGCGGCATTTTTTGGTTTATGCTATCCACTTGCACACGTGCATCAAACGAGGTCCCAAAGGAACATATTTTTATAAACACCTCTTGCAAAATGAGAAAAAATGGATGAAAATGAATAATAAAAATCAATAAAATCATTATTTTTGGCTAATCTGATTTTGTACTTTTTTCTGCTAAATTTATCTATTGATGGTAAGAAACGAAAGAATACCATTTATACGCAAACAAAATGACGCA
Organism: Ascarosepion bandense; assembly: GCA_037127315.1. Taxonomy (NCBI): domain Eukaryota; kingdom Metazoa; phylum Mollusca; class Cephalopoda; order Sepiida; family Sepiidae; genus Ascarosepion; species Ascarosepion bandense. Next base: position 692,726 of record JBBBDQ010001015.1, on the reverse strand, counting down.
GTTAATATCGCGACTTTTCTAAATTTTATTTTTAGTTTAATATTATTTCACCAACTATGACGAAACTACTTGTACTATTTAAGTAATTCTGTAATAGTATGGCACTTAAAAATATAATAAATAGGTTGTATAATAGACACTACGACCAGAAATAATTATTTTCTTACATTATTTTTTATATTACAATGGGTTAAACAGTCCAGATCACTAATATAAATATATACAT